>ML685797.1:8825603-8864258 GCA_007922175.1 Pelusios castaneus
AGGGAGGAGGCCAATGGAGTGTAATGCTGCTGTTGTATCTCTTGCAGAATAAAAACCGTGTTCCTGGGGCATTGGTCTGAGTGGGTCTGGTCTGAGTTAACCCACACAAACACAACGCAGAGCACACATAGGAGCACCAGGCCTAGTTTCCCTAACCTGTGTAAAAGGCCACCAGGGCTGACTTCCCCTATCTTGAACACCCTCATGCTGGGCCAGTAGGCAGGAGGGGCTACATAAGGTATTAGCTATACATTAGTTTTGTAAATCACTTTGAAACTCTTAAATTCGCTCACTAATAATATGTAGCTACCACTGACTGGAATGTTACTTTTGTTGAAACATAGGAATGGACAAGGATTACATCCAGGGTCCATCTAATACAATGTCCTGCTACCAATAGCAGCTAGCAACAGATGCTTTAGAGAAAGATGCAAGAAATTGCACAGTAGGAAGATGTGGGATAATTTCATTTCTCTTCAAGGTCTCATCTTAATACCTAGTAGTTAGAATTTGGCTTATGCTTTGATTCAGGAGGTTTTCTATCTCTTCCAAAACATTTATAATTCTTCATGTTCAGTGACAAACAACAAGGGATCTTCAACTACAAGGGATCAAGACCTTCATTTAGGTTTCACCTGAAAGACTGCCTCTCCAACAGCACAGTACTCCATGAGGCTATGTGGGAGTATTGAATCAGTACCAACTCAGAAAGAAGAGTACCTTCTAATGAATTCCTCCTTCTTTTCTTGGAGACTACAAACCCTTACCAGCAGAATTAGTTTTTCTCATTACATTAATAGGGATGAAGGAAGCACATATCTCTGAGATATGAAACTGTAACTTGTGTAATCCAAATATACCAAGAGTTTTCTCCTTTGGGGTATTAGCATATCCTTATTGTTGGACTGCATCTGTATAATAAACAATAGCCAGAACATTCTGGAAAGTTCTGACCATTTGAAGTAACACAGATTTTATCTCAGGTTATGGAGATATGGTCCCTGTACATTTTCAGTTCCCTTCAGCCTATGAAGCAGCACAGAGGAGGTTGAAGTTGGAAAATAAGAAAAAACTTTTTCACTAGGAGGGTGGTGAAGCACTGGAATGGATTACTTCAGTAGGTGATAGAATCTCCATCCTTAGAGGCTTTTAAATCCAGTTTGACAAAACCCTCTCTGGGATGATTTAGTTGGGTATAGTCCTGCTTCAAGCCAGAGATTGGACTAGACGACCTCCTGAGATCCTTTCTGACCTAATCTTCTGTTATTCTATATAGAAACTCAGTCTGGTCCCTCAGCTTCCAACTCTGCCATTCCCTCTCCCCTCATCTTTTTTCTCCCTGATTAGGAGTTAGTCTTGGTCTAAAGTGCTAGCTGGACATTGTTTGCAGGTTTCTCTTTTTTAAAATTACGTTTTAGTGGTTCCTTATGAAGGTGCCTTTTAAATCTTCCTGAGTTAGTTTGCTTTTCTGCCATAATGACTGAATCCAGGAAAGAGACCAGGTGGGGGAGAGGTTGAAGGGAAGAGGGGAAAGGGAGAAGTGTTATAACAGTCTCCCATAACCATGCCTTTGATCCTTGGAAGAGGATGCATTTTCCCCAACAGAGGCACAAATGTTTCCTATTTGGACCCATCACTCCCCATAATATCAATTTCTTTTAAAAGTTCAAGCCATAGTGATTCCAGATGGAGATCATTATCAAAAAGTAGAGTAGAAGCATTCTGTATCAGCATATTTGAGGTTCTTAATGCTCACACTCCCCACTGCTGAGGGAAAAGATCACTTTCCTTTTCACCTCTATCATTAGTTTCGCTCTCAGTTCTCGACGCAATTCAAAAGGAAGACTTTATCTTTTTCTCCCCATCGTCCTAGCCCCAATCCCCTAGTCAGCCAAGCAGAAGCCCATTCTGAACACCTCCAGATCTCATATAATAATCAGGATTTTTTTTTTTTTTTGGAAGAGAGGTTTCAGATCACAGGGCTCTGGAGTTCACCTCATTTCCATCTGAGATGTAGTCTGAGTTTCATTGCAGGAAACCTCAGTTCCTTGTGCCTTCCTTGTTCCACTTTCTCTACCAAACAGTTACCGAATCAATGCTCTCAACTCACTCCACTTCACACAGGGGTTAATAATGGCAAAGGTGCAGGGAGGTGGAAAATTAGTCCATCAGTATCTAATTATGGATTAGATAGCAGTATGATGAAATGCTATAGAATAGAAAGTAAATAATAAAAATTACAGAAACACATATAGCTAAAATAAACAAATGGATGCCATGTTAAAAAAACAGGGTGAGGGTGAGGAGGAAAATGACAGGTTGTCAGCAAAATACAGAAACTGAGAAGTGGAACTTTCATATACACAGAAACTATGGACAACTGCTACAAGCCTTCATTTACAAAATACTTGCCAATTAGCTGCTGTGGCAGTGATTTCCCCAAAGCAACATGCACTGGCAAAAGTTACTTTGTATTTCCTCATCTGTCATTCACAATTTCTGCTATAAATAATTTACTGTATTAAACATGAAATATCAGATTTCTTTGTAATGAAGTTAGAGGTGTCAACCTAAAAAAATCCTATGTTGTAACCAGATATATATGTCTCCTAGGGTGTGTCTACACTTACAAATTAAGTCGATTTAAGCTTGCTTAAGTCGACTTAATTTAATCTGCGTCTACACTACAATTTCCTTAAATTGACTTAAGCTGCTGCTTAAGTCCACTTAAGGACATTTAAAGTCAACTTTATAAAACCTAGTATAAAGTTGACTTTACTGGCTAAGTCGACTTTATTAAGATTATTAAAGATGAACAAGTTTTTAAATCCACAAGGAGTCCTGTGGCACTTTTAAAGACTAACAAATTTATTATTTAAATAAATTTGTTAGTCTTTAAAAGTGCCACAGGACTCCTTGTTTGTTTTTCTGAACTAGACTAACACGGCTACCCCTTTGGAACTTTTAAAATCCCATTTGCTTGTCACTTAATCCCTTTATGTATTTCTTGCTACTTGGACACTGAATGTCAGTGGAGTCAGATTTTACATGTCTTCTGTCACTTTCACTATCAGGTTCTAGATGCTGCAACCTCTGGACTTTAACTACTGCAAGACAACCTTTCTCTAAAAGCAACTTGTGTTGTTTGTTTTAATTGCAAACATTCCTCAGCAGCATCAGATTTTATTAAGGCTTCTGTTTATAATATTTAAATTGGGGGCCAAATTTATGTTGACGCTGTCACTTTAATTGTTGATCTCAAATGAGGGATATCTAATTTGTTGTGAAGTAAAAATCAGAAATAACCTACAGCTTAATTCCCTGAATAAACTTAGCTAGATAGTGGTTAGTTTATCCTCCTGGCCACTTGCTTTTCAAGTTTCTTTACATCTCACCTAGACAAAAAGGACATTACTTAAAAGCACATCCAAATCAGTAAGGTACAAACAGTGATGAATTTCCAATTTTAAAGGGTGACTCACTACAACAGGAGAAAAGGTCTCTTTCTGTTTAAAGTTAGAATTTACCTCAGAGCATCGGTGTTCATAAAACTGTTTCTATAGTCTTGAAAGAAACAATTACACAAGTAGGCTATTTTCCAAGAAAAGCATCTGTCTTTGTGTACCCTGAGCAAATGTAAGAATAACCAAGAGAGCATTCTATTAGCTGAGGAAAGGTCAGGATTATTCTAACAATTCTAGTGCTGACTATTTTTTTTTTTCATTTCTTTCATTCATGCAGCCTATTCACTGGAACACGTGCTTCACCATTTCCAGTTCCTTGTTTCCAAACATGTGCAGTTCCTGCTGAGAAACTACTCTAAAAACTTCAGAACAGTGGTGAAGAGCAGATTTACACTTCCTGTAAAACACCGTTAGCCTGTGGTGATGATAGAGGAGGGCTAATGGGTTTTTATTTCCCTCTTCCTTTAGGTACATCTATGCAAAACAACCCAAAACAAAACAAACAAAAAAACCCTCCTAAATTCACTGTTCCTGTCAGCGTAACAGATGAAACATCCTCACACAGGTCCCTACCATTTTTACTAGTTTCATGAAAAGCTAAGTGTTTTGCAGCCTTGTTTTAGTTCTTTCGTGGCTTTCTAAGAATATGAAAGGCAGATTTTGTATGCAAAAAAAAGATGTTTTGATTTCAAATGGGAACATTTCTTCCTTAGATTAATTCAGAGCAAACAGGTATGTTTATTAGTTTGAAATGGTTTAATATGAGTTTTGAAAACCAACTGCCTGTGTCACATAACAAATATTTAGGATAGAGGTGGGCAAACTATGGCCTACGGGCCAGATGTGGCCCACAGCAGCACCCTGGTCAGAGCACAACAGCTGCTCCCCCATCCCAGCCTAGCCCCGCCCCTTCCCCTCTCTGGCTCACCAAGAGACAGATGTGGCCCTCAGTCCAAAAAGTTTGTCCACCCCTGATTTAGAGGGTTTGGGGTTGTTTGATGCTTACTGAAGCACCCAGACTCACAGCATGCAGGCTGATGCGTGCCAGCTGCCATAGCCTCAACAAAGTGGCACCAACCCTAAAGACAGAAACAAAGTCCCAAACCTTGCAGGTGCAGAGCACCCCTCAAAACATGCACAATTTCTTTAGATATGAGAGAAAGAAAGTCAGGAGGAAAAAATCTAAAAAAAGTTCAAGCTGATACGTCTTTAAGGGAGGGAATGCCAGTCTAGTAAGTTGAGGAAAAGTGGTATCCAGAGGACCACCGTGAGAAAGGCACCTATGAAAGGTTGAACCCTAAGCACTGAGTGGGCAGAGCGAAAGCAGGCAACTCTTAGGAAAAGGAAGCTAAAGGGACATTATGCAGCAGCCTGCCAGTCTAAATACATAGTAGCAGAAGACCAAAAACCCAGAACACTGAGATCTTTCTGAGTTAGGGATCCAGGTGAAAGATCATTTTCCATAGCAGGAGTCTATGTATGTGAGTTAGCTCTATGTTTTTATTTCACTGTAACATCCTGTTTATATCATAAACAACCAGGTGCTTTTGGGATACTTGTTACGTTCTTTGCTTGAAGGGTCCCACCATGACACAGTCTATTGTGAGGTGCAGAGCATCCTCAACTCCCACTGAAATCAGCTGAAGGCACTCACAAGCAAGATCAACAATACAGAGAGTGCCACATTCAAGCTTTATTCTTTCCTCCCCATTAGCTGTTTTCTCTCATCAAGCAGTTCCTCAAAGTGGAGTTCTCTAAACTCCTAAACGTTATTCTGTAGACAAACATGTTATCATACTGTAACGCCCCCTGTCGGGAAGCTATCATACGAAGCAGATACACAACTCCTGTGGTGAGTCCTGGCTGCACCTGGGAGCGAGGATAAGAAAAAAAGGGACACTGAAACTAATACCAGACCCCAGCAATACCAGTTTGTTTCTTTAAAGGGCCACGCCACTTCACACAGAAGCAATAAAGAAAATGGGGGAAGAGGGGAAATCTATAATCTGGTAAAACAACAGAGATAGCTACATCCATTGCAGTACTCTCCAAATGTCTCCCCCAGCAGAATTCTATTTCCAGCACTCAGAGTGATGACCACCCTGGATAATCAGATTCCAAAGGTTCCACCAGGCTTCCAGGTTAGATCAATGGTCAAAGGAAAAACAAGTTAATTCCCTGCAATATACAATGGGACCTCCAGCAGAGAACATTATCTTTTTCAGAAGCCTCACAGCTGCTCAGATTAAACAGTTCAATACAGTTAAAAGAACAGAGTAAGCATTTCATGCCATTCTGCTCTATAATTTTTGAGTGGGCGTGATTTCACTTACACAAGCAAGAGAAAGGTGAGATAGCAAATGATGTGTAACCTAATCCAGCCCTAGGGTTGAATAATGAAGAATTTGTTGGACACAGACTTCCTGTAGAGCTGAGGGACAGTCAATAATCAGAAAGACTCCAAAATTACCCTAACCTAAAACTAGAGACAGACAAGAACATAATCCTTTGAAGCCCATAAAGAAGCAACCAGACCATGAATTCTCAGGAATAACTTTGAGGTAGAACCCATTGTAGAAGTCATAGACATGGCATGGTAAATACCTCAGAATGCCCCAGAACAATATCCACCCAGATGAGTACAAGCACAAAGTGATCCAGAGAAAGCTATGTAAACAATGAATAAAGACTAAGAAAGGGACATCATGCAGCAGCTTGCCAATCTAAATACATAATAGCAGAAGACCAAAAACCCAGAACACTGAGATCTTACATTTTGGGGACATATGAAATGACCAAAAACAACGACTCTGGATCACTACAGTCATCCTGGAGAAGTATAAATAAACTTCAAAATAGACACGGGCACTGATATATCAGTGATTCCAGAATTCCAGGATTTATAGGAGGACGAAAGCACAAACTATTAAAGAGAACAACTCAGACGGTACCCATTAAACATGAAAGGAAAATGATGGGCCACTCTAATACTTGGCAAGAAGCCCACACCCCAAGAGATCTCTGCTGTAGATGGTCTACACATTGCTTTGCTTGACCTCCTAGCAGTCACAGCCCTATGCCTGGCTATAAGATAGAACCAGTCACCAGGGACCTAGACCCAGAGATCAGGAAGAGTTTCCCTAAATTATTCCAAGGATTGGGGAAAGTAAAGGGAAAAAACACATTAAACATGTAACAAATGCAAAATCATGTGCTTTGTTGGCACTTAGGAGAGACTCCCTCCCTTTGTTGGCCACGGCAAAAGCAGAGCTCAGTTTCATGAAGCGGATGGGTGTCTTTTCCAGAATAGACATACCAGTTAAATGGTATACAGGCAATATAATGGTTCCCAAACTGAGTAACAAAGCTTGGATATGTGTTGACCTTACCAAGCTCAATGAGATGTCTGTAGAGAGTGATGTGTATTCCCATGTGATGAATGCATCCTTGGACCATTTAGCAAAGCAAAAATCTTTTCAAAACTGTATGCTCAGCTACAAGAGTGGGATCAAATAAAGTCCCCAACAGATTACAGAACACCCCAGCAAGCAGGGAAAAGGAAGAAGGAAAAACAAGCAAGAAAGTCCTCCAGCCCAACCAGGCAGAGAAGAGGCCTGAAAACACAGAGATGTGGCGGAAATGATTTACTGCAGAATCTGCACTACTAACCACCTTCATCACACCTTTTAGGAGTTTTTTTTTTTCCCAATAGACTCATGCTTTAGAAATCATCTGCTCCTGAACACTTACAAAGGAAAAATGTCACAGCCCCCAAAAATCTGCCAAATGCATGATACGCTTATCTATTGATCAACTCAAACCCAACTTGACCCAGCTTTCTTTGCAGTTCTGGAAAGACTGGAGAAAGCACACCTGACACATAATGACAAGTGTTAATTCTCAAAAAACAAACTCAAGTTTCTAGAACAGATTATTGAGGAAGCAGGGATCACAACAGATCTGGAGAAACTAACTACATGTGGACAAGTTCCAAAGGGGTAGCCATGTTAGTCTACTTCAGCAAAACAAACAAGGAGTCCTGTGGCACTTTTAAAGACTAAGAAATGTATTTATCACATAAACTTTCGTGAGAGAAAATCCCACTTCGTCAGACGCTTTGAAGATGGCCCATCTTCAAAGCGTCTGACGAAGTGAGGTTTTCTCCCACGAAAGTTCATGCAATAAATACATTTCTTAGTCTATAAAAGTGCCACCGGACTCCTTGTTTGTTAAACTACATGTGATTATCCAGATGAAGGAGATGCAGAGAAGAAGCCTAATGGCATATTAGACTTCTTTAGTAGAATCATTGCCAGCAAATCAAGAGAAGTGATTGTTCCCTTCTATTCAGCACTAGTGAGGCCACATCAAGAATATTATGCCCACTTTTGCCCCTCCCCCCATTACAGAAAGGATGTGGACAAATTGGAGAGAGTCCAGAGGAAAGCAATGAAAACTATTAGGGGGCTAAGGCACATGACTTATGAGGAAAGGTGGATGGAACTGGGTTTTTTTAGTCTGCAGAAGAGAAGAATGAGGATGGATTTGTTAGCAGCTTTCAACTACCTGAAGAGGGGTTCCAAAAAGGATGAAGCTAGGCTGTTCTCAGTGGTGACAGGTGACAGAACAAGGAGGGATGGTCTCAAATTACATTGGCGGAGGTCTGGATTAGATATTAGGAAAATCTTTTTCACTAGGAGGGTGGTGAAGCACCAAAATGGATCGCCTTGGTAGGTAGTTGAATCTCCATCCTTAGATGTTGTTAAGCCCAGCTTGACAAAGCCCTGGCTGGGATGATTTAATTGGGGTTGGTGTTGCTTTGAACAGGAAGTTGGACTAGATGACTTTCTGAGATACCTTCTGATCTTAACTGTATATGATTCAATGAATGCAATAATACAACACTCGAGAAGCTTTGAACAGAACAAAGACTAAGGGAAATAACTTGATTCATCAGGAACCAATATCATGGCCTACATCTCTCCCTCTTAAATTCATTACAATTGGAAAAGGGCATGTGACCATTAGAAGTGAAATATATGTCCTTTTAAAATGCAGTGGGTTTTTTTACCCATAAATAGGACACTGAATTATGTGAATAGCTTTTAATTTTTTTCCTCAATCTGCTTCAGGAAAGAGATTGTGATAATGCAGAAAGGAACATGTGTCATCACCACAGGATCATTTGTTTAATGGCATTCATTTACATAAAAATATGCATCATAGTAAGAACAATTCAGAAATTCAGCAAATAGCTTATGATTTCAGGAAACTGTTAACAATGCTAACAATTTGCACTGGTAAAGTGCACTCAGGCTAGTTTGCTTTCTTATTTTGCTGGCATAATTACCATGCTGATTCATGCACTACCTAGAGTCACTAAAATCTTGAGCAGACATCTTCTTTATTTCCATTCATTCACGTGCAATATCTCATTTTACAGAACACAAATAAGTTTTCAGAATAACCTCATTACTATTTAGTACAATAGTGTAAGATAGATAACGGTAAACTTGGAAGTTTATATACAAATTTATAGATGACTGAAAGAACACGTTAACCCCTGATTAGGAAGAAACTTTCTGAACTGGAACCTCAGTTACTGTGATCTGGATTCACTAAGGGTCTTATGTGTTGCACTGCAGCATTGTCACACCCAACTCTTAGTCATCTACAAAACTACTCAGGCTTTGTAGATCCCATTGATGTTCCAGTGAGACACTCCACAGCCAATGGCTAGGGCCCTCATCTGAGAACTGGAGAACTTTGTTTATATCCCTTCATCATCAGGCAGATTAGGAAATTGAACTGGGATCTCACACAGTCCAAGAGAATACCACAACCACTGCACTAAGATCATAAGGGAGTTTCTGGGGTTTAGGTGCTGGATCTGGTCACACATTCCAGTGCATGGGGCACAGACTAAATGGGGGTGGGGGAAAGAACAAAGGTAGCTTTAAGTCACCTGTGTGCTCTGCATATCATTGGGTAGCCATGGCCTGACCAACCTCTGTTGGAAGTTAGAATGGTCTTAGAGCTGCTTTAACTATGTTCTCATCCCAATGGTCTCTTGTGAACCCTTAGAAACAGGTAACAGACACAGCACTGTGTGCTCTAGCCATTTTCCTTACCCAAGCTACCCTGTTTTTCCCCTTGCCCTGAGAGTAGGCTCAAGTAGCATATCTCATATAAGTCTCTTAAATCAGCACCACAGGGTGCATCTACACTTACAAATTAAGTTGACTTAAGCTTGTTTAAGTCAATTTAATTTAATCTGCGTCTACACTGCATTTTCCTTAAGTCGACTTAAGCAGCAGCTTAAGTCGATTTAAGGAAAATTAAAGTCCACTTTATAAAACCTACTTTAAAGTCAACTTTACTGGCTAAATCAACTTTATTAAGTTGATTTAGCCAGTGTAGATGCAGATTAGCCCTAAATTGACTTTAAGTCGACTTAAAGGGATCCAGGGCTCCCCCACTGCCCTCCCTGTCAGGGTGGCGTGCCCCCCTCCCCCCACGACAGGACAGAGCCCTGCCCATCTTGCTCCTATGCCCTGCCAGTGTCCCTGTCCTGCTCAGTCCCCATAGTACCCAGGTACAATGGGGCAAATGCTGAGCCCCCTGGCACTTGGCAAGGGGTGCCCCCCACCACCACCGTGGACCAGTCCCAGGTCCACCTAGCCTCTACAAATCGACTTAGGCATCCAGTGTGGACGCTCTAAGTCAATTTCGCAGGGTCCCCTTTAAGTCGACTTAATTTTTGAGTGTGGACATGCTAAGTTGACTTAACAAAGTTGACTTAAAGTCGAGTTTGTTAAGTCGACTTAGCAAAGTCGACTTAAATTAATGAACGTAGACATAGCCACAGAGTCCATGGTGGGTATGTACAGGAGGGCTGATTCCACCACCCAGTTCCCCTTTACACTGCCAGTGTGATCTAAAAGAGTCATAGAAATAATCATGCCCTATGTTTATATTTTGCAAACCACATAGGCTATGTCTACACTTGCAAGTTAGGTCAACTTAAGGAGGCTTAAGTCGACCTAACTTAGTCCCTGTCCACACAGGCTTTTATTAATTCAACTTAAGAAATTCCTTAAATCAACTTCATGAAAGTTTAGGTTGACTTAATAAGAACTGCAGGTTAGGTTGACCTAACCCTTAAGTTGACTCCTTAGGTCGACCTAAGCACAGTGTGGATGCTTACGTCCACTTTAGTAGGTAGACCTAAGAGTAGTTATGTCGACTTACTAAGTCCCCGTTCAGGGAAACCACTTTGTTAAGTTGACCTAATAAGGTCGATTTTAGGTCGACCTAAAGTCAACCTTATTAGGTCGACTTAACAAAGTCGACCTAACTTTTTGTAGTGTAGACATAGCCATAGATATTACAGCCCAAGTTCATCCTGGGTGTATGCCCACTGACATCAAGAGTCACAAATGACAGGAGTCTAGAATATAGGAACATAGGAATTACCATATTGGATCAGACTGAAGTCTCTCTAGTCCAATATGCTGTGTCCAGCAATAGCCAGGACTGGCTCCTTCAAAAGTGTAAAACTCATCTGTACAAGAGGGAGCCTGAGCTGTATCAACAGGCACAACCAAAAAGTGGAAATCACAACAACAAAGAACCAATGTAACAGCTTCTTTACTACTCAGACGTTTAGACAACCAACCTTTTTTCACTCTGGGTGAAATCACAGCCTTGCTTAGGTCAGTAGCAAAACACTTATTCATCCTCTTAATTTACTGAATTGAGTTTCTTATGAAGTAATGTGGCTTTCTAATGAAACAGGGGATTCCTAAAGTGCCAGCACACCAGATCTTAAATAAAGGCTACTTAAAATCTTAGCTCTTTGGGGCAGGGACCTATCTATTTTGTTCTGTGTTTATGCAGCACCTAGCACGAAGGAGTCCTGGTCCATGATAATGGTTCTTAGATGCTACTGCACTACAAATAATAAATGATAAGTGCTGATAACTAGGACTCCTATCACAGATATCAAAGCTGTTTAATGTGAACAACAAAACAAGAAGAAAAAAGAGAACTGGAAGAGAAACTGCTATTTCAGTTTAATTTATTCTTTCACTTCAGTATAAAAAAGGAAGCTGACAAAACGCTGTCCTCATAATAATAGCAGAAACATCATTACAAGGTGAAAGTGGGCAAGTGTATATATAAACACCCACCTGTATTTAAATCTCCAACAGTATATTCTAAAACACTGGCTAGCTCTGTAATGAAGAAAACATGGTTTTTGACTTTGGAGGATAGTCATGAAATACAATAGTAATTGCCTACATTATAGGCTATAACTGTGAAAGGAGCTTGTTTGACCTTCTTTAAAGAACAGGATTTCTAGTCAGAATAAAGTGATGAAGTATTGAAAAGATTAACAAGACAGTTTGCAGTAGAAACAAAAGTGTGATCCTCTTTCTAATTACCTTAATGTCTAGACATAGTGTACACATAACTAAGAGTTCAGTATATTTATCTCTACAAAACAAAAATTTAGTCTGGTTTGTCAAATTAGCTTCATGACCTTTTATTGAGAGAAAGCCCTGCAAAAATATTAGTAGAGGACAATAAAAACAAATCCTAAACTTTCTGTGTATTTTACAATCTCGTTTCTGTATCAGTGCTGTTAGGTCTTGGCATTAGACCTGAATTTATAACCCTTATAACTACTGTTTTTTTAGAGCAGTTGTCCTCTGGTGTCATGATGGTTAGTTAACAATTGTACAGTGCTTCAGATATGTCAAGTACAGTGGGTTAGATTGTAACATCGTTTTCACATCCATGCATGGGAGTAAGGGAGAGTAAGAATCCTCTTTAAACCTCTGTGTGCACTAATCAGAGAAAGCGGCTCGGAAGGTGGGTAAGGAGGAGAATGGAAACAGCCTTCTTTCTAGTCCCCCCGTTGCTGTTTGGCATGATGTAGGATGTCATAATTACTGCTCATGTAGGCGGAAACAAATTCTTCTCTCCTAAACACTTCTCCAGAGCAAGTTCGAAGTAGGTGAATCAAAGGCATGATTGAGGCATAATGCCTCTTTCAGGCACTCTAGTGGTGGAACAGTTTGTACATTACCCTTTCTTTCTGGCTACATCTAAGGCACACAAGGCAATATGGACAAAATACAGGATTTGGGTTTGCTTATGATATTCTGGATAAATGTTTGGACTTGAACATGCAAAACTGAAATTTTAGCCTTGTGCTAAAATTACACAGGGTCCATCCTAATATCTCACAAAACATGTTTTTGAAAAACTTCTTCATCCTAGCCCTATAGGGTCATCTCTAATTGTCAAGTTTTCTACCTGTGATGGGACATCCTTCCCCCCACTGGCCACCAACGGGTTAATAGAGTTCTAAAGAGAGACCCTGAAGGAAGCAGCCAATTAGAGATGGGCTGAGAGGAGGGGCCCACGAAGGCCCTGAAAGCCCATAAAAGAATATCCTTAAGTCCCCAGTGGCAGAACAGGTGTATCTGACGACTTGTCAGTTCTTAGTGGTTGTGAAGGCAGATGAGGGCTACAGCAGGATGGAGACCACTGGTTGTTTGGAACTTCCCTGCCACCGGGTCCAGGCCTCCTTTCTGTCAAGTTTTGTGAAGTTGTCACCTGGCTCTCCCCCATCAAAAGATTTCATACACAGGCCTCTGCAAAGGGTGTCAACATTTCCTACTAACAAAGTCCTATGGTGATAGATGAATGGGGGGGGGGGGGGAGAGAACAGAAGCAGTGATTTCTGGAAGTCCTTAGACACAAATCTGCATGTAGGCAGTGGGGTATGTGTCGGTTGTCTTGTGTTTGTACTTGTGAGAAGGAAGTGCAGAGGAGAAGGGACTAGAAGAGCCCCATGCTCCCTCCTAGCCGGGACCATGCTCCAGCTGGCAGGAAGCCTCCGGGGGCTTCCTGGCAGCTGGAGCACTGTCCCAGCCAGAAGGGAGCCGCAGGGCTCTGTTCTGGCCGGGACCTCTGGGGTCCCAGCAGAAAGGAGCCCACGCTTCCTTCTAGCCAGACCCCCGCAGGTCCCAGCAAGAAGGAAGCAGCAGCTTCCTTTTTGCCGGGACCCACAGGGGTCCCAGGCAGAGGGGACCCACCGGCTTCCCTCTCCCCAGGACCACTCGGTCCCGGCTAGAAGGGCTCCCTTCTGCCCGGGACCTGAGCAGTCCTGACCAGAAGGGAGCCGAGCGGTCTGGGGAAGAAGGGAGCTTCATGCTCCCTTCTCCCCCGGACCGCTCTGGGGCTTGCTGCCTTGGGGAGAGCCAGCCCCTGCACCTAAACTATTCAACTTAGAGAGTCTAGTATAGACTCTCTAAGTCAAGTTATTAAGGCCCACTTTAAGTCGATTTAGGAGTCCTGTGTGGACTCTCTAAGTCGACTTAATAAGGTCGACTTAAAGTCAGCTTATTAAAGTTGATTCATTTAAGTCAACCTAAATCCCTAAGTGTAGACATAGCCATAGTGAAATAGGAGTGTGGAGGGAGACAATTAATGAGAGTTGGACTGGATAACCAGGAAAGGACACAAGGGCAGGAGCGATGACAAAGCTCCTGGAGGGCCAGACAGAGATGTTGAAGTTCCTCATAAACCATCAATTTGAGCACATCCATTTCAGATTGCCCCTCCAGCCACTACAGAACTCTGGCCTATGTCCTCCCCAAGATATTGCACTGCATTCCTCACATGTTCTGGGTCCCTCACAAGTACCCTATGTACTCCACGCCTAGGGACTGGTTTCCCAATGAAAGCTGGCATTACACCCAGCTGTGAGAGCCCTATCAGCAAGACTGTTCTTCTTTGTCGTGTCCCCTGGTTGACGAAAAGTTTGTATTTAATCCTGTTATTAAACTTGAGTCTTTGAAAATAAATGAGTCTTTATTTGTGAAATACATACATTTCTCAGTGGAAACATTGAAATATAGTAGCTATAGGTAGGAATTAACAACGCCCAGAAAGCAAGAACTACAGGGTAATTCAAGGCGGCAAGTAAATGTTGTCTGGCCCAATACATCACATAAAGACATACCAGTAGGAATCGTTGTCAAAATGCTCCTTTAAAGCTTCCCTAATTTGAATAGCCTCCTGCGGTGAGCCTCTAATTGCCCTTGTATCTGGATGCTCAAAATTAGCAGCCAGCCTCAGCAGTCTATCCAAAGGAAAGTTTTCCCCCTTCAAGTCATAAATATTATGGAGAATGCATCAGGTCGCAATGACAATTGGAATATTTTTCTCATTGAGCTCTAAGCAGCCAAAAAGACAACAGAAGTGCCCTTTTAATCACCTAAAGGCATATTCTACAGTCACTTGGCATCTGCTGAGCCTGTTATTGAAGTGCTCCCTCCTGATATCCAGTTCCCAGTGTAAGGCTTCAAGAGTCAAGGGAGCAAGGGGTAGATGAGCTTTCCAAGAATCATTATGGGCATTTCCACATCATCCATTGAAATCAAGGCCAGCACAGAAATACAAATTTGGTTGCCTTTGGAGAGGCACTTTCTGTGCCCTACGAGGCTGGAGAAAAGATGGTTCTTAGCCCCTCTTCCCCCCTGGCCAGAGGAGCTGGCTCTCCCTGCTGCAGCCCCAGGGCCAGTGGAGCTGACTGTAGTCAATGGAACTGGCTCTTTCCCACTCTCCTCCACTGCCAGAGGAGCTGGGTCATGCTACCATGGCCCTGGGGTTAGTAAAGCTGATTCTACCAGCCCCAGCCCATGCAGAATTCTGTGCCCCTGCTGATTGGGGCCTGTGCCCTGTTCAACCCCCTTTCGCACACACTCCTGGTCTGGAAACAAAGTCCCAGCATGCAACTTTCTATACAATCCAGTTTTCTGAAAGATGCATGTAACATGCACCTTCCCTGAACACTCTGAACTGATATTGGTAAAACAGCTCCAGTGATCCATTAGCTCCTGAAACACCATGGAGAATTAGCCCTTTCAGTTGATATATTCCATCGCAAGACGGTCAGGGGCCAATATGTGTTCCATATATTGCCCTGCCACATTTAGGGAATCCCATCGCATCTATTATTTCCTGTACATTACCAAGATTCATAGTCCTTTGTAGCAGCAGGCCCTGTTCACTTAGTGGCTTTTCCAACTTCAGTCTGATTCACAACTGACCAGTAGCATTCTGGAATTGCCAACTTCCCACAGCGATTGCCACTCGCTTTCCACAGTGATGGTAGATCCCATTCTTTTCATGTGGTGTAGGGGTTAGCTCCACATGTAGTTGCAGGAAGGTGGCTTTTTCACATCCAAAAGTTTTGCAGCCGCTGCTCATCATCCCATACATTCATCACCATGCATCACTCAGTGCTTGTTTCCCACATCTAGTACCAATGATCCACTGTGGCAGGCTGTTGCATGAATGTCAGCAGCAATCTTGAATTATTTGTTTCTATGTCATACAGCATGACCGATTCACTGTCTGTCCCACAGCTTCTCCTATCCACGATTAGCTGTGCTATGTTCATAATGCTCATCAATACAGTGGTCAACAGCTCAGGGTCTATGCTGTCATGTAGAGATGGCAGATGCACAGTTTACAAGGGTTGTTAAAAAATGGTGCAAAACAAAGTCAGAAATCCATGGAATGATGGGATGGAAAGAACTGCATCATGGATGGTGAGCACATCTCCAGCAGCAGAAGGTGACAGATAGTGGTGAGTTGCACAATGGGATTGCTACCCATCAATGCTCTTTCCGTTGATACAAGAGCAATGACTGTGGACGTGCTCAGCCAATAAAAGGAGCAATGTA
The DNA here is from genome assembly GCA_007922175.1 of Pelusios castaneus. Taxonomy (NCBI): domain Eukaryota; kingdom Metazoa; phylum Chordata; order Testudines; family Pelomedusidae; genus Pelusios; species Pelusios castaneus. The sequence continues at coordinate 8,841,835 of ML685797.1, forward strand.
TGCATGTATTCGACTGATGTTATTAAAGTGACATGATTGTCGACATAACTTAAGTCAACTTAACTTTGCAGTTATTCTGCAGACATATGAAACTATGCAGACAGAGCATGTGCATACGTCTGGTTCTACAAAACTGCTGTTATGAGAATTTGGGTCATGCCAGCGGATTAAAATGATCACTGTTGTATCGCAGAAGACAAAACAAACTCCATAAACCTCCAATCTTGCAAATGCTTAAATCCATGTTCTATGCTTGTAAGTAGTTCCATGGACTTCAATGAAATTTCTCAGGTGAATAAAATCAAGTCAATGCATGCTCTGAACATTATGGTGAAATCCACTTGAGATCCTTTCCAAGGCCCATGCACATGGAAGCCCTTTTTTGAAGAATGAAGTGGTGCACAGACATTGCAAGGGGCTGACCCTTCAGCTATGAAAATATGCATGTTGTGATGCACTAATAAGGAAACTAATCCATTTCACCTCCCATTCTTACCCCACACTGGTGTAAGAGAGATTAAATGGTGGTCCTGTGTATGACTTTTGAGTTAGTCTCTGAAGATGGCCATGTGTTCTCTGTGCACTTATGTCAGTAGAATTTATAAAAAATATTTAGTCCTCTGTTACATAGGATAGAAATAAACACTGGGCCAAATGAACATGATCCCATCCCAGTCCAAAAGGCTCTCAGAAGCACAGCTACATTTTGTGGTTAGTAAACAGAGAAGATGCTTCCTATTGTAAGTACTTACTGCACATTCTATTATATCTATGAATGTTTTATAGCCTTCAAAAATCATACCCTTCCTAAGGAATGTAAGCCCAGTTGTCAAATATGAAAATCATGCATCACATCAGACAACTTTAGACAAAACCCTGGCTGGGATGATTTAGTGGGAGTGGTCCTGCTTTTAGCAGGGGGTTGGACTAAATGATCTCATGAGGTCCCTTCCAGCCCTATGATTCTATGATTCTAACTCAGTTTAATGCTACTGTATGTTAGGATTACATTACATCAGGGGACAGGTTGTCCCCTGGTTCCCTGAATGTCTGTAGCAATAGTTCTATTAGACTGGTCATTTTGAAATACTGAGTATCTTGATCATTATTGCTTAAATAAGGCTTAGAAGTCAGCAATATTAGTAATATGTATTTTTCAAGGTTGATATTTACAAAGAATTTAATTGGGTGGGGTTTTTTGTCAATTTCTGAATACTGGAGTTCTCAGATTACAAAGTCTGTGTTACTGGCAAACAAATGTTGAATAGAATATTATAATAAAAAACGTCTCTTCTTCAGGAATCTGGAATCATTATCTGAGAGATATGATATTTTGTTTTTGGTTCCTTCAGTTCTGCATGGCATTTGAAAACAAAGAATATTTCACTTTCTTGTGCACCTAGAGGTCCCTCTAGTGACATACCAGGCAGACTGAAGCTTCAAACAACACTTCTTAAGTAACCAAAATTTGAAGGGTACATATACACCTAAGGCTATGTCTGCATTTAAAAAGTTGAGTCGACTCTGTTAAATCGACTTAACTTTTCAAGTGTAGACAGAGCCTTAGCTCCCCACTAAAGGCTGGGGCTCCCTTCTTGCCAGGACCTGCGTGGGTCTCGGAGAAGAGAGCGCAGGCTGGGCTCCCTTCTTTCCAGGACCCATGTGGGTCCGGGCAAGAAGGGAGCTGTCAGGGCTCCCCCTTGGAGGTTCCCCTGTCCGTAGAGTGCTGGAGAAGACAGCCGCTGGTGCTCTGTGAACAGGGGAACCTCTGGGGATCCCCTGTCCATGGAGCGCCAGCGGCTGTCTTCTCTGGCACTCCATGGACAGGAGATCCCCAGAGGTTTCTCTGTCTGCGGAGTGCTGTGGAAGACAGCCACTGGTGTTCCATGGCCGGCGCGCCATGGACAGAGGATCCCCAGAGGTTCCCCTGTCCTTGGAGCGCCAGCGGCTGTCTTCTCTGGCACTCCACGGAGAGGGGATCCCTGAAGGTTCCCCTGTAAGCAGAGTGCCAGCAGCTCTCTTCCCCTGGAGCTCCTGGGGCTCCCTTGTCCCCAAGCCACCTCAGCTCTAGGTCAACTTAAAGAATTAAGTCGACCTAGGGCAGCCACACCGGTGTTTAGTTGACTTAATAAGGTCGACTTAGACTTTAAGTTGACCTAACAGATGCTAGTTATTAAGTTGACTTATGGACGCCCTTAAGTCAACAATGAAAGTCCGGTGTGGACATGGAGTAATTTAGGTCGACTTAAGCATTCTTAAGTCAACCTAAATTGCTCGTGTAGACATACTCTAAGATCTGTACCTGGACTTCATCTTAAATATAAAGCTCCACCAATGAACAATTATGATGTTTTCATTTCAATTGAGATCATATTAAATCTCATGATATAATCGGTTGCAACATAAAAAAGAATAGTTCAGAATATTCTAGAAAATAAAATGAAAAAATGATCAAAGGGTCATCAGTTCCATGCTGGCTCAGAGTCTGGCTGAATGTATTCATTATGATTATTTTGAATATGATTATGGCAGACTGCAGGCTATAGCTGACAGTCTAAGTGTTGCTTCTACTGGCTTGACTTACCCACCTATCTTTCAGAGCCTTTTCATAACACGATATAACTTTCTGATTTACTCTGCCTGTCCCCGAGTTCTTATCCCCCTAAATCTGCTGGCCTCCCTCATGATCAGCAGCAGTGATGTTGCATAACTAGAAAAGTAGCAAATGGCTCCCAAGAGACCCATTACATTATTTTGAAACTCCTGCACAATCTGCCAGTTCTAATTTACAAATTTATGATTAATTCTGGACCAACCATGGAGTGGTACCAGCTTTGTTTATTTATTACTACTTTTGCAATTTTGAAGAATCCAACATGTTTTTACAAGCAATGAACAAGTCAAGTTACAGTTACGGTGCCCCGTGCACCCTTACGTCAGTGATTAATCTTTAATCACATCAGGAGTCCCAGTAGTGCAGTAAATGGAACTAGGCACATAAACAAGGGTTAGCAGAATCAGGTCCTTCACTCTGCTTTGAATCTCATCACTTGAAGAAGAATTGATTTAGTCTGCAACCTTGCAATTGAATCCACATGGACAGATCCATTTGCTTACATGGAGCCAATTGGATTCCACATGGGTGCCAAGGTTTGCTGTACAGAGTCAGCTGCAAGGTCAGCACTTTACAATTTGGGACTTGCCAAAGAGATGTCACACAATCCCCTAAATCAGAGAACTGGCCAATAGTGCTTCTTTGTTCTTAGAATCCTAGCCTTTCAGATACAATACTTTTTCAGGGACATAACTTAGCATACAAGCGTCCATAATTAATGAAGCAGGAAATATAATGCCAAGTGTACCAAAAGCTTAGTCTAAGTCTCAGCAACTTCAAAAAAAAATATGAAGAGTATTTAAAAGTATATATCATGGTTGTGCTGAAGGAGAAAAGCTGCTTTGCCTGAACCACAGGATCCACTATTTTCTGATGAGTGTAATTGTTATAGGTGTTTGGGAAGGAAGGAAACCAGAATATTCAGTAGCCTGGTAGTTAGGGTATTCATCCAAGATGGGGGTGATCCAGTCCACATCCTGGGTGAGTGACCTACTGTGACATGCCCCTCTGCAATCTAGACTGGTGAATCAATGTGTCACCCCAATCCCCCACTTCTGGAGCCCATCCTACTCTGCTTTGCTGTGGGAGCTGGGCCTGGGCCGGGAGGCCAACACCGCCTCCAGGGGGAGGGGGCGGGCAGAGACGGCTCCAGTCCCAGAGGCCGCCTGTGGCAGTGAGCCGGCGGCCCCGGCTCCGGGCTGGGAGGCCGAGGCCACCTGCGAGGGGGAGCCAGCCATGTGAGGCAACCCGGCCCAGAGGCCAGGCCACATGTGCTCCACCTCTGGGCCTGCCTGCTCCACCCTGGGGGTGGGGAGGGCCAGCCCAGGGGCCAGGCATAGCCCTCCTGGCCCGCTCCACCCCGCTGCCTTTGGCTTGCTGCTGAAGGCAGCTGGGTGCTGTGGGAGGAGGGGCTGCGGCGCGCATGGGCCCTGCACTGCCCTGCTGGGACAGGGATGGCCCTGAGGGTCAGGTGACAAACAACTCCTTCTATGACTTCATCCATGTCCTGAATCAGTAGTGAGCATCCCCTTATCATGGTTCCTCTAGAGTCTAGACTAATCCTTTGTTCCTAGAAGAGCTGGGTTTGGTATATGTATGTCTTAGTGAGATGTGAATTGTTCCTCAGCTCTCTAGAGTTTTGCCTAGATTTGTCTCAAGCCATTAGAGACATTGTTGGGAATATTAAATGGTGAAGCCTTGTAGCCATACACATGACTTTGCAACAAACAAATTACTATAACAATAATGTTTAGTATGTCATGAGCATTCCACAACCATCGAACATGACATACTTAAACAATACACAATTACACTATAAATGTGATCATGGGCGATGAACTGAGTTACACCTACATGCCAACCTATTGGCTAGTCTGAGATGGGTCTCTACTACTGGAGCTATTTCACTTTGCATAAATAGCCACTGGAGCAGGAATCTGAGCCAGGGTCTCCCACATCAGAGATAGAGTTCCATAACCACTGGCCTATAGAGCCAGTCATTCTCTTTCTAGTCCAATCAACATTTAATTATTTATGCAAAGTGGAAGAGCTTCACCAAGAAAGGCTGAGGGTGAGGTACAGGTAGAGACTGATTCTATTAACTCGCTGTTGTGGTACTCAGATAGCATATGGGAGAACAGCAGACTAGAGACTTGAATTTAGGTCTCCTACCTCCTAGGTTAGGACCTTATACAAATCCTGGCTCTGTGCTGGGACTTGAGACTTGGATTCTACTCCCATCTTGGTCACTAAGGCTATGTCTACACTTGAAAGTTAGGCCGACTTAAGGAGGCTTAAGTTGACCTAACTTAGTCCATGTACAAACTAAACTTTCATTAAGTCGACTTAAGGGGCTTCCTTAAGTCGACTTAATAAATACCACAGTTTTGGTCGACTTGACAGCTAAGTCGATTTGTTAAGTCGACCTAAACCCGGTGTGGACACCCTAGGTCAACTTAGTTCTCTAAGTCGACCTAGAGCTGGGGACAGGGGAGCCATGGCTCCCTTCTCCCTCAGACCCCCTGTTCCCTGACAGAAGAGAGACGTGCTGCCTTCTTGCCAGGAAGCCTCAGGGTCCCGACAAGAAGGCAGCCATGGCTGCTCTCTCCCTGGGACCCGTGGGGGTCCCAGCAAGAAGACAGCCGCATCTGCCCTCTCTCTGGGACCCAGGTCCCGGCCAGAAGGAAGCTGCAGGCTGGGCTCCATTCTCCGGAGCAGTCCTGGCCAGAAGGGAGCCCTGCTCTCTTCTCCCCAGACCTGTGGGGTCCAGGCAAGAAGGGAGCTACCCATGCGCCGATGACAGGGGATCCCCAAGGCTACCCTGTCAGCAGACCGTGGGGAAGGCAGCTGCCGTGCTCCAGCTGACAGGGGAACCTCGGGGATCCCCTGTTAGTGGAGCGCCGGCGTCTCCCTCCTTGCCCAGACCTGCGTGGGTCCAGGGAGAAGAAAGCAGGGCTCCCAGCAAGAAGGTGACCGTGGGTCCTTTCTGCCGGGACCGCGGCTCCCTTCTCAGCAGGGAGCCTCAGCTATGTCCACACTTAAAAAGTTAAATCAACTTGTTAAGTCGACTTAACAAGATCGACCTTGTTAAGTCGACTTAACAGAGTCGACTTAACTTTTTAAGTGTAGACATAGCCTAAGGATACAGCTGTACTGCAATAAAACACCCATAGGCTCATGTCAGTTGACTCAAGCTTATGAGGCTATAAAATTGTTATGTAGACATTCAAACCTGAGCTCTGGGACTTCACAAAGGGGAAAGTCTCAGGCACTAGACTCCAGCTCAAGCCTGAATGTCTACATTGAAATTTTATAGCCCTGCAGCCTGAAACCCATGACCCCAAGTCAGCTGACCCAGGCCAGTCACAGATGTTTTATTGCAGTGTAAACATACCCTGCCCTGCTGCATGTTTTAGGGCAAGTCATTTCACTCCTATTTCTCCCCTTCCCTTGTTTTTGCTTAAGTGACTTGGGAGCCCAAGTCCCATTGACTTTCATTCTATTAATTTAATTTCTATTTAGATAATCCTCAGGGAAAGGGCTGATTTTTTACCATGTTTATCTACAGTGCCTATTACAATGGTACCCAAATCCCAGTTGCATTACTGCAATACAAATGACAACTAATGTTGCAATGCTGTCCATGGTGCAAGCGTGAGAAGGTTTTGACCCCAAATATTATATTCAGCAAAAGTATGTTTAGATATGTTGCACTAGTCATAGTATCATAGAAGATTAGGGTTGGAAGGGACCTCAGGAAGTCATCTAGTCCAACCCTCGGTCAAGCAGGACTAACGCCAACCAAATCTTCCCAGCCAGGGGTTTGTCAAGCCACACCTTCAAAATCTCTAATTATGGAGATTCCACCATGTCCCTAGGTAACCCATTCCAGTGTTTTATTTTGAATACTTTTGAGTTCTAAGGTTTACCAAATGCCGTTAAGTAGCTCATAAGACATGCAATCACATTTCATAAGAGAGAGCATGCATTCCACATACTTTCATACTAGTCTAAAATAGATTTCCTAACTTCTTCCTACGTTATGGATGTTTTGACTCCTTCCTTATCTCCAGTTGAAATTCTGGGCTTACATTGAATGAAATGAATTGAATTGAATGAAACCCCAAATCCTGGTACCACAGGTGTTTTATTTGATTATATCAGGATACATAGTATGAAAATTGCTTAGGATGCAGACAGGGATAGTTAGGGCCTGTATGTGAGCAGAGGTGTAGCTCAGGATGCAGGAAGAGGGTAGCTAGGGGCTGTGGGGGGGCAGCGAGTGGCTCAGGCTGCAAGCAGGGGGTAGCTAGGTGCTCTGGGAGGGCAAGCCTGCTGGTGTGGGGCATTTGCCCAGGAGCCTGGTGATTTGAAAAAGGCCCAGACCATGGGCAGCGAATGAATCTTCCCCTCAGGGAGACTAGCTCCCCTTCCCACTTCTTTCACCTGTGGCCCTCCCCACAGTCCACTCCCACTACATCCCACACCTTGGCCCCCCATTTCCTTCTCCACTTGCCATTGTGTCCTTCTCCAATCCCCTGTTCGGTCTCCACCTATGGAAAGTGGGATGTGGAAGAGGGGAGAGGTAGTGATGCAGTAGTATGTGGTGGAGGGTTCAGGGTCTGGGTAGAGTAGGATGGAGTGTGAGTGGGGCCACAGTTGGAAGGGATGTGAGAGAGAACGAGTTTCCCTGAGAAGCAGCTTCACCCTATGCCTATGCCTGTGGTCATAAACCTCTGCCCTCCCTTTCTCAGGAGGGTATTGACTGTTCTGTTCTGAGGCCTGGAATTGTTGTCAGCAAGCCTTCAGGGTTAGCGAAGGGTGCAGGAAGGGTGATAGCTAGGAGCTTCTCCCAGAAGCCTTTGCTGGCAAGACTGGGTCCCCCCAACTCTTACCAGCTTCATAAGCAGTCAAAGGAGGCTGGGAGCTGAGAAGCAGCAGCAGCCCTGGGCACCAGCAGCTGATGGGGGAGCGCTGCAGCTGCCCATGCCACAGAAATAACTTCCATATACTGCCCGACTGCAACTGGCTTCTGGCTACCCATCTGGTTGGGGGCGGAGCCTCGAGGGGGAGGTGTGGAGCTGCCCCAACGCTGTCCTACTCTGGTTATAGCACTGCAGTTCCCCAAAGTCCACCCATGGTTGGACACAAAGGCTATGTCTACACTTACCAAAGTTAGTTCGAAATAGTTAATTCGAACTAACTAATTCGAACTAATTTTAGTTAGTTCGAATTAACTTAATTTGAACTAGCATGGCCCACTCGAATTAGTCAGTTTCATTAAGCTCAATGTGCCAGTTAGTTCAAAGTAAGCAGTTAGTTCGAACTAACATGGCCACATTGACTTAATTGAAGGGTTAGTTTGAAGTAAAATGAGGTTTTACTAATTCGAACTAACTTTTCCTTAATTCAACTTAAGGAACTGCTTAAGGAACTCAAGTGCAGACACAGAGTAAATTAAGTCAACTTAAGCCTGCTTAAATCGACTTAATTTACAAGTGTAGACGCACACAGAGGGACTATTCACCAACACAATTAAACATATTCTTGAGTTTACCTGTAGTCAGCAAAGTGCTTACAAATATATATAAAGTTAATCATGTGTTTATATGCTTTGCTGTTGAGGGATGCTTTGCTGAATCAGAGCCTCACGATCACTCGTGATGAGATCATTGGTTTTAGATTTCATGTGAGAGATACAGAATGGGGCTTACTTTATCAATAATTTTATTTCAAACCAAGATGCATTTCACTCAGCACAGTTGGATCTGTGAGAGTCCTGTGTAGCATTTTTCCCAAGAAAATTACTTTGTTTTGGAACAGAAATCTAACTTTTCCCCCTGTTGAGAATCAATTAGTCAGTGTGGGACCTGGAGCTATATCAAATATTCAGTTTGGAAGCTAAAATACTTGAAATGTGCCCCATTTTAAATATTGCAGTGCTTCTGTGAATATGCAGCATTTCATTCAACATTTATCATAGCAGTGAACATTTTTCTGATGAGTTGTATACATCCATTTTTGATACTATCACATTCCATTTGTTTTTAAATAAGATCTAGGCTCATAAGTCTGTCCTTTTGAAAATCTACCCATTGATATCAGCACTAATTAAAATGAAGCTATTCCTGGTGTTCTTTCAAGTTGAGCTGAATTTTGTTAAATTATATTTCTTTGAGATGCCTTACTGAATTTGGCCATGCCATGTTCTTAGAAGGATCAACAGACATCATTTTGATTCATTTTCACAGCTCCAAAACATGTTATCACATACTCAGTCAGATACCAACCTTAGTGGCTGTTGCTTTTCCAGTCTTCATTATTTTAAATATTTGTACAAACATCCTATTTGTGAATCATTTTCTCTCAGTATTTGAGTTTCTAATCTCATCTTGATATATTATTACACTAAGTTTTATGAAAGCGGTCTCAAGAGAATCTATTCTATTGTGACAAGTTCCCAAAGGGGTAGTCATGTCAGTCTAGCACAGCAAAAAAAAACAAACCAAGGAGTCTAGTGGTACTTTAAGACCAGTAAATTTATTTATTTATTTATTTATTTATTTACCACATGAGCTTAATTCATTTTATTAATTTAATTTAATTTAATTCATCGCTTGCAATAAATAAATTTGTTAGTCTTTAAGTGCCACTAGACTCCTTGTTTGTTCTACTGTGATGGGTAATTAGAGGTTAGGAATAAATTCGCTACTGATATAAGTAGGTAGAGCCTTTCTAACTTCAGTGGAGCATCCACAGAACTCTGGTGTCTGTTGAGCCATGCCTTCCCTTGGTTTATATGAAATGAATGATAAATCTGTCCAAGATACACTAATTTAACACTCAGTTATCTAAGACCTTGTACACACTACAAAGTTATCGCGTGGTAAGGCTCCTTACCACGTGAAAACAATCTGAGCGTACACACACAAATCCTTCTTGTTGCGGGGCAACAGCCCTCTTGCCGTGCAACATGTAAACCACCCAAACGAGGGTGGTAAGGCTTACCACGGAACAGTTATTCCATGGTAGAGCCTGTGTGTACGATCCTTGCGTTTCTGATAGCCTACAGAAATGTCCCAGCGTGCCAATCGAGGGCACCCTGGGACACCAGAGCTGTTAAATTTGTCAATTTCACTACTCTAAGAGAGCAGTGAAATTGACAAATAGCCGCTTGAGCCAGACTGTGGCTCAAGCCAGCAGCTGAGAACCCTCAGCTGGGGCTCAGGGCTCAGCTGGCCGGCGGCTAGAATCCCACTGAGGCGCTAGGGCTCAGCTGCTGTGGCTAAGCCTCGCTGCCCCAGCTGCAGCCATGGCCAGCTGAGCCCAGGTCCGTGGCAGGCTGCAGGGCTCAGCCACGGCAGCTGAGCCCCAGAGCACCAGTGGGGTTCCAGCCGCCAGCCAGCTGAGCCCAGAGCTAAGCTCTGCCAGGGACCTGGGCTCAGCTGGGCAGCAGGGTTCTCAGCTGCTGTGGCTGAGCCCCACTGCCCCAGTTCCAGCCGTGGCCAGCTGAGCCCCGGGTCTGTGGGGGCAGCAGGGCTCAGCCGCTGCCCAGTTGTGCCTGGAGCTAAGCCCTGCCAGGGACCGGGGCTCAGCTGGCAGGCGGCAGCTGAGCCTCACTGAACCCTGGCGGGGTTCAGCTGCCGCCAGCCATCGGAGCCCCGCTGAGCCCCCCAGATGCAAGGGCTCAGCTGCCACCTGGGAGCTGAGCCCTGCTGATGCGGTCCCTGGTGGGGCTCAGCTGCCACCAGCCAGTGGAACCCCGTCCCTGGGCTCAGTGGGGCTCTGCTGGCCGGCAGCAGCTGATTCCCACCGGGGTTCAGCGGGACTCAGCTGCCCGGTGGCATCTGAGCCCTGCCAGAGACCAGGCAAAGCAGGGCTCAGCTGGCCGGTGGCAGCTGAGCCCAGGCTGCTGGAAGGGAGCCCCAGTCCAGCTGAGCTCCAGGGGATGGACTGTGGCTCAAGCCGGAAACAGCACCACTGGCTGGCAGTGGCTGTGCATGGTGGGATAGGTGCCCACCAAGCACTGCTCCTTCTAGCAAAAATTCAAAGGAGTGAGTGAACACCTCTTTTCACTAGAAGGAGTGCTGTGTGGATGGGGTAAAGCGTTATAATTATAACACTTGCTTGTCCCGCAATAACTTAACAAGTTGACTTAACTTTTCAAGTGTAGACGCGGCAGAAGTGGCCACCCGCTGAGAAGGGACCCGTGGGTCCCTTCCCCAGGAAGCTGCAGTCCCTCCAAGAAGGGAGCTGTGGCTTTTTCTCCCCAGGACCCACTCAGGTCCCGGCAAGAAGGGAGCTAGGCTCCTTTCTCCCCAGGATCCCCATCGGTCCCGGCAAGAAGGGAGCCGCAGAGCCTCTCTGCCCGGGACCCACACAGGTCCTGGCAAAAAGGGAGCCGTGGGTCCCAGGCAGAGAGGATCCTGAGTCCCTTTTTGCCAGGACCCGCGTGGGTCCTGGGCAGAGAGGAGCTGCAGCTCCCTTCTTGCTGGGACCTGCGGGTCCTCGGGAGAAAGGAGCCTGGCTTCCTTCACCCCGGAACCATGCCCTAGGTCAACTTATAGAATAAGTCGACCTAGGACAGCCGCACCACCTTTAGGTCGACTTAACAATCGACTTAATTGTTAAGTTGACGTAAATAGTGGTAGTAATTAAGTCGACTTAATGAAAACAAGGTGTGGATGTGGCTTAATTTAAGTTGACTTAAGCTTTCTTAAGTTGACTTAAATTGCCAGTGTAGACATGGCCTAAGAGAGTAGTGAAGAATTGGAATGGGTTACCTAGGGAGGTGGTAGAATCTCCATCTTTCAAAACATTTAAGGCTAGGTTAGACAAAACCCTGGCTGGGATGATTTAGTAGGAATAGTCCTGCTTTTAGCAGGGGGTTGGAATAGATGACCTTCTAACCCTATGATTCTATGGGTATGTCTACACTAGCAATTTAGATCGACCCTTAAGTCGACCTAAATTACTCCAAGTCTACACCTGACTTTCATGCAGTCGACTTAAGAAATTCCTTAAGTCAACTTAACAAAAGCTTAAGTCAACTTAATAACAACCGCCCATTAGGTCAACTTAAGCCTTAAGTCGACTCCTTAAGTCGACTTAAGGATGGTGTGGATGGGAAGTAACCCTTAAGTCGACTTTATTAAGTCAACTTAAGGCCAGTTAAGTTGACTTAACAAAGGGGACTAAGTCAACTTAACTTAAAGTCATATCCTATGACTCTAAGAAGCAGGATGTTCAGGTTTTTCAGCCAGCCTACTCCTACCAGAAGATCAGGACTTCCGATGACCCTGCTGAGCACAGAAACACGAAGATGTTTGTGCAAGCCTGGTCCACCTTGCTCTGGCTCCCGGACTTCTTGATATTCTGACTTGACCTGACTCTGGCTACTGATCCATGGTTCTGTTCTCAAGTTTTCCTCTTTTGTCTGATCTCCTGGTAACCTGAACCTGCCTGACTCCTGACATCCAACTCTCACTTTTGCCTTATGGCCTTTCTTAGATTCTGACCCAGCCAGACTCCCAAATTCTGCTTTGACCACTAGGTTAGAGCACCCACATCCTAGTTGTGATGTTACCTTTCCCAGACTTGTAGAAGAGTCTGTGGGTCTGTCGACTCTGCAATGTAAGACTGTGCTTGAGCACATTCTCCAGTCTAACCCCTCTTGCATCTAGACTACAGTTGTGCTGAGGAGGGCTCTAACCCAGGATGCCAGGACCATGCAGGACTGTGATGTCTAAGCTCAAGTCAAGCCAGGACCCAGAGTCTGAGACCTCTAGTGCTTTTCAGAGTAGCCGCAGCCCTGCTTGACTAAGCTGACTTGGATCCCAGGAGTCATTCAGAAGCACTCCATAATTTCATGGTGCCATTTCCTTAGTCCTCTCTGTCTCAGCAATCTACAATCCACTTTGTTGAAAATAGAAGCCACACCTTATTTGCAAATTGCAGCAGCTCTGGTCAGTGTTAACACTTTCTGCTTTGATCACACATCTGTCAGAGACCATCCTGCAATGGAAAGTGAACTGAACAAGCCTTTTGCAAAGTTAGCTGCTTCCTGGTAATGTGCAGAGCAGGCAGTAAAGTTTTCCCACAGTGCACCATGGTCCTTGGGCTAAAGCTGCCATATTTTGAGGGGAACAAGTGGACCTAGGAACTCTGGGGTATGGTTACTTTGATTCAGGTCAGTGCACTGCATCATAGATGCCAGAGCACTAGGTTTGAACATGGCTCAGAAAATTCTTAACCTAAGGTTAAAATACAAAGTAGACCAGAGCTCCTTAATAGGGGTCAGCTGACTCTAGTCCCACTGACCTGTCTTTCATTTCAACATATTCTGTGAGGCTCAAAAGCCTGTGTCTGTGTCTTCCACCCACAGAAGTTGGTCCAATAGAAGCTATCTCACCCAATTACTCTCTCTCATAACCTGGGACCAGCAGGTCTACAACAACACTGCAAATATTAAGCAATATAAGCTTTCTCTATACAATTGGAGCTTTAGAGAAGGATTCCACCACACAATAGTGGTTTGCAGGAAGCACAGTGCTGGACATATTGAGATGTTGTTTGTGACTGGGATTTTCAAAAGGACTATAGGATGTTAAGTGACCAATTCCAATGGAATTTCACCTGTATTCGGACACCTACTTCCCTCAAGTGAGGTCTACATTACAAACTTACATCAGTGTAATTACATTGCTCAGTGGTGTGAAAAATCCACACCTCTGACTGACACAGTTATACCAACCTAACCCCACTGTAGAGAGTCCTATGTCAAAGGGAGAACTTTGCCTGTTGACATATCTACCACCTCTCGTGGCAGTAGATTAATTATACCAAGGGGAGAAGCTCTCCCATCTAAATAGCAGTGTCTTGATTAAAGTGCTACAGCTGAGCCCGTGCAGGTGCACCACTGCAGCTTTTTAAGTATAAAGCTGCCTTTAGGCTCTTTTGAAAATCCCACCTTTAAAATCTCAAGGGAAATCATAACTTCTGTTTAAGAGGCCAAAGCTAATAAGATTAAATGTTGCATGCCCAATTTCCAGGACAACATCTTTTCCAAAGCATCAAACAAATGTTACTTATCTTCACTTTCACTTCACTTCACAGCATGTATTCCTCCCACCTGTCATCTCTCATATGCTATTGTTCATTTTTACTTCTGTAATCGCCGGTACTGCCAGCCATCCTTGCCCACATTACATTTCCAAAAAAACACATTTGTACTTTCTCGTACGGTTCCCCTTATGCTTGGTCTCCCTGACAGCAGGTAGAGGATCTTGGGGAGCAGCTGCCGCACACACAAACACACTAGCGAGGTTTGAATCAATGAGTGTTTTTATTGGGGGTGAACAAGGGTAAATGGAATGGGGCAGTGAGGTATATGGAGGATACAGGGAGATGGGTCTCTCTATTGAACAATATAGTGTCACAGTGTAGGAATCGGTGTAAACCAGTGTAAATTAATATAAACCAATGTAAATTAATGTAAACCAATGTAACTTAATGTAAACCATTGTGGTTTTTTACAAGTATAAACATACAAGGCACTGTATCAATGAAAGGTAGAGCAGCTGTATCAATGAGAGACAGTCAGTGAAAGTGATGTTAGGGGAAATGGCCAGGGAGTATGGGCAGGCAGTGGCAGAGGGGTAAGGAAAAAAACACAACAGCAGAGGCTGCAGTAAGCCTTGAAGCCCTGCAGGGGGAGACCTGGAGTAGTCAGTCTGCAGGCCGGGTGTGGAGGCATTGAAGACGGGCTGGAGCGTGCTTGGAGCAGAGGGGAACAGGGGAACGGACCAGGGAAGCACACTTAGAAGGTGGGGGCAGAGTAACATGTGGAGGGAGTGAACGGACCAGGGAAGCACACTTAGAAGGAAGGGGCAGGGGAACACATGGAGGGAGTGCGTGGGGAAACTGGGCAGGGAATGGAGGTAAAGGGGAGGTCTAAGGTGGATCTGGGCAGCAAAACACAGGGGGTCAGGGGGTTTGAGGGGAAGACCAGACAGGGGTTTCGGGGGGCAGCAACGGAGAGTGGGTTCGGGCAGTCGGGGGAAGCGGCTAACAGAGAGCGGGTTCGGGGGAGTCGGGGGAAGCAGCTAAGGGGGCAAAGGGAAGACAACAGAGAGCGGAGCGGGTTCGGGGGAGTCGGGGGGAAAGCGGCTAACCGAGAGTGGGTTCGGGGGAGTGGGGGGAAGCGGCTAAGGGGGCAAAGGGAAGACAACAGAGAGCGGAGCGGGTTCAGGGGAGTCGGGGGGAGCGGCTCACAGAGAGCGGGTTCGGAGGAGTCGGGAAAAGCAGCAGAGGAGGAGCGGGTTCGGGGGAGTCGGGAAAAGCAGCAGAGGGGGACAACGGAAAGAATCTTAACAAAGCTATTACAGGGCACAATAATAAAACTTAATCTAACAAAGATAAAACTAAGGAGAAAAGACTGACAGCAAATTAAAGGTGAAACTTACAATGTTAAAACTTGACACAACTAATCAGCAGCAATTCAGCAGCAGCAGACTTGCAATGGTGAAACTTAGTAACAACTTACAATGAAACTTAACACAGCTAAGGCAACCAGTATAACACACGCTAAGGTAACAAGTATAATAAAACTTAACACAGCTAAAGTAACAAGTATAATAGAACTTAACACAACTAAGATAACACAATAACAAAACTAAGCACAGTGTGAGGTTGGAACGGCTGGGAGCAGGGGGCTCCGGGCAAGGTCCCCAGAGACAGATGGCTCAGCAGCGGCACGGCTTATGCTGTCGTGGTGGAAAGGAACCGCGGAGCAGGAGGGGGTCTCTGTTACAGACCCCGAGGTAAATTTAGAGAGAATCTAAGAGGGGGGAATCTTACCAATCCCCAGGAGAGCAGCAAGGACAGAAACTGAAGCAGCAACAGCATAGAAGAGTGCAGAGAGGACTCGGTTCTCGTAGTTCGTAGCTCGTGGTTCAGGAGATCTCCAGGTGAAGATTCGTTGTTCGTGGGAGGGGGGTTTAAAACGGGGGTATGCTCAATTAAATAGCCGGGAGCGGACAAAGGTCCCCCAAAGACCCCGGGGTGATCAGGCCAGGAGGCAGTCCAGGAACCTATTCTGGGGACTGGCCCCAAAAAGGTCTGCTTTTATAGACAAATTTAAACAGTTCCCGCCAGTAACTCTGATAGGCTCCCTGAATTACAGGGGCGGAGAGAGAGCAGGGAAAACTGTAGGACAAGTCCGGGCAGAGTCTTGGGCTGCAGGTATGTGACTCATAGTCACAGGTGTTTGTGTGACTCATGCCCTTTGTGAAAAACAAGCCACTCTGGTCTTGCACTCCTGGGCATTGTCCATCCTATGCCGAGCCAGGGCTGGAACAATAGTTAAGGGGCCTCCTCCCTAGGCAGGGCCATGGCACAAAAAAAGCTGAAAGAAAAGGGCCATTCCCATGAGCAGCCTGGGAGGGGTGGCCACACAAACAGGGGAGACAAAAACTGGCACAGGGGAACATCTGTCAGGGACACTTAGGAGGAGCTGATCATAAATATCCACAAAACTGTGTTGTTGCCCTACTTAAAACTCACTCTTTTTTTGGTGATGCCTACAACAAACCTAACAATGGGCAGTGCTATGACCACAGTTTATCCTACTGACTAACAGTGTCTGATTGTGTTCCCCCATCACTTTCTCTATAATGCTCCTCTTAAATTGCCAGTGTAGACATAGCCATTGAGATGTTGTTTGTGTCTGGGATTTTCAAAAGAACTATAGGATGTTAAGTGACCAATTCCAATGGAATTTCACCTGTATTCGGACACCTACTTTCCTCAAGTGAGGTCTATATTACAAACTTACTCAGTGTAATTACATTGCTCAGTGGTATGAAAAATCCACACCTCTGAGTGACACAGTTATACCAATCTAACCCCACTGTAGAGAGTCCTATGTCAAAGGGAGAACTTTGCCTGTTGACATATCTACCACCTCTCGTGGCAGTGAATTAATTATACCAAGGGAAGAAACTCTCCCATCAGATAACCCTGTTATCTCTTTTCTTGAATTTTTCTTGCCCTTTGGGAGCAGTGACTGTCTTTTTTGCTCTGTGTTTTGTACAGCACCTAACACAGTGGGGTCCAGATCTATAATTGGGGCTTCTATGCACTACTGCAATACAAATGAAAAACAACAAATTATTTGTGGACAGAGTCTTACCTATAGGTTGAAAAGTTACAGTCCTTATCAAATGCTACAATTTCTAATTCAGACCACTCCTACACTAGTTTCTCTCATAACCGAGATCTACAATTTACTCAACCAACAGAATTATATTACTTGTAAGCTGTTATATACTGTCGGCAAAACTACTCAAACCCCTTCTCACAGCTGCAATCATTGTAATTATGTTGTTAGTGCATTAGTTGGCTTAATCCTGCAGCGCAGTGCTTGTTCTCAATAGATGTCTTATGGTTGAAAGGAACCATTTAACTATGAGTCACCTTTTATTGATGTAATCATTCTTATTTTATGAACTTTGATAATTAATATAAAGCTTGTCTGTGTGCAGCACTGGCAATCTCACTTTGTCAGGATATTTTTTTCCAGCAGAACCCTATTTTCCAAACACTAATTTCATGCTTTTCTTCTGTATCTATCTGCTACAGTCTTGTTTATAAGCCACCAGAACATTAAAACATAAGCCGTTTCTTACACTTACTTAGTCTGTTAGGGACTAGCAAGCAATCTTTAAAATGACCCAAGACAACCATCATCTTTCCTTAACTGCTAAATGCCCATCATGTGCTGTGTCTTTGGCGTCACAATTGCACTGCCTTTTTTATGAATATTTCTTTACCATTTACCATTGACTGAATGACTGCACATATTCTTGGTCAGATTCAGAGTGGGCGTAAGTGGTGGCCATTCTATTGAAGCCTGGGGACTAAGCTTAGAATCTAAGCCCTAAATTATCTGAAACTGCTTACCTAAAACATCTATTCTCTCCCTGTGCCATACTCCACAGCCAGAATCAGGAGAAACACTCAAGCTAGAATCTCTTCATTCAGGAAACAGTTCAGAGACAGGCCCCAGGGCTCTGCAGCTTGCTCCCTACTGTGGTCCAAATAGCCTGGATCTGATGATATTTCAGGCATGCTGCAAAAGTCAATTCTTTCTGTGAGAAATGAAGGTACTCAGATGCGGTGAGGGGCTTTCCCGTTTGTTGGCTTGTTTTTGTTTAATAATTCATTGGCTGGATGAGGTAAATAGCTCTCTTCCTTTGGTTATGTGATACCTTTAGGGGAAAAGATAACGTGTATAAATTAGTATTTAATGCTGTTGGGTAGTTATCACTGTTCAGTAAATTTAATTAATTCGGGACACTCAGAGCTTCTGAAGGGGCATTTTAAATTGTGAAATCCACAAATAAATAATTAAATAAATTCATCCTGGTGTGATCTCACTGAAATCAAAGGACTTACAGTAAGAAATAGCTCTAAGATTTGAGCCTCTTACACCAGATGTGAATTTGGCTCAGTGACCTTAGAGATGAAAATACAGTTGAACATCTGTATGATATCATTGCTGTAACCCTTCCCTCTTCTCATTCTGCTCTCCTTGTCTGTCTCACTCATTTATCATGTCTGACATTAGATTTCAGTCCTTTAGGGGTAATGACCTTGTTTTTATTTGTTCTGGAAAATACTTTGCACAGTTTTGGCAGTTGCATAGGTACTAATACTAATAAACATATTATAGGGATAAAATGTAATAGATAATTGTCTTAAGTTGTGCAGGGAGTCTGAATATTTATCTACTGATTTTATTTTAATCTGCTATCTGGGTGCAAACACAATTGAACACAATTGACGTAAGAAACAAAATAAGTAAGAGAGTGAGTTTTCAAAGCCTCTCTTCTTGTTAAGCAATGGTAATAATTTACAATTGACACAGAAGAAGAAAGGAAAAGAAATATGGTAGTGTTTTTAAATAACTGTTAGTCATTCAAATATCAAATCTAAGCACTGACCATAATTTTTTTACCAAATTGTCTATATCTCTCCTAAGACCTGACGCACTTTCATTTCTTTTCTCCAATATACGTCAAGCACATTTTGAAGTTACCCTATTTATCTCTCTGACCTTACTGCCTGATGTCTCACTGCTTTCTCAAACTAAACAGACAAAATTCATCCCTTGAGTAATGCTTTTGAATATCATGCAACTACACCAAGGAAGAACTTGCCCCAATCTGTCTAAACATGGAAATTCTTATATTTTCCTCCATTAAGTTTTTCTTCTCCACATTTAATTTCACTGACAATTCCCTCCAGGTTCCTTTCTCTCACTGGAGCTAAGACTCCAATCTGTCCTCCTTCTCTAAGCTCCCACTAAATCTTTTGCTTCTTCCTCTATAGTGCCACTAAAATCCCCCCTTTCCTCTGTTCCTACAGCTAAAACCATTGGATTTTTCATCTCGTCTCCAACTCTTGCAAACTATCCAAAATGCTGCTGCTGAAAACCACTGCCCCATCTTACTACAACTACAGCCATGATGTCCAGCTCCTAAGGCAATTCAGTTCACTTTCAAATTTAGACTTCTTGTCCTCACTTTCATGGCTCTATGAAGGTTTTTCTGTGACCACAACTCAGCTTTCAGAGCCTTCCATCCTCTGAACCTACTTTTACCCATTCCTTGTTTCTTACTGCTCCCGTTATCTCCTCCTCCTATTCACAACCCCCATACCTGTCACATACCACCAGGGCCATCCAGGGGGGAAGGGGTGGGGGAGAGGAAGTCCAATCACCCAACACTGGGAGGGGGGGCAGAGCGGGCCAGCCCAGAGGCCGTGCTCCATGCTTTGCACTCCTGCCCCACCCCGGGCTGGTGCATTCTTGCTCCACTCAAGGGGCGGGGCTCGAAATGCCACCCCCAGGCCTCTGCAAGGCTGGACAATGGAGCATAGGGGGGTGGGGCAAAGCCACCAAACCACAGGGCCCAGGGCAGTCTTCCCACTCAGTCCCCCCAATGATGGCCCTGCATACCATCACCTAATACCTGAGACACCAAGTAGCTTCCCTTCCTCCCAGCCTTTAACCAGCTAGCTTCCATCACCAATCTCCTTGCAGCACCATCTATGCCTTCTCTAGCCCTGAGCCAACAAAAGAAATATAAGAAAATAATACAGTTTAGAAAATCTGCTTCCGTCCTATAACATCACTCCTCCAATTGGTGTGTCCTTGCCTATTGCCTACTGTATTTCTAGCTCCTTTCCTTTATCTACGTACTATTGATTTTCTGTGAGTTATCATTCCAATTTATACTGCAAGCTCCTCAGAGCAGGAACAGTTTCCTCTTAACAGTCTGAAGTGCTATATACAAATGGTATTATACATAACAGAGAGGTAATTATCCCAACCTTGATCTTCCCTTTGGCTGGAGCAAGAGAAATGTTAGCCCGTTAATTCTACATATGGGGGATCTACATGGGTAGACTTACCTATGAATAGTAAATACACTGTAGATTACTACACTGGGAGGAAAATGGTATATTTCAATTCAGTGTCATTATATGGTATATAAAATAAACCTTAGTTATATGATTTTAGAAATGCTTTATATACTGGTTTTAGTATACAATACTAAGAATAACTTACAGACAGGATTAAGTAGGGCAGAGTGCAAGATAAGTCATTCAACTGCTTGGTTAAAAATGTGGAGAGAATTCCTGATGGCTCAGCAAAAGTTAGAGTGATAGTGAGTCACTGAGGGGGACAGAGTAGAGGTCCTAATTAGATGAGCTGAATAAATGGGTTGGATGAAGGTCAAAGAGGCAAGATGCTAATCCATGAAAAGTTCGGAAGAGCAAGTTTAACTAGGATTCAGAGACGTGTGTTCCCACTTCTGAAAGCAACACAGTAAACTGGCCATGTTATTATGGGACTCTAAAAATGACAGCGTAGGCTTTTACAAAAAGAAATGATGGAATTAGAAAACTTAGAGCAGAAAGTTTAATAAGGTTTGACCAATAATTTAAGTATATGCAGACCTAAGATAGTTCTAGTAGCAAGATGTACAGACAAGGATAGCTATTTCAAACATTTGCTTCCCATTTCCTTTTATCTTTATAGTCTCTATCTGTCTAGTTTCCTTCCCACTTAAATACTGCTTCTTTTTTTTCACTAGCTTCCCATTTTTGGCAGTTTCTGTACAAGAGTTCAAAGAAGAAATATTGGGGCAAGTTCTTCTGCCCATAAAGTGTCATTGAAGACTGAACTTGCCTAATGGCTTGTAATTTTATTTAGTGTCTTCAATGTGTATTGAAGATAACGCATGTGCTAATGTTTTTGTAAAATTGTAACACATTTGTAACATCTGTCCTGCCATCTGTGATTTCAAAGCAGTTCAGTGTCTGTATCTGTTATATATGGATTGACTTCTGGAGAGAGAACTTTTGATGAATCAATTACAATGAAATAATTTCAAGCAATTAATTAATATGGTTCAAAAATGTTGCTCACCTATGTAATAAAAATTCCAGGAGGAAACATTAATTAATAGAGTTAATTTGTGGATAGACAGAAAATTCAAAGATGTTAAGTTCAGCTAATATTCCCTGTTGTGCTGTTGCACAAATAAATGGCCTAATAATTATTACAGACAATGAAAGGATAGATGTAAATTAAACTTAAACAACCTCAAGATACTGCCACCTTGTCAAAGGAAAAATAAGGTTTAAAATAAAAAGAACAATTTTAGGTATATAATGAAGACGGAAGGGATGGTTAGTGTTAAATAAAAGTAATACTTGCCAGAAATCCTTTGGCCTGGAGGAAAATTGTGACACAATTTAAGAAGAAAGTGAAGTTCGGAATGTTAGAAGTTGGAACCGGTGATTTTGCTATGGGAAATTGATGACAGGGTAAAATGAAAGCCATTTTAGAAATATGCAGTGCTTTTTTTTGTGATGGTACACAGGGGTACGGAGTACCAGCACCTTTTTTGCAGGCCCTGCTGCCCAGCTGAAAAAAGAGGGGTGGCACAAGAAGAAGAGGGGTGGAAGAGGCATATTTCAAATTTACTGTCAAGATATGAGTACCGGAACCTTTTTTTTTTAAGGAAAAAGCACTGGAAATAGATAATTAATTACAATCATAACTTTCCATTAATTATACAGCATTTAGTTCCAAGAATAACACAGCTCCATTTAATGAAAACTAAAAATTATCATTAATCACACATTTTGGTCTCCATACATTTTTAACATTATCAAATTTTGTAATGGTTGTAGACTGAAGGCCCATTACACACACACACACACACACACACACATACACTACTACTGTCCATTTCTTGTGTGATATTGAAATCCAGCAAACTATGTAGAATACAAAATTCAGAGGCTGTTTAAAAGCTATTCCTGAAAATACAACAGAGTCTTGTGGCACTTTTAAAGACTAACAGATTTATTAATCGCATGAGCTTTCGTGGGAGAAAATCCCACTTCGTCAGACGCTTTGAAGATAGGAAAGTTACAGAGTGGGAGGAAATAAAATGCAGGGGAGTGTATGACATAGCATCAGGTCAGGCTGTAACAGCAAATCAAAATAGGTGTTAGGATTCAAAACACTGGGGAACAGCACATAGAGGAGGGGGAGGTCAATTCACTTGATGTAATGCGAGAAAAATCCATAGTCCCTGTTTAACCCCAAGACAACTGAGTCAAATTTGCATATAAGTTCGAGTTCTGCAGACTCTCTTTGAAGCTGTGATTTGTTATACATCTGTTTCAACACAGCTATTAACAAGTCGTTAAGGGAGTGAGCAGGGAGATT
>ML685797.1:8869258-8929305 GCA_007922175.1 Pelusios castaneus
TTTCGTGGGAGAAAATCCCACTTCGTCAAGTGGGATTTTCTCCCACGAAAGCTCATGCGATTAATAAATCTGTTAGTCTTTAAAAGTGCCACAAGACTCTGTTGTCTTTCTACAATAGACTAACACGGCTACCCCTTTGGAATTTGACAATAAGTATTGTGATTAACAACAGTGGGGCTTAGGAGCCAGGGCAGAGCGGAACATGTGTTCTGCTGGATTTTTCTATTTTTAGGGGCCCCAGAACTCTTGCTCCTCAAATTTGTGAGCCCCAGAACTGTGCTCCAGTGCATTCCCCCTTACTTTAACCCCTGGTGCCAGGGAGGAATCACCTAAGAAGGACAAACCGGAGCAGGACCAGTGTCACTGGTGCCCAAAGTTGTCTGGGGCTGTGAGTACTGACTGTGACTTTGCATTGGGAATAAGAAGAGAAGCTGAAGCTAGTTAAGTGGGGAAGGTATCGCAGAGAGTGGCAGGAAAGGGCACTGGAGGGGTTTGTTGGGGAAAGTTTATTGGTGCCAAAGACAACCAGAAGCAACTAAGACTTATCATGAACTTTAACATTATGAGTGCAGACACACTGTTCAGTGTTTGCCCTTTCAGTCTGTGGTACCCCTGGATCTGTGGGGCCTTGTGTTGAATGTAACCCTGGTTTCCCCCTCTGTTTTCTCCATTATCCCTCTGTGAATAAATATTTCCCTTTCCTCTATTCATTGTACTTTTCCGGTGTGTGTGCATTCACTCCTGGTGGTTGGCACAGGTATCTCTGGAGTGGCAGGGACTCTCCCCCTGCATTCCTTTAGGAGCCTTTTCTTGGCCAGAGCTGCCTGCAGAGCAGACTCCATCTTGGCCACAAGGCTGCTAAAGTTACATCAGTGCTTATAAGAATGATGTTATTACACTGAAAAGCCTTATTGCCTCCTAAGGTAGGAGAGCAGACCAATCTAAAGAAAATGGTGTAAAAGACATACAACTGACACAGCCCAGATTATACAATAAATTAATATGAATAGTCCTTGCAGTGAAGAATCATAAAGCAGCTGTCATCACCTCATTGACTAGTAACACCCCTTGAACCAAATTAAGCAGCAACCCAGGGGGTTTTAAGATGCTATGGATTGTCCCAGGAGTGCTTGACAATCTCACCCAAATCATAATCTGGATAATTCTCCCACAGTGAGTTCTGGATCTGCCAGCCACCAGCAGCATTTACAGGTGGGTTTTGCTAACATTCTGTGTCTTGAAATAATTTCCATTCTCCAAAGTAGACAGGCTGGGAACCAGTGGTCACATCCTCCATCCCCAGTCCCTATTTTCAGCATAAAATCCATATGAAAATTTAACCTTCCTCTACGGACCACACACCTCACAATACATTGTGACATAAGTTTTCCAAAGGCAACTTAGACAATTTACCCACCACCAACTGATAACTCAGCACTCCTGTGTACAAAGGAAAAGAGACAGTGGCTAGTATAGCAAGTGAGAAACTATACAATAATTTAGTAAAAACGTGCAATCCCATTCAGTAGAGAAAACATACAAAACCCCTATCTATACAATATTCCCTTCTAGATGACAGGAAGGCTGAATGGAAAGGTTCCTAGCACATGGGAGGAATGGTTCTAGCAACCATGTTCAGCTCCTCGGACTTAAAGAAGGCTGCTTCTTGGGATTGATTCTGCACAAGGGCCACTAGGACAGACAAATGGCTTGATTCAAAAACTGTAGGCCACAATTGCTGATTGTCTAGGAGCCTCTGCTCTTCCCACATCCCCAGCAATGCAGCCATCCACCTTAGATGGAATGAGGAAAGTTGAGATAGCTACTAAATCACTGAAATGATGTGACAATGAAGCAGCACTGTGGAATCATACATAATACATATATAATAAATGCAGGTATGCATCATGTCTGAGTCTCCCTGTATGGAATCACTGGTTTGATCAAGACTAAACCAATGTTTCAGTGTAGAAGAGTTAAAGATCATAAAGGCAGTTTATCAGTTTTGCACTGATTCTGTTGAGGCTTCAGGCTCAGGACTCTTGCCTCTGGCAAATTTAAATACACATGAGAGGAGGGAAAAGTATTATCCTGTAGAAGCAATTTTAAAATAAAGGGCTGTTTTAATTTATTTCTGTGGACTGGCAGAAAATATTTCCCATTACAAATCATTTTTGAAAATAAGCAAAATTAAATTATTACCCATGAAGCTGTAGTGAATTATTCAAAAACAAAAATGATCTGCACACCTTTATGAGCATGTGTAATAGCTCAGAACACAAGTGCATTACACCTGCTGTACACAGTTGTTGAATGGCTGAATTGCTGCCAAAAATGTCTGTCAGATCCCTCAAGGTTTCAGAGTAAGCAAAGTGCTGTTAAGAAATGAACAGAAAAAAATCTCTTACACTGTATTATTTCTTAGCATCCTGAACAGTAATAATGAATCATGATCTAGATGAGCTGTTCAGATGAGTTGAAATTGGGACTCCAACTATCATCATCCAAAGCACTTCCTGTTAGCTGATGATAAATTTTCCCAATGCCACCTTCTACTTTAGAAGATTTCTTCATGCCTACTTTGTATTTCTTTTTCATTTACTTTATCAACCTCTCTTGTTCATTTTATAATCTTTGTTGTTCAGTTTTCAGGGGGGGGGTTTCTAAATGGGATTTTTTTTTGGTCCCTTCTCTTTGTCTGTCTAGTATCTTTTGTATCAACTCTCATGTTCTCCTTTTCAATGATAAGTGCTTCTGTTGTTATAAAGGTCTTTCATTTTGGAATGTATTTTCTATCATAGCCATTTCTGTGCTTCTTGAGTAGTGCTTCTGTTTGACTTATTTGGTAATGAGCAATGTCTCTAAGCCATTTGTCAAACCCAGCAATATTCTTCAAGCTATATCAGATACCCCCACCATGATATCTTTTATCAAATCAACTATAGCCCAGCCTGGTAGTCCTTATCAATTTTTTCTAGTTTCTGCTTCATCTGAACTGGGATCAAAAATACAGATATTGATACAATATAATTGTTCATACAATAGACCCAATTCATGCAATTCAAATTTCCTAGTTTTTCCTTTTGCAAAACCTATAAACCATTAAATGGCAAAAATCATAGCATAGCATTCCTTTTAACAGATTTGGGTAAAACCTTCATTCATTACTCAAGCAAAACTCTCAGTGTTTCAATGGGGGCTTATAGGGAATGTCTACACTTGCAAATTAGGTCAACTTAAGGAGGCTTTCATTAAGTTGATTTAAGAAATTCCTTAAGTCGACTTAATGAAAGCTTAATTCCACTTAGTAAAAACTGCCAGTTAGGTCAACCTAACCTTAAGTCGACTCCTTAGGTCAACTTAAGCACAGTGTGGACATAGATTAACCCTTAAGTCAACTTTATTAAGTCGACTTAAGGGCAGTTAGGTCAATTTACTAAGTCCCAGTTCAGGGTAACCACTTTGTCAACTCAACTTAATAAAGTCTACTTTAGGTTGACTTAAAATTGACCTTATTAAGTCGATTTAACAAAGTTGACCTAACTTTTTCTAGTATAGACACAGCCTTACTGAATAAGGACAGCAGGACTGGCCATGTTGTTATATATATAATGGATCATACAGGCAAGTTCTCACATCAAGAATTCCTATTTGATATAGAAATAAAAATGTTATGCTGCTGCAAGTAATAATTCCATATTGTGTTAGGTTGTATAACTCACTTCTGCTTCAGGGAGCTATGACCTAAAAAAGCTGAACAGACATATGGTTGTATATTCAAATCTCTGAAAGAACAATAGAGTAAAATGGAATATTCTATCACAAATTAACATTTTATCCAAGAGATGGAAAGGATTTGACATTTTTATGGATTATATGAACATCTACAGTCAAATTACATGGGATACAATATATAGAATTTCAAAAATAGGGATGCAAACTTCATGCTTCAGGGCATGCCACTGACTTCATGAGTTAAGAATAAATAATCTCTGTAGGTAGGTGATCTATAATTGTATACATGGATTTCTTCCTCTGAAGCTCTGGTACTGACCATTGAAGGAGATGTGATACAGCACTAGATGGACCAGTCTGATCTGACAATTTATCTGTTGAAATAGTTTAAAGGAGAGAGCAAAAGATACCCAGGAGATGGTCTGAAAACTCTTCAGAGAAAGGAGGAAAAAAAAGATCATTTAAATTTACACTAGTCAGATCAGGTGGGCAATGTAAACAATGTCAAAAGGATAGAGGGGTAGAGTCCTTCACAAATGTTAACAGGGGTGGCATACATGAAGTGTAAAGGAAGAAGGAGAAAGAAGGGGTAATTGAAAACATATCTGAGCCCTGAGGAGCAGGAAGACACTCTCATTTGGGGCTAAACTTCAAGCAAATAGATATGCCAACAGTTTGCAAAAGACTGATAAGCTAATTGGCTGGGTGATTCCAATACTGAAGTCAAGAGTTGTAAGCATCTTCTGCAGTGTAATTGCACAATGCGTAATCATCTATATCACTCCTTGACAGGTTTGACTAGATAAGATTTCCTCTCATATTCTCTAATAAACCACATTTATCTTAAAGTTCAGGTGGTCTCAGATGCTTCTTTGATTTCTTTTAATTTAGTTAGATTTACAGGTTAAGGCACTACCTTTGGCTCTAGAAACATTTATAAAATTTTATATAAAAATTATATAGCATTAGCAAGATGGTATGGCAGACTGCCTCTGCCAAAAATATCAATAATAATTGATCTCCATATCATTAAATAACCCCCCAAAAGCACTGCTCTTCCTGGGCATCTAGAAGCACCACAGGATCTAAAAGGTTGCAAACCCACATTACAAAAGGCAGCCATATTCTCTCTAAGCCAATTGTAATACCATTACTCACAGTGAATAGTACCTTATTATACCATACAGTCTTTTTGTAGTCAGGAGGACTACTTATGGAGTAATTACTACTCAGTAAAGCAATCTGGTCCGCAGGAAGAGATGTTGATATAATTTTCACCAGTTCATTTAATTCCCCTCAATCTTCCATCATTACCTTAGTCTTATTCAAAATAGATTAAGGCCAGATCACCCTCATTCAAACCTCAATTTCATACAGATGTGGACTTAACCATTTCAACACAGTAGTTTCAGATTTGGTGAGATGCAATCATAGGGTGCACCTGCACTTACAAATTAAGTTGACTTAAGCTTGCTTAAGTCGACTTAATTTAATCCGCGTCTACACTTCATTTTCCTTAAGTCGTCTTAAACCTGGCGTGCCCCCCAACAGGGCAGGACAGAGCCCTGCCCACCTTGCTCCTATGCCCTGCCAGTGTCCCTGTCCTGCTCAGCCCCCATTGTACCCAGGTACAATGGGGCAAATGCTGAGCCCCCTGGCACATGGCAAGGAGTGCCCCCCCCCCCCGCCACTGTGAAGCAGTGGACCTGGGGGTCCACCTAGCCCCTACAAGTCAACTTAGGTGTCCAATGTGGACACTCTAAGTCAATTTCGCAGGGTCTCCTTTAAGTTGACTTAATTTTTTACTGTAGACATGCTAAGTCGACTTATTTGGCCAAGTGTAGACATAGCCATAGAGCTGAGTATCATTCACATCCTGAAGTCACCATAGTCCATATTCTCTTTACTAGCCATCCTAACAAAATTCTCGTGCAGTTCAACCCAGAAAAGTCAAATAAACTTTCAACCTTGAAAGAAAAATAAAGCATAAGGGGGTCTGCAATAGATAGTCTGCTCAGAATTTCTGTCAAAATGAACCAAAAGGCTCTGTCACATAAGAGGTTTAATGCCTGGGTCCTAGAACACTAAACCCTATTTATGGTTTGAACTCTGATTTATGTTTGAGAGGAAATAAGCCAAAGAAATAACATATTTGTGCATGGTGGGAGCCTCCTCTGTAATACAAACTATTTGCAAGCTGCAGTGCAACAGATAAAGAATATAAAAAAACTGGAACTTCTTTAACTTCTTCAGTCTTATTTTAAATGGGCCAATAGTATAAGATATTCCAACTCCTTCATTTTATGAACACTGCACACATTGTTCCATCATTAAAAATGAAGCAAGAAAGAAGGTTTGATATGATGATATGCAAGCTAAACAGTCCCTTGTGTACTAACTCAGACTCCCTTACAATCAGATTTTTTTCTGACTACTTACCACTGCTCTACTAAAGTGCAGTGGACTTGAAATCTGTGTGATGTATATGTCCAGGAGCCAGAAGAAGGTATAAATTAAAGTGGCCCTGGTCCAATTTTAAAGATAAAAAGTAGGAGCAATGTCAGATTCTGTTTATTGGCAAGTTGGCATTCTAGTTATACAATATTTCATAGCCTTACACGTGATTTTTGGCTATACATCGCTGAGAGGACAAAGCTAAATTTATACTTGGATTCAAATATTTTCACTCACCGAAGTGAAACTGATCATCTTACTGTTATAATCATAAGATTTCAAACACCACCTATTGCCAAGAGGTGATAGTTTGAGGCTCTTCAAAAAAGTATGAGGGATTTGAAGGCTTAATGAGAAACCAAAGGCTCTATTTTATTTTGAATGAAATGATGGGAATGTCTACACTAGGAGCTGGGGTGTGATTCCTAGCTCACATAAATATTCCCACCCTAGCTCTACTCATGCTACCATCTAAAAATAGTATTGTCTGTGATGGCAAAAGTACTGTTTGGGCTAGTTGCCTGAATACATCCGAAGAGGGACAGCAGGACTGTGTTCAGGACAGTTTACCTAAGTCATTGCCTATGCTGCCATGGGTCCCCCTTGAGCAGAGCTAGCATGGGTATATCCACATATGCTGGGATTCATATCCTCACATACCCTAAGGTAATGATGGAAGGCTGAAGGGAAGGAATTGATTGGTAAAAATTATATCACCATCTTTACTGAGGGCTAAATTGCTACCCTGAATAGCACATTACTACATAAGTAATAGAATGTCCCTTCTGCCGGGAAGCCGCGGGTCCCGGCAAAAAGGAAGCTGCAGGTCCCTTGTTCTGGGAAGCCGCGGGTCCTGGCAAGAAGGGAGCCATGGGTCCCTTCCGCAAGAAAGCCACGGGTCCCAGCAAGAAGGGAGCTGTGGGTCCTTTCTGTCAGGGATCGTGGCTTCCTTCTCAGCAGGGAGCTGCAGCTCTCCGCTGTGTCTACACTTGTTAAGTCTTAATGGAGTTGACTTAACTTTTTAAGTGTAGACATACCCTATGTGTGTTACTTTTTGGCTTACAGTACTTTGTGTTCATTAGAATTGCTAAAGATTCTCTCTTGCTTAATAGATCTTACTGCCTGTTGCTGCATTTTGCAGCTACTCGATCATCTGAGAAGCATACAGGAACCTTAAAAAACACTTCATTTACTGAATCAGATTTGGGCCATTTAACAAGACAATACTGGAGTCTCATCCCTCTTTAACTGAATGCTAATGTTTAGTGTCAAAAGTCCAGATATTGGACTTATAATTCTTATAATTCTTATATTATAATTCAGCTTTTGCTCATTAAACTCAAGGATGGAATGAATATTGACTGAGGCTCAAATGAATGCTAAATAAAAAGAGGCTCATGCTATATTCCCATGGCATCTCCACAGGATGGTGAGGAATAATTTGACTATGTGTAATACTCAGGACTGTTTACATGTGTTTACTGCACATATGAAGATCTTTGTAGTATAACAAACTCCAACAGGATGCCATGAGAAAGTTTAAAACATTGTTTTCCTTTGTTTAAGAAAATCTGCTATATTTATCAACTGTTATCTGCATTCCTACCACACACAATCGAATCTAAAAATTCTTACATTTGCAGGGAGTGAATGTTATATGGAAGAGTGAGACATGATTTCTCCACAAACGGTTGAGCCTGATCACAAGCTGTCCAGATTCCCATAGGGTTGTGACATAAGAGTAAAAGGGATTTTGTTTTTTGTTTGTTTCCTGGAAATTTTGACCAAGTAGGTTCACCTCTTTTGGCGCTATTGAAATGTAGGGATCAATGGAGAAATGGTGTTTCTAATGAAATTTTGAGCCAATCCAAATAAAATAGCTGACCAAAAAAAAAAGTTTAAACTTGGCTAATTTCATAGCATCCATCAAAGAAAGATAAAGAAACTAAGCTAGAAGGAAAACTAGTGCAGAAGTTGATGCATTTAAGTCATAATATTCATGCATGCCTATTAGAATAGTATCTATTTGTTTTATTCATGCTGTCTTAACGCTAGAGTGGTTTAAAACATTGATTGTTCAGTTGTGGAGTTACCACAAGCCCATAGGTACACTGGCCCAAGTGCAGTCTCTGTTTCATTCCTTGCTTTTCTGGTAATCTGCGCCAGCCCAGTACTTAGTGCAGATTACTTCTTCCTCCATGCCGGCTCAGCTGCACTGGCCAGCATCCTTACGAAGAGGGAACCAAGTTAAGCCTCCACACATTTCCTGCCCATTCATCTGTGTGGGAGGGATACAAGCTAGTCACCTGTAACCTATGTTGCAGACAGCCCATGAAAGGAAGAAAGGGAACTGCCTACATCCTCGGGGCCACTATGCCAACAAAACAAATTGGCCTAGCTTTACTGACAAATTGTGAGTTCCAGCTTACATTATTTTTGTTTTAGGGGAGAAAAAAAGAGCATGAAAACATTTGCTTCTGGAATAATGCTGTATACAGGAATGTTTGTGCACAAAAGGGGAAATAAGTAGGGCAAATGTACATGCTAGCTCTTGGAAGAACTCCTTTAAGCTGTGTAAATATTGTTAGTGATGAATTAAGTTTTGCCTTGGTTTACAATATTATCCTGTATATTAATGGCCTAAACAAAACAAGGAATCCTATTTTATCATTCTCAAGACACAGTTTCTCAGTGTTTGAAAACCTCATTAGAGATGTAGACATTTTGAAGAAAAGTGAAAAAGGTGCTTTCCTTAACAGTCATAAAGTAAGGAGTATGAAGCACTGAAAATCAGAATATAAATGAGAATGTATAAATGAACTGATAGCCCATGTCAAATAATAAAATCTACCTAATAAAATCACAGTCATCTACAACTTCTTTGTATCTTATTGCCTACAGTTCCTTGCTCTCACAGACCTGAATTACTTTGTTCAACACTAGCTCTGCAACTGACCTCTCTTGGAAGCCTCTTCTTCCTGCATGCTTCCTACTCTTGGTCCAATTGTAGTGGCCTCTTCTTCCATTGCTGCCACTTCTCACTTCACTCTTCACTTTTGAAAACCACTGCATCTGATCTCTCTCTAGTCCCACTTCATGTTACTGTCATCTTCTGACCACACAGCTCCTTCACTTCAACCTTTCTTTTGATTTTAACTCCTGGCTCTCTCTCTTCATCTCCTTATAGTCTCCCACTTTCATCCTTAGAGATTTCAGCTTCCATGTTGATGACTGTATGTTTTCTCACCCTCATCTCTTCACTTCATCTGCAACCCTGGTTCAACTCTCCCAACTCTCCCATTTGCTTGACCTGCTCTATCTGATTTCTCTGTTATGCTGTTTCCCCTTTCTGACCATCACTTGGTCGCTTTCAGCATTGCCTAGGCACCTCATGCCTACGCAACTGTCATTTCTGCGAATTACATTTAATCAGCCCACCCCCCTATTGTAGAAAGTGAGAGCCTATGTCATAAGGCTATTATAACAGGCAAAAGATAAGGCCTGAGGCCTGGAAATCTAGGCCAAGATACAAAGCCAAAGTATGGTTAAGGATGTGGAAAATCACAGTAGTCTGTAAGAAGACATGGATATTAACAGTAGCTGGCTAAGGTTCAGATGCACCTGGTATTTTGCTACTTCAAGAAGTTATAAATACTGAGATATCAAGGCAGTAGCACTAGATAACAGGTCGGTCCTTCCATCTGTGCCTGGAGAGACTTCCAAATGTATCCACGAAGTGATCTGCCTGACTCAGACTTACTACCTCCTTCTTGCACCCCCAAAGTTACAGAGATGTCAATCAAAAGTATTACATAACTGATCAAATGGAAATAATTGCAAAGCAAAGGCAAAGTTTATAAGGAACATCAAAACAGGATGGGGTTATGTAGTTTTGAGTAGCTAATTGGGAAGGTGTGCCAACTGTCTGATTTGCAGCCACACTCATAAAAGGTCAGGTTCAAAAGGGGACAGAGAGTCAGGTTCACACCCCCCCTCCCTTTTACCTTTGCTGAATTAGGTCACACACAAAATCTACTAAATGACTATTTGTAGAAATAAGCAATAGGCAAAATACTTGATAGTTCATCTGAATAATTGACACTGGCTTCGGTACCTAACGATTTGCTGAAATGCCCCCCTCCACTTGCCACTTGCAATGAATGAGTATCCACTGACAGACCCCCTATTAACTTTTAGTTGCCCCCTTGATTTCATGACTTCTATCAAGCATGTAGTTCACTGAGAACTAGCCAGCCAAAGGGACCATGTTTAATAGCAGTGCCCCAGGTGTCATGTAATGAAGTTCCCAGATATAGACTCAATCCTGCAAATCCACATATTACCAGGGCAACCCTGCAGGTGGCACAGGCAGGGCCATAGGGTACACCCCTTCATGTGTCAATGAAGCATTTGAAATCAAAGGCTGCGTCTACACTGGTAAGTCGACTGCTTAAGTCGACTTAATTTACCCTGCGTCTACACTACACTTTCCTTAAGTTGACTTAAGCAGCTTGCTTAAGTCGACTTAAGGAAAATTAAGTCGACTTTATTAAACCTAAATTTAAGTAGGCTTAAGGCTTAATTCAATTTCTTAAAGTCAAATTAAGCCAGTGTAGCCCTGGGGTAGCCCTAAGTCGACTTTTGGCTACCCCAGGACTACACCAATGCCCTTCCTGGGGGGGGCACAGGGGGAGCCTGGCATGCCCCCCAAAGGGCAGAGCAGAGCCCTGTGTGACTCTGTCTGGATTTAGGGAAGAATTTATGATATTATTTTCAATGGATATCTCATAAATGCTATAATCCATAGGAACTATGTCATGTTTGGTATGAATAGAAAGGTAGGAATTTGCTGGGAATGATTATATAGTTTATGTCTAGGAATTCTATTTTGATTAGAAGTTAGGAATTCGGTGTTCTATCTATACTTTAACTTGTGTGATTTTATGGGAACGCCCCAGACAGGATGTCACCAACCATTGTCTCCTTAATGTTTAGGAATTTTCCAGGTAGAATGGTCCAAGGGAGTAACCTGATGAGCCATTAAGGACATAAGGAGTACAAGCATTGTGTCCTGCTTTAAGCAGTCCTCTGCTTTTTTGACCACAGAGTACGACATAGATCTCACAGTCATGTTTTCCCATAGCCTGGAAAATGCCTTTCCGTCAGTTACATTCTTAGACATCTCTCTACTTACATACTACTGCCTTTTTTGCTAATATTTCAAAGATCTCTTCAGAAAGTCAAGGTTTCTTGAACAACCATCTGAAACCGATTGTTCTTGAGGTGGAATGTAACATAGCATTATATATAGCATTCCTGACCATCTACACATCATCCGAGATTATATCTGTAATCCTCAATGGCATGTGTGTATGTCACAGTTTAACGGGACCCTCAGAAAGCTGTTGAACATAGTGCTGTTGTTAGACATCTTGCTTGCCAGGAGTTGAAAGATGCAGTTAGAACTGAGCAACAACTGGTTTATGGTCTTAGTTTGCTGGAGCTTCTGTGCTGTGGAAGATCCAGTGAGATTTCACTATGGAGCAAATTCTGATGAAGCTGTGGTCACGCATCCTGAAGGTTCTTGCATAACCCTCTATAGACTGATTCAGGGACTAAGAAATTCATTGGTGAGTCTTTAATCCTGTCCAAATTACTAAATAACCAAAGATCAAGCAACAGTATGAGTGCAAAGAGGTGACCAGAAACAATAAAGACAGCCAGTCTGGGAAAAGCAGCCCCTGGTGGGCAAGAAGAGAGTGTAGTCTGGAGGTATTAGCTCAGGATGCCAGCAGTGGCCTCTGAAGTCTGCTGGCTGAACACACACTTTATTCCTGGGGGAATTCTGCATCAAAAAATCAAAATGTCTGCACACAATATTTTAAAATTCTGCAAAATTCTGCATATTTTATTTGTCAAAATAATACAATATATTCACATCTGTTTCAGTTATTTTGGTAATTTATTTCAAAATACCTCTCAGCAAGCCTGTCTGTAACAATACAGACAGCAAAAAAGATCCAGGAAATGTGTTTTTGACAGATAGATTCCTTATGAGGCATATTAATACAGAGTTTTGAGTAATAATTTATTTAAACTACAACACATAAATGTATTTCCCGCACCACTCAGAAACAGTACAAAGGCTTGAGGGATTCAGAGGTAATGGAGGAACTGAGGAAGAGGGAAGTAATTGCTGGGAATGAACCTGGAGGGTGAAAGAAATATGGAATAGATTTTTTTTGGTGGCGGGTTGTTAGGGAGTTTGGAAACCTCTCCCATGCATACTCTGGCTGACTTTTTGTCTCTCCCAGTCAATCAGGCACATCTGCTCCTGTCCTTATGTGGCTCCATGTGGCACTGCACCACCCTGTGCCATTCAGCTCCTGAATCATTTCTGTCACTCAGCTAGCACCTGTGCCTCCACTCCAGTCTATCCCCCCACTAACCCTTCTGAACATCTGTCTATGTGACCCACTAGCATCCCTGTGTGCCCCACTCTATACCCCCACCCTGAATCTGGTGTCTCCCCACCTGGCCCCGCAGGCAGGGTGTGTAAGGAACGCAGCCTAGTGCTCTTTCCCTATCAGGTGCTGGCTGCTCAGGCCCATGAGCCAGTTGTCCTCTCTTCTGGTGCCCAGATGGGTGAAAGGTTTAAATTCAGCGCCTCTCTGGCAGCATGTGGAGAAAAAAAATGTGCAGGGAACATGAATTCTGTATGTGTGCAGTGGCATAGAATTTCCCCCAGAGTCATAACTATAGCAGAAATTCAGCCAGAATTTCTGAACTGAAAGCAGCTGCTTACTAGATCATTAGATATCCACAAAATAACATGAAATTGCTACACTCACCATAAACTCAGCAGAGGACCAGATTCTCAGCAGTGTAAATCAGTGTAATGTCCTATATTTCAAGGGAGTTATATGAATTTACATCACCTACAAATCTGCCCCACACAAGGCTGCCCTGCCTCTGTGAAGATGTTTTGCTCAGCCTATAAGACTTTGCTTGCACTTTTTATTATATAACACAAGTTGGAAAGGGAACAGACTACTAGCGTTGGCTCTAAACCTGCTATTCTGATCCTCCTTGAAGCAATTTTACACTAGTTAGCAGTAGGCAGGAGGTTTATCATATACTAATCTCAGTATAGGATAAGTAAAACTTTATAAAATGCTGAAGACTGAGCTCTATCCATGTTGCTGAGTTGCTTCCAGCCTCTCTCTCTATGGCTATGTCTACACTTAGGGATTTAGGTCGACTTAAATAAGTTGACCTTAATAAGTCGACTTTAAGTTGACCTTATTAAGTCGACTTAGAGAGTCCACACAGGACTCCTAAGTCTACTTAAAGTGGGCCTTACTAACTTGACTTAGAGAGTCTATACTAGACTCTCTAAATCAACTAGTTAGGTCCAGGGAAAGCCAGCCCCACAAGGGGCTGGCTCTCCCCGAGGCAGCAAGCCCCTGAGAGGTCTGGGGGAGAAGGGAGCATGGAGCTCCCTTCTGCCCCGGACCACTCAGCTCCCTTCTGGTCGGAACCGCTCAGGTCCCGGCAGAAGGGAGTCCTTCTAGCCAGGACTGAGTGGTCCTGGCTAGAAGGAAGCCGGCAGTTCCCCTCTGCCTGGGACCCCCATGGGTCCTGGCAAAAAGGGAGCTGCTGCTTCCTTCTTACTAAGACCCACAGGGGTCCAGCTAGAAGGGAGCGTGGGCTCCTTTCTGCCGGGACTCCAGAGTTCCGGGCCAGAACGGAGCCCTGCAGCTCCCTCCTGCCTTGGACAGTGCTCCAGCTCCTGGGAAGCCTCCGGGGTCTCCCCGCCAGCTGGAGCGCGCTGTGCCAGCAATTGCCAGTGCTCCAGCTGTTTGGGGAGGCCCGGGGGCTTCCCAAGCCTTCCCAAACAGCTGGAGCACTGGCAATTGCTGGCACAGCAGCGCCCAGCTGGCAGGGAGACCCAGAGGCTTCCCATCAGCTGGAGCGCGGTCCCAGCTAGGAGGGAGCATGGAGCTCCTCCTAGCCGGGACCGAGTGGTCCGAGCAAAAAGGGAGCCAGCGGCTCCCTACTCTCCAGGACCCCCGTGGGATGGAGGCTTCCTGGGAGCTGGAGAGCCAGCAATTGCCAGCATGGCTGCCCTCAGCACCGGCAATTGCTGGGACAGCTGCCCTCCAGCTCCCGGGAAGCCTTCAGGGGCTTCCCGGCAGCTGGAGCGTGGTCCCAGCCAGAAGGGAGCCGCAGGGCTCTGTTCTGGCCCGGACCTCTGGTGTCCGGCAGAAAGGAGCCCGCGCTCCCTTCTTGCCGGGACCACTCGGTCCTGGCCAGGAGGGAGCGTGGGCTCTCTTTGGCCAGGACCGCTCGGGTCCCAGCTAGGAGGGAGCAGGGGCTCCCTTCCCCCCTTTCCCTAAGTCAACTAAGTCAACTTAGGGCGTCCACACTGCTTAAGTCAACTTAAGAAATCAACTTAAGCAATAATGTTGACTTTATAGTAGGTTTTATAAAGTCGACTTTAAATTTCCTTAAGTCGACTTAAGCAGCAGCTTAATTTGACTTAAAGAAACTCCAGTGTGGACGCAGAGTAAATTAAGTCGACTTAAGCCTGCTTAAGTCAACTTAATTTACTAGTGTAGATGCACCCTATGTTTCCTGTGTCCTTGGTGTCCCATCAATTAAAGTCTCTCCAGAGAATATGGGCCCTTTGCCCCTAGGTCCATTGGCCAGTATACATCTTTATTATTAAAATGTTTATAAAACATAAATCTTACAAATAACTGAAACCCAAACCCCATCCTATGTCTTTTGGCCAGAGATTGGTAGCAAATAGCCAAGCTGAAGTATTATCTTTATAACAGACTCAGCTGGTTAAAAAAAAAAACTTTGAGGTAGCTTGGTCTTCTCAATAGATGACCATACGAGGAGTGACCTATCTCTGTCTCCCTTTCATCTGTCTCCATATCTAACAAACTATCTCTCTGTAGAGTCTCCTCCATCTCTGGAGATTGGCCTCCAAATTGTTCTCTGCCTCTCTGTCTTCTGATATCTCTATATCTTTGTGAGTTCTGTCTTGGTGCTGTGGTGTCTGATGGTCCATAAGTGCCTCTTGTTCCTTCAGATCACTTGTGCGTTATGCATAATCACTTCCTATGACCTGAGTGCCACTGCACCCACCATGCTGCCTTCACTTCTCTTCTTCTGGTATCTCTCTAATGGTTGGATCTCCACAAGATTGCCAGTCTCCAGGGCTCATAGATCCTTGGCTGACTTGGCCTGCATTCTCTGATTGTCGGCCATCTTCTGTCAGCAGTATCTCAACCTTTCTGGCTGTAACAAGTCTCCTTTCATAGGTAGCAGGTTTTGGTCCTTTGTCTCATTGGTACCTATATGGGACTATATTGACTCCTCTGTGATGAGATACTCTTGGTTGCCAAAAATGCTAACAAGGTATCTGAATCAGAACAAACAGCCATGTGTAATAGACTCTCAGCTGTTTTCAGATCTGATTCCACCTTATCATTACTGCATGGTTATGTTGAGGGAGAGACATAGTGGTCAAACTCCCATTTACATGCAAATTCCTTCAATTTTCCAAAGCAAATTGAGGTCTGTTGAGAGTAAATAATGTTCAGAATGCTGTATCTCCCAAAGGGGGTCTTCAGTTCATCAATCACTGATCTGTGTCTTATATCCTCAGGGCATCAACCTCCCAAAACTATGAATAGCAATCCACTGCAGTCAAGCACAGCACTGAAGTTAAATACATCAGCTCTGACCTTTGTTCATAGTTAGATGGGCAGCTCCTGTGATAACTGAATCTTTTTCTTCATGTGGTTTTTAGACGACTGACTGGTGTCATACCTCTCCTTAATAGAAGATAGTTGTGTATTCATTTCTGACCAGTAAACATGCATTCAAGCTCATCTAATATATTTGTGAATGCCCAGGTTGAGGCTTTTTTTTAATGACTTCCTATTCTACTGAGGCAATTACAACAGCCCAAAAATATGATTCTATCCGGAATACACAGCTCATCTTTAATTTGAAAATATGGTTCTGCTTCTACTGATGTGTGGCTTTTGTATGTATTCGGGCCACCATTGCTCCCTTGCCTACCTGCAGTTGCATGTCCTTTTCAGCTTCTTTCATTTCCATCACCCATGTTGTTGAAATTGGGAGAATGAATCCAATAGCATGCTGCACTCTGTCCTAATACCCATCTCCAAGCCTGCTGGTGATGTCCTGCTCAAGGTACCATTTAATACTAGTAATTGTCCTGGACAATATCTGATCTCAGCATGCACTGCAGTCTCATTGGAGCACTAAGAAAGGGCTTTGCCATGATGTAGTTTGGGATTTGTGATCTGATGGTACTATTGCTGGGTATACCAGTGGAATAGGTACACTCCAGACATACAGCCAGAAGCTCCTTTTTTTATTTGGATTTACTCCTGTTTGGTCTGACAAGGCTTTG
Source organism: Pelusios castaneus (assembly GCA_007922175.1). Taxonomy (NCBI): domain Eukaryota; kingdom Metazoa; phylum Chordata; order Testudines; family Pelomedusidae; genus Pelusios; species Pelusios castaneus. The sequence goes on from ML685797.1 coordinate 8,885,907, forward strand.
CTGGCCTAAGTGACTAGTTGCTCTTACAGAACAGCTACATGCTATCTGATGGATCACACTGCAGCGTCAATGATTCTCCTGGCTGTTAGTGCTACAGGACAGGGACATCCAGTATCATTTATTTTGGTGTGACAAATATTTGCCAGTCTCACTCAGTAACCTGCCTTGTGTGCTGATGTATGGGTTCTGCTATTGCAGCCAGGTGTAGACAGAACTTGGACAGAAAATTTATCTTTTCTAGGAAGCACTGTAACTCTTTCATATCGACTTGTTGGCAGTGGATAGTGGCTTCTTTTCAATGCACCATCCAATGACTTTGGGACTATGCAGAAGCATAATCTGCCTAATGGCTTTTTTACCATCACCATGCTGCTTACACAGACTGTATTGGCCTCCACAGGTGCTATGATGCCCTGCTCTACAAACTTTTGAGCTCCTTGTGTAATGGATTATGTAGCACTACTGGAATTTTTCTTTATGGTAAGCAGACAGGTTCTACTGTGGGGTCTGCTTCCAGTTTCAGCTTTCCTTCAAGGCACCTGTCACTTTTGAAAACATGCCCATTTTTTTTTAATTTTGTCTATAAAAATTCTATAAAATTCTGATGTTGCACTGTGATCAGATCCAGGGCTTCTATAGCTGTGTTCCCTAAAAGGGGATTGTGGTTCACCGCCAGAAACTTCAGCTGGTACAGTCTTTTATTTTGGGCTTAGTTACTATGACATTACATTTTCCTATGGGTTGCATTTTGCTCTCATTGTATGCTATTAGATTGTGCCTGCTCTTTGTGATGGATGTATTCAACTCCAGTTCACTCTGAGGAATCATACTGCAAGAAGACTTGCTATTCAGCTAAAATCACTCAGAGCATTTCCTTATTAACTTTGTTGCATGGACAGAGTTTTGTATTGTCACTTGTTGCTCTCCTGTCCTGAGTCTAAACCTGACTCAAAAGAGATAGTCATGATATCATCACTGCTGCTTGTTATGCCCTCCCACTCTTGCAACTGTCTGACTCAATCTTCTCTTGCACACCCAGCTCAAAAGGTTCATCTTGCCACATCCCTGCAATGCTATTCTAGCACGGGTCCCTTTTCTTTACCTGGTCGTGCTGTCTGTCACAGTAAATACATTTCAGCTGGGTATGGAACCCTTTGCTGTTGTTTCATTATATGTATTTCAAGGAGTGTTGTGTCTCCAAGAGCTTCTATCTTGAAGCTTCCACTACATACACCATGTCTAAGCATTTGTGTAATATGAGATCACCTTCCACTAATAGCCGCTCCGGCAGATGGTGATCCAAAGTGCTCCAGATCAGATCCAAATCAGAAATCTGTCATGTCCCCAAAAGTGTATATAGCAGCTGGTGTGAGAGAGGCTATAATACAGGGTTCTAGCCCCTCCACTTCAGATTGGTCTTCAGTGAAAAATCTGTGTCATTCCTCAGTTTTGTTCTGCTTTGGAGAGCAACAGATGCCCAGGACTCTAAGGGTATGTCTACACTGGAGGCTCTGTTAAGTCGAATTAACAAGGTTCGACTTTAAGTTGACTTAGAGAGACCACATCGAACACTCCTGTCAACTGCCTGTGTCCACACTGGCAGGTGCTAGGTCGACAGAGGAGTGGTGCATTGTGGGTAGCCCTTGGAATGGACCTGAAGGGACTCTCCTGGCGAAGAGCATGTCTCATCAGAACGTCTCCCAAACCCAGTCCTGATCCAAAACCTAGCATTCCTTTGGCACAGAGAGAGAGGTTTCACATTTCAACTTAAAAAAAGAATTCTCCCTCTATTAAGCTACATTTACCAGATGGATTCATGAATTCTGTGTTTTTCCCAAAGCAGTGGATCAAATGCAGGAGCAAAAAATTTTCAAGTGTCAAGCCACTTTTAGCAGTTTCATACTCTTCTAGCTATTCAGGTAGATTATCTGCCAATGAGTAAATTACTCTAAGTTTCACATAATATTGCCTTTCTCGGTAAAGAAATACAACATGATTAGCGAGAATGTATTTTCTTCACCACCTTATCCGATCTGGCTTCAAGAACTGTAATCAGCTGTGACTATCCCTTCCAAACTGAAAGTCAATGCAAAGGGAGCTATTTTAATGTAAGAAAATGCTGTACAAACACTTTAAAATGTTGTATCTGCTTAATTAAAAGTTTAGCACAAACGCACAGACTTATTAAACTCATCAGGAGGCTAAAAGAAAATCCAGCAGTGATTTTAAGTGCCTGCCTTGTTCTGTAGTTTCCAGAAGTGAAAGAAAACCTAGCTATTAAGATATGACTCAATAGCTATCATGAGGCCTTGGGGATCTAATTAGTTCAATATCTACTACTAGGTCTCATGTTCCCTATGAAAAGAAGCAAAGATGGTGTGCCTGTATGTATAGGGGGTTGCCTGCTTATATCTACATTTCTTTACAGTCAGTGAAATTTCTAGGAAAGCTTAGTTTTACATAAGAAATTTAAATGATTGGTAGAATATTATTATGCAAGTAATCATAGGTATTTTATTAATAATACTACCAAAAATCAAAATAACTCTGAAAAACATCATTTTCATGCTTGAGGGAAAATAAAGCTATATGCAATCTTTAGATAGCTTTGTTATTAATGAGGATCGTTGATGGCTGTCATTAGTAAGTTATCACCAGAATGAAAGCACATACAGTATAATGTATCTCAGCAGTTTCTCTCTTTGGTAAATAATTATAGTTTGGTTTTACAGCTAACATCTGGGGACCGTGGTTGTTATAATAGATTCAAGGATTAGAATTTGCCAGGCTACTGATAGGCATTATAGAATCTGACAGATCGCAGATTTTTATCCCTCCATCAACACCTAGTTTTCAGTCAAGCTATTATTATCACTATTAATAATAGTGCTATTAATATTATTACTATTATTATTAATAGTGCTGATAGAAATAAAATGTAAGATTTAGAATATAGGTTGTTCTATGTTGCCCTTCTCTTCTCTTGTTCCTCCCAGTTACCAGTAAAAATAAAGGCATATAGCTTGGTTCTCTATCACTGTTGTTCAAAAGACAACAGAAAACAATCAGATACATGCATTAAAGTGATCAATACATCTATTTTATTGATCGTGAAAAGGAGTGATGAAAATATATATTTATTTAACCTAGTGAATGTTTGTGCTTGTTAAGGAAAGTATAAAATGGCCTCATTCTGAGCTGAAATCCTCAGTTTATCCATAGGCTAGGTTCAGTTTAAATAGCTGCAATGCATAATTCCATATATTGCCCAACCATGACCTCTAGTCAACAAATCACTCTTAGAAATGAGAGATGCTTCAGTTTTTCCCGTTCTCTTGTTCCCTAACTTCTGTGGCAAAAGATATTCTTTCTTTTTCAAAAAATAGCAAAGTCTTTGGGTTGTTGTTCTATTCTGCTAGCTACTGCATTCAGTTAGGACTTTTGCAAAAACTGAAACTAATTTAAAGGCTCCTTACATTTTATAACTCACTATATTTGATCCATTTTGCCCTGACTTTCACACAGAGACGAACATTTCACTATAAACCTCATTCAGGAGAGTAGCTATACTATCCAATGCCCATTGCTACTCCAATGCCCACTGAAGAAGTACACCAAGTTCCCAATTCAACTAAATATGTAAAACCAGACTTAAATCAATCTCTGTTCAGCAAAGCATGTGAGAAATTTTCACCATTTAAGCAAAAATGGTTACAAATCATAAAAAAGGAAAGAAAATAGTTACTTAGAAATTATTGCCAGAAAGAGTTAAAAATTACATTCCAATGGAGCCACCCAAAATCTAATGGTTTATTAGAATATTTCACAGATTACCTACAAAATGAAATTAAAAAAAACAAAAACCCTACATATCTCCCCTGCTGTGTCCAATGCAAATCTACATTCTTCTTTTGTGAGGAAGAAAATGAGGGGGGCAGAAATTCTCTCAGAAGGAATTTATTTCCACATAAATTATTTTTGTGGAATTTTTTTGAATAAATTTCAAATAGGAAGGTGTATAGTATTATTCCCATAAAAAGGTGACATCCTGTTTTCCAAATTGAAGTGAAACCTAATGACATTTTTCTTTCATAATTCAGTCTTTATAGAGTACAGTTGCCAGCAACAACAAAAAAAATCTCCTGTAGAAAAAGATTTGTGACTCAATTTTTACCAAATTCAGACTCCTGTGAGTCAAAGTCTCAAAGCCTGTACTGAGGCAGAAAGCCAACATGAGGGCATTTGTGACTGCAGAAAACAATCCCAAATTCACTATGCTAAGGGATCTCAGGGCTTTTTCATGACTTAGGCAAAAAGAGTGGTGCTAGATTGGACAGATATCCCACTGAATCAATCATAGGTTTTAAGCAATCACCACTTCTCCCAAGCCCTTTGCTCAGAAGAAACCCAAAGAAGGCAGTCAGCTTCAGCAATTCCTATGCTTCTGTAGAGTGAATTCTTCCTGTGGGCAATGGCCAGGCTGATATCCACACAGGTAAGATATGCACACCTGTGCCACTTCCCATTAATTTGGCCCTACATCTATCATTACAGTTGACAATATTTCCAATGTGCTATTGAAGACAGTAGGCCAGATTTAATAGAAGCATGGGAAATGGAGATTTCTTGTTGGAAATGTGATACAACTATATAAGAAATTATACTTTTACATTATATAAAATATTTTAATTGACTGCACTTACAGCCTAACTGGCTTACTCCCTGAATAATCTTGGGACCCAGAATTTGTTGCACTTGACAATTATCCTAAATGAGTTTTGGAACTGTTTAATGAAGGCAGTTATGACATTCTTCAATAGTTTGTGCTTGCAATTTAAAATATTCATTATCTGCTCTAGGACTTGATTTTCTTACCTCACAGGCTAAGAGAAACTAATTAGATTGTTTTTGTGTGTTTTTTGTCACTGAGGTTCCTGCCCACTGCAGTTGGCCATAATTAAAAAGAGAATTCACAAAAGAAATACATCAAAAACTGAATCTAAAAGGTTTAGGCTATTGGTTTGGCTAAATATGCAAAAGTTCAAATATTTATGTGAACCTTATCTGCATTTCTTGTCCTCTTGTTCCCATTCTCTACCTGCCATCCTTTATCCCAAATAGATTTCATCCTTCTACCTTCTTATCAAGAGGCTCATGCCCCATCAGGCTGCTTGTCAGGCTGTTAGTCAGCCACTCACATACCAAGAGACACTTGATTTATCTCCCCTTTAGTTCACACCACCTTACTCACTCCAATGTACTTTGGAGAAGACTGACAAAAAACCCTCAGAGTGAATTAAATTAGATCACAGGAACCAGAAGAAAAATGGATATTCAGTAAGACCAATGACGATGGGGTGGCCATGGGTCTTTTAGTGGATGGCCAGACTCCTCAAGTGCTTCCGTGATTGAAGAGGACGTTTGTCTTCCAAAAGTGTCATTGAAGGTTCATCATTGGCCTGATATGTGTTTTTTCAAGCTGGTCTAGTGAAGCTGAATCTAAGGAGTGGGAGAAAACAGAGGCCATCTGATTCAGTGCGCGTGCTGTTGACAATACAAGTCTTTTAAGATAGTGTAAAATTGATTATTTCAAATTATTTCTCTTCACAACAGGGACAATAGAATACGGTTATATAGTACAGTAACTGTGGTTCTTTGAGATGTAGTCTTTATGAATGCAAGCATGAACATAGATCAGTCTGATGATTTTTTCTGAAGTTCCAGTTAAATTTTAAAGCTCAATGCTAACAAACTAGATCTGCCAATCTGATAGGTGTTTAATTAGGGTAACCCCTTGTTGTTGAGTCCAGAGAGCATTAGCTCACTAATTTTAATGCTAGGCTCTTTTCAGGTCAACTTTTACCTCCAATGACTTTTTCAAATCAGGACATTTGGTATTCCTAACTAATCAACTGTTTATTAATCCATTTGGAACCACATAAGTAGGTTCACAGCCAGTCATTCACATATCATGTATAGACACATCCTAAAATTTTCTAGGCACTTCAAGCATTCAAGATCAGCATTTTGGTTTTTTGTGTTTTTTTTAATAACAAAGTCTGTCAGAGCCACACATGGGCCCTGTGCCTCCTCATCCTCCTGAGAAATAGTAAAAAGGGTGGGGCAGTCAAAACCTTCCCTCAGTTTCCTCACAATTCAATGCTAAAGTTGCTGTGGACTCCAAAAAGAAGAGAAAAAGTGGTTACTTATCCTAGAGTACCTGGTATTCTTTGTGATATTTTTATCAGTGTGGATCCCACTCTAGGCAATTTGCAAGCAGTATCGTCTTTGGTCTCTGAAAGGAGTGCCAGTTGCATTAGTCAGACAATGAGTTGAGTATTGTTCTTCTGAACTTGCTGTTGGACCTTCCATTGTTCCTTTGCACATATCAGATATTGGCATATTTCTGAAGCAGGCTGAAGACACTGAATGGAGGAGTTGTCTGGTTGTCATCTGGTTCAATAGTGTGAACCAAGGACGTCTGGGCCAATATGGTGCAATCATGATTATCATTGCAGCGTCGTGTCATATCTTCAGTAGAGACTTCTGTGTTAAGGGTATTGGAGGGAACGTGTATAGCAAATTGTTGTTCCAAGGTATTAGGAAGGCGTCCCCAAGGGAACTCTTTCCTAGACCTCCCCTTGTGCAGAAGAAATGACACTTGGCATTGTGAGGTGTTGTGAATAGATCTATCAGTGGTTTTCCCCATTGTTGGAATATATCTTGTATAACATGTGGGTGAATTTCCCATTCGTGTGTCTTTGGGAAAGATCGACTGAGGGAATCTGCTATGGTATTGTGTACTCCAGGAAGGTAAGTAGCTGATATTTTGACATTGTGAGCAATGCACCAGTTCCAAAGTTTTATGGCGTCCATGCAGAGGGAGGGAGATCTGGCTCCACCCTGTCGGTTGACGTAGTACATACATGAGATGCTGTCTGTCATCAGCTTTATGTGCTTGTGCTCTATTATATGTTGGAATTGGACACAGGCCCTGCGGACTGTTCTCAGTTCTAAAATATTTATGTGGAGGGATGATTCCTGCATCGTCCACTTGCCCTGTGCAGTATATTCGTCGAGGTGGGCTCCGCAGCCTAAGAGGGATGCATCTGTAAACATTATTAATGATGGTATTTCTTGCTCAAATGGTACCCCTGAAAGAAGGTTTTCTGGGGTCCTCCACCACTGAAGTGTCCGTTTTCTAGTGTTCGGTATCGTGATTACTTTGTATATTGAGTGTCTGTTGGGTTTGTACCATCTCCCTAGGTACATCTGCAGAGGCCGCATGTGGAGGCGTGCATATTGCACCACGGAGGTGGATGCAGCCATGTGCCCCAGGATCTGAAGACATGTTAGAGCATTTGTGGTTGGGGCTGTGCAAATTGTCTCTATAAGTTGTGATATCACATTGAATCTGCCTCTGGGGAGTGATGCTCATCCCGATTGAGAGTCAAGGTCTGCTCCTATGAATTCTATAGACTGTGTGGGGATTAATGTGGATTTTTGCCTGTTTATAAGCAGACCGAGTTTGTCGAATAGATCCATAGTAAATTTTAGGTCTCGTATGGCTTGAGTACGAGTTTGGGACTTTAGGAGACAGTCGTCTAGGTAAGGAAAAATTGTAATGTTGTGTCGTCGAAGGTGCGCAGCTACCACGGAAAACACCTTCGAGAATACCCTTGGGGCTGTGGAGAGGCCAAATGGCAGCACTGTATATTGGTAGTGCTCCAAGCCATGTCTGAATCTGAGGAATCATCTGTGAGATGGGTGGATCGATATATGAAAGTAGGTGTCCTGTAGGTCAAGGGCCGTGAACCAGTCCTGGGATTCCAGAGCAGGAATGATGGTCGATAAGGTTACCATTCTGAATCTTTGGTGTCTTATGTATTTGTTTAGCTTCCTCAAGTCGAGTATGGGTCTCCATCCTCCTGATTTCTTTTGGATTAAGAAGTATGGGGAATAAAACCCCTTTCCCCTGTGCTGTTTCAGAACTCGTTTTATTGCTCCTATATATAGGAGAGAGTGAAGCTCTTGTTGTATGACGTGTTCGTGAGTAGTGTCCCTGAAAAGGAATGGGGAATGGGCGTGAAATTTTGGTTTTATTGAAAAGGGGATGGTATATCCTGTCTGCACTATTTCTAGGACCCATTTGTCTGAGGTAATTATTGACCATTGGTGTAAAAAAATTGAAGTCTGTTTTTGAAAATTAGCTCGTGCTCTGAGACTCCCTGGAGATTCTGCGGGCCCTTGACCAATTCCTCAAAAGTGAGGTTTGGTAGAGGAAGTTTGCGAGTTTGTTTGCTGGATGTTTTGTTGTCTTCTTTTCTGTGGTCTCTGTCTAACTCTGGGATATTCTTGTCTTCTGAAGTTCGACCTATATTGGTATTGATATTGGTACATTGGATTGTACAGTTGGTACCTATAAGGGCGTCTCATATTTGAATAGATACCAAATGTTCTTAATGTAGCTCTCGAATCCTTAGATTAATGCATTAGCTCATCTGTTTTTTCTGAGAACAATTTGTTTTTATCAAATTGTAGGTCCTCTATCATGGTCTGGAGTGATTCTGGGAGACCTGCAGAATGTAACCATGAAGATCTCCTCATTACGACCACTGTGGTGATGTTACAAGCTGCTGTGTCTACCACATCCAGTGCTGCCTGCAATGCTGTACGTGATATCAGCTGGACCTCTCGCACAATGGAATGAAATTGTTGCTTTTTTGCTTCAGGAATATCTTCCATAAAGTCAGCTAATTTTAGATAATTGTTATAGTCATAATTCGCAAGTAATGCAGAGTAGTTCACCACTCATAGATGCAAGGATGATGACGTATATACTTTCTTTCCAAGCATGTCCATCTTCTTATCCTCCTTATTGTATGGGGTAGTTCAGTTAAATTGCTGCTTATGCCTATGGTTCACTGCTTCTACAACTAAGGAGTTGGGAACAGGGTGCGAGAACAGGTATTCTGAATTCTTTGCAGGGATAAAGTATTTTTTATCTACTCGTCTTGATATGGAGGGAATAGTGGCAGGTGTTTGCCAGATCTGTTTGGCTGGTGCCAGTAGGGCACTGTCAATAGGGAGAGCTATTTTTGATGATGAAGTCGTCTGGAGTATTTTCAACAGCTTGTGTTGTGGACCTGCCACTTCCTGTAGCGGTATTTCAAGGAATTCCGCAATTCTTCTAAAGAGCTCCTGGAATTGTTTTGAGACATCAGAAACTGTGGAGGTCGATTGTGTGATTACCTGTGACGAGGGGGATTATCATGTGAAAGGGAGTTAGGTGCCTCCTCATCATCCTCATCGCCTGTGTGTTGGGTGATTAAAGACTTGCTCAGATTTTTAGCTGTAGCCCTGTGTGTTCTTATGCTAGATGTGCTACTGTATCCAGGCGCCCACTGAGACCATGGCTCATATGTCAAAAAGTGGGGCGCATAGGGTGCTGGTGTCCCATACCATGGAGGACCATACCATGGTTGGTGTAACATATAATCATGACCTCTTCTATAATGGAATCTGTAAGAGGGTGCAGGGCGGGTGCAAGATCCCTTCCTTCTGCCATTTCTTCATTGTACTAGAACCCGGTGAGAGGGTGCTTTGCTCCGGAGATACTGACATTATATTTACATCAGGTGGGGGGTGCGGTTTATATAAGCTCTCCTCCCCGGAACTGTGATGCTTCCTCTTTTCAGTTCATTTCATCGGTGCCAATTGAACTTGTTCTTCTGGCACCTGAGGATTTGAGGCTTGGTTAGATTTTGCCAGTACCGTGGCTTGCTCCTGCAGCACGCTCCGCACCATGGCTGCTTGCTGGCTCTGTGACTGTGGTGCCGGAGTGATTGCGGCCATTGTTGGCACCAGGGCTGCATTTGAGGTATGCAGCACCTCGTCTTTAGCCGGCTTGCTTGCTGAAGATTTTGCCTTTTTACTTTGTGCTCCAGCCTGCGTGTCTGAGGAGCCATGAGCCAATTTGACACGGGCATTATTGGGAGATCTTAACGGAGATTTTCTCCTCTTGTTTGAAATGTGCGGCGGTTTGAGATGTCTCTTCCCCTTGTGCGGGGAGGCAATCCTCCCCTGTTCGGGGTCTGAAGCCAGCCGCAATGATTTTTCCATCAACAAGAGCTTGAGACGGAGGTCCCTGTCACGACTCGCTCTGTTGCTAAGGTTCATGTAGTGTGGGCACTTCTAAAAAAATATGCTGCTCTCCCAGGCATCTGATACATGTCGTGTGCCCATCTGAGGCTGGCATGGCCTCACAGCACTTCTTGCATCTTTTAAAGCCCAGTGAGATTGGCATTTTGAAAAGCTTCTCTTCAGAAGCTTGTGGGTTTGTTTGTTTGTTTTTTTTCAAGCGGGGAAACGAGCGGAGAAAGAGAAGAGAATATTTTGGAGAAGGAAATTGTTTTAACAGTAGTTTAAACCCCAAAGGAGTCTGAGGTAAAAGAGAAGGGTCAAGCTCCACCCGTCGCCGAAGGAGGTAGAGAAAGAACTGAGGGGGGTAGGAGCCGCTTGAACTCTAGAGGCAGCGACAAGAGACGCGCGAGGACAGCTGAGAGCGCGCGCGGCTCCAACAACTATTGCTTTGAAAGATCTCCGTCCTGTCCCACGAGGGCATGCTGACACCTTATGTGGAGCACCCACGGGGACATCTCTCGAAGGAGAATGAAGATTTCTTGCACTTGTCAAGAATAGTCTCTGTCAGTGGTGTTCAACAAGCCACCATCCAGGTTGTCAAGTGTAATGACTGAGGATCTTGAGGCTGTATCTGCTAGTGATTTTGGGACATCATGTCCAAGAAAATCAGGAGATGGACAGGAGGACAAATGCAAAAGGTCAGATAACAAAATTGTTTCAGCAAACAGGTAGCTAGTAGGATCAGTGTGGCCAGGTTTCCTCAGCCACAGGTTGTAAGAGGAGATCAAGAGAAAGCTGCAGCCACCCTGCCCTGTAAACCCTCATCTGGGAGCACAAGAAGACAAAAGACTTGTGCATGTCTCCACCAGATTGCTATTCAAAGTACTAATCTCACACAATGAGGCACACGCACATAGTCACTGGGATCCAAACTGGCACATATTTGAAAAAGTACAAAATTGATTAATGTGTAAGAGCTACATGCATCCAACATATAACTGGATCAACTGCAAATAAGCAAACAATGATTCTTCAACTTAAAAAAAAAGAGAGAGAGGAGAGATGGTAGTTTCTCCAAATAAAATAAATTATTTGTGCTCTGAATTCAGCATTAGAGGTCCACTTTCCCCATCAGCCACTGCTAAGTTGAACTTTCCCACTTTTAGCCCCTCTCTCCAGGCTTGACACCTCTCACTGGTTTAGTGAGATAAGGCAGACTGGCTTGGAGGGCCCCCGGCTTCCTGGGGAAGGGACCCATGGGTCCCTTCTCAAAGGGGAGCCACTTCTGCTGCATATACTCTTGAAAAGTTAAGTAGCCTTAACTTTTCAAGTGTAGACATAGCCATTGAGCCCACAGGCTCTCATTGACCCTTTCTTAGTCAGCGTGGGTCTGAACACCCCACCATACCATGACTAACATTATACGGGTAATACTGATATAAGGGATTTTATACTGCCAACCAGATCCATAATATCTGAGCTGGGCACAATATTTGGAAATCATAGAACACATATATTTACCAGAAGTTATTATGCAAACGTATACTTATTTTAGTCATATCAATGAATATCATACAATATTGATTCCATTGAAGAGAGGCAAGCATAAAACATGTGTTGTCAAGGCTGTATTGTGCTGTCATCCAGAGAAGACAAAAATATCAATCACTATACTCCTTTGGGTTTTAAATTTAAAATTCATTCTAATATTTAGATTTAAGGATGATTTATTTATTCTTTGAACCATTCATTGAGTTCTATCCCTTTATTTTACATTTTAATATCAAAAGTTAATTTCTATGGAGGGTCTATAGTTTTATCAAATATCAAGAATAGCCATCCTGGTCTTTTCTGTAAAAAATATGATACATAGATTGGCTTTCTGTCGACTTTTAGATTTTCAATAGGACTGGTAGCTTTGCTGAGTCTTAAAAATGTATTCACCAGCTGAACTGACCAAACTGACTGAGTTCTGACGCAGCTGAACATTTGGAAAAAGAAATTAAATTGTAATACTTTAATTTTAAAAATAATGATGTGCAGAAGGGACTAGCATCCATTTCTGAAAGTATTGTAAGGTGAAAGAGAAATAAATTGTCCAGTATGTTAATGGGTGAAATGTTCTTGGGGGAAATAAAATAAATTTTAAATAGGAAAATATTGGTAGAAGATCAGGAAACATTTTCTAACAATGAAAGCTGTTAGAAGGTGGAATAGTCCCCCAAAGGAAGTAGCAGAAGCCACATCACTTGGGTCAATAAAGACTAGACAGGACAAAATTTGGGAGAATATACTCTCTTGAGCTATTTTTCAGTGTAAGGGGCATGGACTGGATAACAAAGTTGCTACCTCTAGTTTCTGTGCTTCATTATTTACCATATAAACATATGGGCCAAAACCTACCAACGTACTAGTGCATGCCAAAATTTCAGAAGGTCAGCAGTTTTCCTGTTTGGCCCACAAAATTACAAAAATATTTAATTAATCAGCAGAAAAACAAATTGAACAGAAAAGGATGGAGTCCCGAGCACCTGAGAGTGATCTACTGTTGCTTTTCTGGCTCCTGAATGGAATGTGATAACTCAGCCATGAGAGGAAGATTCCCTGGCAGTTGGGACCAGGAGGAGAAGCAACAGAGGCAATTATTCCTGATAGTAGCTCAGTAAGGCTGACCTGGGTTTTCCAGGAGTAGCTTGTGGGAGGCTGTGTCTATTTCACTTTCTGAATAACAGGCCTCTTGTACATAGTGTAAAAAACACAACACTAAAAGCACTAGAGTCCACAACATTAATTTCTCTCCAACAATAGACATTGATCGCCTGCAAGGCCCAACATCAACCTCAAAGTGAGTGACAGGCAAACAATATTTTTATAGCAGTGTCACCCGGTGCTGCTGTTACCCATTCTCTTCCAAATTCTTTTTCTTCTCTCCAGTGTTGTGATATCTGTGTAAATCCCAAGCTATTAGAGAGACCAAGGAACAGGCTACCCAAATACCCCAAGAGAACTTGCCTCTATACAGAAAAAAATTCTTACCTACTCATGCTAAATAATCTGTTCAATCTTGTATTCAGCTGAGACACACTGTGATGCTGGGAGTAGATCTCCCAGACCTGAGAAAGAGCTCTGTGTAAACTTGAAAGCTTGTCTCTCTCACCAATAGAAGCAGATATAATAACAAATATTGCCTCACACTCTGGTCTCTCTACATTCTTTTTCTCAGTACTTTGAAGACATGCTGTATGTTATTTGTTTTTATTATGCAAGGCTCTATAGAAAGGGAGCTATGTGAGCGGCAAGAGTTTGCTCTCTGCCTTGGTTTCTGATTAGAGTCACTGCTTGATACATTATTGCTCTCTGGAAACTGGGCACTGGTGTTGGACTGAGATTCCCAAAAGAAAGGACTGCTCTGCATGCTGTTTGATCACCTCAGTTCTAGCACTATGTGTCTAAATAAAACAATTTATACTTAGAATATACAAGATTCTGCATCACTGATTTCTCTTCCACTAATGAACTGACCTACAAGATGCTTAACTTCTCCTGTCATGTGGCAGAGGTAGCCCTCATATCAGAACAGAACACTGGTATCAGCAGTAAGTGTAACAACATATTTACCATTATGAAAAATTTGATAGTTTTCATTGTTTTCATCCTCCACATCACAGGGTTGTCATCAACATATTGAGTATCACAGAATTTTGAAAGAAAAGTGCTCTAATAGCAAGCAATCCTTTATTTTCTTAGGCTGAATAGGGAGGAGTCAGGTTCTGCTACTCCAAAAGGCTATGTCTACACTAGCAATTTAGGTCGACTTAAAGAAGCTTAAGTCGACCTAAATTACTCCATGTCTACACCAGACTTTCATTAAGTTGACTTAAGAAATTCCTTAAGTCGACAATGAAAGCTTAAGGTCGACTTTATAAGAACCACCCATTAGGTTGACTTAAGCCTTAAGTTAACTCCTTAAGTCGACTTAAGGACGGTGTGGATGGGGAGTAACCCTTAAGTTGACTTTATTAAGTCGACTTAAGGGTGGTTAGGTCGACTTAACAAAGTGGACTACATCAACTTTAAGTCGACTTAATCCACTTTGTTAAGTCAACTTAATAAGGTCGGCTTTAAGTCGACTTAAAGTCGACCTCATTAAGTCGACTTAACAAAGTCGACCTAACTTTTCCTAATGTAGACATAGCCAAAGATATGTTACCCGTAAGATATTTTACTGCCTATAGAAGTGATAAGTATATATACAGTAACAGAAATCAGGCTAAGTACAGATTTTTATCACAAGTTTTAAAATCCTATCCTACCCCCCTCTGCCTCTGCACAAACTCTAAAATAGTACTAATGGCTTTTTATTACTATTATTTTGACATGATGCATATTCTTTCTCTACATCTTAATGTTGTAGATATAATTTTTCTCGAGTTTCTACAAAAACACAATTGCAAGGCATAACTATGAAGAAACAGTCAAATCTTACTCTCCCTATTTCTTATTACATAGTCCTCTTACCTTTTAATATAAACAGCTGCACTACTTTTTTTTCTATAAATTGTCACTTCCTGGAAGCATATTGTTGAACACAAAACTTAGTAAATGAAGAAACAATTTATCCTGATCTGGCTATGATTGTCATCACTGCAAATGTCCTGGGCCAGTCTGATTTGACAGTATTATGGACTGTCTCTTAAAAACAACTTAGCAAAATATATAGCCATTCTGGAAGCTTTTACTCTCACAAAACATGAAATTCACCATCATGCCTCACTTGGTCAGTAAAGGGCTAGCAGACAGTCCTGAAATCTGACAACCATAAATTAAAATTTAGATATCAAACTTCCATTTCATTTTACCTGGTTTTATTTCAATTTTTGATACCACCCTCATCCTGCTGTTTTTCTACAGGTGACATGCCATATATCTCTCATTTCAGTGACGTTTGAATAGGCATACACAGTTCTGCTGCTGGATATCCCAGAAAGCAATGTTATTCATGATAAATTCCAGTCATTTTTGACCCTCAGCTTTCCCTAGACAGCCATATCGACCATATTGATAAGACTTCATATTACCATCTCAGGAGTGTAACAAGGTTAAGATGATTGCTGTCTCAGCAAGATGCTGAGCTTTTGATTCATGCCTTTGTAACAACAAGGTTGGATTACTGCAATTCATTGTTGGCAGCTCTCCCAGACTGTTCACTATGTATCTTTCACTTTGTACAAATTCAGCAGCCTTAAGTGTTCAACAACTAATACCAAAATGTGTTAGCATAACGTGTCACTACTACGAACTTTACAGTGAAGTCCTGAGTTGGAGTGAAAGACTGAGTATCTAGGTACTTGTTTTTATTTCTATGAATAATTTTACACTGTTCTGTTTAGGAAACGTTAATTGCTTTCATTGTAGAAATTAGCCCACTGTCTCTATTGCTAAGTCTTTGGGTTGTGGCTGTTTTTCAAACATTCTCTGTAGAATGTCTCACCATGTTTAGCTTGAAGACAATCTCACCTCGATTTAGCTTTGTAAACATAATGGCAACGGCTTTGACAAGTCATTAGTCAAGGACTCATTATAAAGTGTCATTTTAGATAACAAAATACTACAGAATATTTACAGTGGAGTTTTTTTTAAGATGGTCAATTATTGCTTTTACCTAGTTACACTCATATAGAGTATTAATTAAAGAGCATCAACAAAATTTTTCCATCTAAAAATCTGAAAGCACTTTACAAACATATATGTTATACAGGGGGAAAAAAACATGTTAGAAGAACATTATTAAATTGCAAATTAAACACCCAAAAAAGTTAAGAAATGCCAGAATTAAAGTTGCCTGGGTAACATTAATATAGTCCCCCTTTGTGCATGTGCATATGCATTATGAAACAATCATTGATTACATAATCACATACTATTTTTCCCACAGGACCCATGGCTCTTACAATGTGATTTGTTGGACAAACTTAATAATACATGATGCTTTTTGCCCCTTCTACAATACACAAACACCATATTTCTGTACATATGTGAAAATAAGAATCCCTAAACATACTATTCTTAAATACAAAGTGTCTAATTCTTAGTTACTCTATAGCCTGCTATAAATAACATTTCAAAATCCATAGGGAATTCATTTCCCTCTTGAATACATACTGAAAAGGAATACATACCCTAACTTCATAACTCCCATGCTCTAAAACAAACCCTTCATAGCTACCTCTGACTCTTCTATATCAACTAATCCGCACATCTGACTCTTACGCTATCCATTCATTTGGAAAGTTACTCTCCCTTAACATATAAACGTTAACCACTTCAGCTGAAATGTTTTGATTGCACTAAATGATGCATGGGTCCTGTGGGAAAAATAGAGCTGGGTAAGAAACAGGAGAGTACCCTAATCACCATGCTAATGGCTAATCTCAGGTGAGTATTTCTTAATCTTCCCTGTCAGAGCTGTGCCACTTATAAATAATTAAATATTCATTAGGACAAGGACAGACTTGTACCTGTTCGTCCACCTCCTATATGAGTGCCCTAACCACTGAGTTACAGACTCAGTGTTTTTATATTGCTTGTCTGTTCTCTCTGGCACAACTAATATTTACTTATTCATATAAAGTAAAAATGTTCCAACAGGAGAGATTGAGAAGACACTCCAAGTATATGAGGTATTTGACCCTGGGTCTCCCATGTGAATGCTATAGCCACAAGATGATTGGCTATTCTGAGGTGTAACGGACTGTTCTCATTTTGACCAGAAATTCCATTTTGGTCCTGAAAAAATCATTCCCAAAAAACTGGTGTTTCATTTTCAATGAATCAGCATTTTCTGATGAAAAAACATTTCATTCAAAAGTTAGTGCTAGTCAGTGTTAAAGTGTTGCACTAGAATAATATCTAAGTAGTATTAGAAATAGAAAATTGATCCCTTCCAGATTTAGATCCAACTCAGAACAAAAGCCATTGAGGAAGAGTCAGATCTGAGGATTTAAATATGAAGCTCTTTCTTTCTCCCTCTGCCCAAATTTCAAAAAGCACACATATAAGGTTCCAGTCTTAGCCCATCTTTAATAAAAACCCAAGTCCAGGAAGATAAATTCCATATATAAAGATTTAACCAAGCATCATCCTTTTTTCTGCATCTACAGTCACAGTCCTTTAACGGCTCCAAGTATTATTGTGAATTTACTGGAGTTTTACTATGAATTTTCACAGTATCCAAGAATAAATACATTTTATGAAATTGTATTCTATTCATGAGGCTGTACAATTACTCTTCCAATAATGTATGTGCTAAAAGTGAAATTATTTAATATCACTTTTGTTAAAGGGTATATTAAATGGCCTAATGAAACTATTAGTTTCATTTTTAAAAGTTTTCACGGGCCATTATTAAATCACAAATGGAAAAGCCTTAATGACAAGTTTCAGATGGACAATTTAGATTTTACAGTAAAGTCGTGAATGCCTGAAAATATTAGCTAATCAGAGACATGATGATAAAACCACAACTATTTCCACATATTTCAGCAGCCTCAATTTCTCTCCTAATATCAAGACATTAGTCTTCAAGGAAATCTATTACACTTTCTCCAGTTCCAGACAATTTTGATCACTTGTTCAGATATAGTAGTCAAAAATCCAGTGTTGCCATAAGTACAGATAAAAGGGACCTAGGTGCCAAGCACATCACTACACAATTACTTTTAAGTACAAATATGCAGTGGAAATAGTAGTTATGTATTTATAAGGATAGTATAAGTGCCAGAACTTTCAATTTGCATATTCTTTGCAATGTCTGGTCTATATATTGATGACTATCTAAATAGAATAAGTACATAGTTTTAGGCAAAGATAAAGAGCAAGAATGAAATTTTATTCACATACCCAAATAACCATGGAATAACAATGAAAAAATCTCTTATAAATGTAAATAAATTTCCTTTCCATTATATGTAACTATATTACAGATAGACAACATCTCTTTCCATGAAATGGGCATTTCCTGAAAACCATTGTTTCTTGGCAAAAAGATTTTTCCAGGACAACAGAAATGAAGGGCCACCCTCTCTGGCTTTTGCAACAGCAGGGCCAAGAGAAAATCACCCTGGCAGTTCAGTTGAAGCTCCTAAACTGAGACATTGGGTTCCAGGGGGCAACCAGAATCCAGGATAGCTGGGAGGGAGGTGATAGTTTCAAAAGCTTATGAATAAAAAAGTTACTTAGGCTTTAAGTATCTTTAAAATATATCTGTGTACAAGTATGAAGCACAGAATACTGAAATGCTTAAGTACAAGTATGCAGAACACCTCAGCACAGATGGGGTGTGTCTACATTTGTAAATTAAGTCAATTTAAGCCTGTTTAAATTGGCTTAATTTACTCTGCGTCTACACTACAATTTCCTTAAATTGACTTAAGCTGCTGCTTAAGTCAATTTAAGGAAATTTTAATTTGACTTTAGTAAACCTAGCATAAAGTCAACTTTATTGGCTAAATCAACTGTATTAAGTCAATTTAGCCAGTGTAGAGGCAGATTAGCCCTAAATCGACTTTAAGTAGACTTAATGGGCCCCCAGAGCTCCCCCACTGACCTCCCTGCCAGGGTGGCTGGCACAGCCAGAGCCTGGAGTGCCCACCAACAGGGCAGGAAACATCCCTGCCTACCCTGCTCCTATATCCTGTCCCTGTCCCTGTCCTGCTCAGCCCCCATTGTACCCTGGTACAATGGGGCAAATGCTGAGCCCCCTGGCACTTTGAAAGGGGTGCCCCCTCTGCCACCATGGACCAATCCCAGGTCCACCTAACCCCTAGAAGTCGACTTAGGCATCCAGTGTGGACGCTCTAAGTCAATTTGGCAAGGTCCACTTTAAATCGACCTAATTTTATAGTGTGGACACGCTAAGTCGACTTATTTGGCCAAGTGTAGACATAGCCATGGCTACACTTGTACCTAAGAACAAAGGACCACTGCACAGACCATAAGGGAAGGGAAGTTAAACTCTGGTGCAATAAGGATTATTAAGGATAGCACATGACATGAAGATCTATCTGGACTATAAGAGGGCAGTAAAATTTGCCATGCTTTGGGTCATACAACTATTGTCCTATACCCAGATAGTTTCCAGTTAGAAAATAGAGATCATGTTTATTTCTTTAAACTATCCAGTAAGGCCAGGCCTATGCGAAGCTGCACTATCACTAAGCAAAACTTTCCCCAATATTCCTAAGTATTCAAAATATAAGGAATTGCTAATATTTTCAAGGATAGGAAACTTTATCTATGGGAGATATAGTGTCATGTGGCCTGTGCATTGCCTCTACAGGTTTTTATCAAAATATGAAATCAGGTTCTTAAAAGTGAAAAGGTGCATTCATTTAGATGACAGATTTATTGCTACAGTGAAGGAAGCTCTTAGCCCTAATGCATTGTTTAGGGCCTTAGGGTATGCTGTAAATATAAGAAAACCATCTTTACGTCTTACACCAAAGTCAGATTACTTTGCTTTATTTTCTTACCGCAGAGCAAAGGGGCTATGGGACTTGCTAGACCTCACCTTTGTGCCTAAATAAATCATAATACTCATAGCACAGAGACCACAGAATAAAGTATAAGTGTAACAGAGGTGAGTGAATGCTGATCCCTGTCACATGAGGTTAATCTTTAGTAACCCTAAACCATGCTAAATGTCTGGACCAGGAAATAAAGACCAGCACTAACCAGCACTCCTGCAAAGAAGGTGCAGAGTTATGCATTTTGTGCAGAGTTGGAATGGCCAAAACCCATGACTTTCATATATAACTGAAAATACTCTTACACTTTTAAATTCAGATCTGACTTTTTCAATTGCTGTTATGTTTGATGTCCTTATTTTAATCTTTGGTACAGGTAATTTAGTTTTATTTAAGTGACCATACCAATAAAAAGGTCAGCTGGTGTCCGAATTCACTCAATATAATCTTATTTTTCTACCTGATCAAGTTTATCTTTTACCTTGTTTTTCAGGGTTAATTGAACTTCGCTTCACTTCATGAATTTTTGTCAGGATACTAAGATCTATATCAACTCAGAAAATTTTATCTCTAATGCAGTGTAGGCTGTTAATCACCTCATCAGATTGTTTAAGAATATCTTTTACATCCAGTTCAGTTAACAATTTATGCACCAGTTTGAACATCTGCATTTGAAACTCCTCCTCAACCTGAGCACAAAGCAATGGTATAGGTGGATTTAAATAGTGTGTCTGGTGTCCCTCTACACAAGACTGAATTACACCACAGAAATGTGGACCTAACTATAAAATAATGGTAGGTAAGTGACTCAAATCAAAGACAGTGCACTGCCAGAAAAGAAAATGAAAAAATCCAACTCCCACAACATTCAAGTGAAGTGAACTCCAGACTTGGAGCACTTACTTATATGAGTTAAGTGAAAAATATTAACTGCAGCCATAATTTTAAAAAATATTTATTACCATTTTAGCTAAAGTGTTTAAATTACACTAATTACATCATACCATGGTGTTCTTTAACATTGTGTTGCAATTGGCACAATCTATTGAAACAACTAACAATTTATTACATCGGTCGGTCGGTGGGTGGGTGGGTGGGTCGGTCGGTCAGTTTTCCCTCCCTTATTTCAGACCATAATTTCTTGTTATACCGCCTTTAAACAGTAATTGCCACACTTTTATGTCATTTTCGCTCAAGAGCTTATATGTCATTGAAAGGGAAAACAGCACCTATTTGACTTAGCACAGGAACCAGAAAGTTTATGTGCTGAAAACCACTTTTTTACTAGGTATAGACAGTAGAATAATAAAATGTCCCATTCTAATTAATCTTTTGCAAAAAGCAGTGCTGTAGCATTACTGATGAAGAGTGACACCATTTGTAAACATGTTTAGAACCTAATGGCAGCAATCATAAAATAGCCTCTCTTCTGCTTTTCTATTGACTCAGTATCTGAAGTAATTCTTTAATATTATAAAGCAAACATTAGATAAGGTAATTTCATGCTGAATACAGAGCAATAGATCTGGTGCAAAATATCACATAACTCCAGTGCAAATAGGCATACAGAGTCTGCCACCTTTACTCCCCTTGAGAAGTGCTCAAGGAGCTAGATATTCCTGGTGAGTAAGAATGGCAGAAGCGGATCCAGAACCATTTCTAAAAGCAACAGTAGGCTTTATGATAGATGATTCTATACTGATGAAAAATATGAAAGAAATGTATAGAACTAATATTAAAGTTGAGCCCATGCTATTGACCCACAATGTTTAAATATACGTAAGTTAAATTGAAGCAAGGTATAACAAGCCATATCATTTTGGTGGCTCACAGGTAAACTGATATGTCCCACTTCTCCATTTTGGAGAGCCTTATTTTCTGAAGTACCACAAAAGAGGGTTTGAAGCATACTGAAAACAAGTGGCAGCGTTGGGCTGATAGTGTTTCTAGGCTTAGTGTCACAGCAGGGGCAGCATATACTATCACAAAGGACACAGAAGCATGGTGCATCCTAACTAGTTCCAAGTCAGCAGTTTGTTTATGTGCATGTGTGCACAATTTAAAACATAGAATTGCCAAAGTAAAGGTGAGTTCTGTGCTGTGTAAGAGGTCCATGAATCTCCCATGGTAATTGCTTTTTCCCAGGCTGCTAGCAACCCTCCAGTTGGTGCCAGCTCACTCCTTTTTATTTCACCATGCCAATCATGAGTGGATTTTATTGTATGCCTTCCCAAGATCTTTCCCATAGCTCCCCTCCCCTCCAGCACCAAAATCTTTCCCTGCCTCCGGGGAAAGCATTAGCCATGGCCTACAAAAACATCTGTCCTTACTCTCTCTGTGCCGGCAGCTTGCTGCAGAGACAATGGCAAGGCTGTGAGCTTCACAGTACTTTAGATCTTGAAAAAACCAACCATTCAGTGGGCGAATGCAACAAGACAAACTCCTTAGAATCTGTGCTTAATCACTGACCTTTTAAAAAGGCAGGAGCAAGCTATCTGTGAAACTAATAGACACAGAACAATAGCAGCCCATAGGTCTAAATTATGTGAAAAGTATCCTCACAGACAGCCCAGCATTGGAAGTTTCAGGTTACCAGTTAGGTCTACATAGGCTGTTCCAAATACTGTGAATGGATTTTTTACCAAATCCAGGGTTGCACTTTTCTAGGTCCTTTTTTTTCCCCCCTTTGAGGAGTTGCTGTTTCTTTGATATAATGCCTCCTCCCTTCATCAAGTAGACAGCTATGTCACTGTGTATATGCACCTAAATGTTTATATAGGATAGGAAGCAATCCAGACAATTATTTTGAATTGGTGTAAACTGGTTGGTGTAAGCTTGTAGATACATGTGGTATAATATAGAAAAGGCTACATATGCTTTAAAAGTTTCAGGGAATGAATCTGGTTTACAGCATTTATTTTTGTCCAGAAATAATTGTGATTTACAGTCTCAATAGGAACTGAGGCTATGTACACACGATCAGATTAAAGCGCAACATGGCAATCGCGCTATAAAAAACATTAGACAGAGACAGACACCTTCAGGATCTCTACCAGGCATTCTTAAAACTACAGTACAAACCCGCAGAAGTGAAGAAACAAATTGACAGAGCCAGACGGGTACCCAGAAGTCAACTACTGCAGGAGAAGCCCATGAAAAACAACAACAGAACGCCACTGGTCACCACCTACAACCCCCAAGCCAGACCTCTTCAACACATCATCAAAAATCTACAGCCTATTTTACAAGATGATCCCTCACTCTCTCAAGCCTTAGGAGACAGACCTCTCCTTGCTTTCAGACAGCCCCCTAATCTTAAAAGGATACTTACCAGCAACCACAGATCACAGAGCAGAAACACTAAAGCAGGAACACAGCCCTGCAGCAGACCACGCTGCCGCCTTTGCCCTCATATCTACACTGATGACACCATCACAGGGCCTAATCATGCCACCTACTCCATCAAGGGTTCGTTCACCTGCTCATCCACCAATGTGATTTATGCCATCATGTGCCGGAAATGCCCCTCTGCCTTATATATTGGACAGACAGGACAGTCTCTGCGCCAAAGAATCAATGGACACAAATCTGACATCAGAAATTGCAACACTGAAAAACCTGTAGGGGAACACTTCAATCTCCCTGCTCACTCCCTTAACGACTTGTTAATAGCTGTGTTGACACAGATGAATAACAAATCACAGCTTCAGAGAGAGTCTGCAGAGCTCGAACTTATATGCAAATTTGACTCAGTTGCCTTGGGGTTGAACAGGGACTATGGATTTTTCTCGCATTACATCAAGTGAATTGACCTCCCCCTCCTCTATGTGCTGTTCCCCAGTGTTTTGAATCCTAACACCTACTTTGATTTGCTGTTACAGCCTGACCTGATGCTATGTCATACACTCCCCTGCATTTAATTTCCTACCACTCTGTAACTTTCCTATCTTCAAAGCGTCTGACGAAGTGGGATTTTCTCCCACGAAAGCTCATGCGATTAATAAATCTGTTAGTCTTTAAAAGTGCCACAAGACTCTTTTGTCTATAAAAAACATGTGACCTTTATTGCGGGATAGCGCGTACACACGTAGCTCCTTGTAACGCAACAGAATTCTTTGCAATATCGCGGTGTAGCACAATGAATTCTGGGCACCTATCCCACAGTTCAATTTTCCCTCAATCTGCTCTTGGAATCATGGGATGAAGGAAAGGAACGCAAAGTGCCATGGGTAAAATCTCAGTTTCCCGTGGTGCACTGTGTTCCCCTTGCGTCTTCCTTGTTGCCAATAGCAACTCGCGCCTATTTTCAACAGTGCAGTGACGCACTACTTGCGAGCAATCACAACAGCGACAGCATGGATCCTGCTCTGATCTCCACTGTTGCCTTCAGCATTCTAAATACATCTCAGCTGGTTGCTCAGTATGCAATGATCTCCGAGTCAGACGAGGACGCTGAGGAGCAGGGGCTGATCAATGCCATGCAGAGCAACAGCACCCCGTTGCTCAGCTCCTTCACCGATCATCTGCACACGGTGCAACACCGTTTCTGGTCGCGAAAGACGAGCACCGAGTGGTGGGATCGCATTGTTATGAGGCTGTGGGATGATAAGCAGTGGGTACAGAACTTTCGAATGCGGAAAGCAACCTTCTGGAACTGTGTTCAGAGTTGGCCCCTGCCCTGCGACGTAAAGACACAAACATGAGGTCAGCCCTAACCGTGGAGAAGCGTGTTACGATTGCTGTCTGGAAGATGGTGACTCCTGACTGCTACCGGTCAGTTGCAAACCAGTTTGGAGTCGGGAGGTCCACCGTCAGATTAGCCCTCTCACAAGTCTGCCGAGCCATCAATCGCGTTCTGCTGCGGAGGATGGTGACAATGTTCATGAGATTGTGGACGGCTTTGCTGCCATGGGATTCCCTAACTGCGGGGGAGCCATAGATGACACACACATCCCTATTTTGGCTCCAGACCATCTCGCGACTGAGTATATCAACAGGAAGGGCTACTTCTCCATGGTGCTGCAAGCACTCGTGGATCACAAGGGGCGTTTTACAGACATCAATGCTGGGTGGTCGGGAAAGGTGCATGATGCCCACATTTTCAGAAACACTGGACTGTACCGGAAGCTGCAAGGGGGTACCTTCTTCCCAGATCAAAAAATTACTGTGGGGGATGTGGAGATGCCCATAGTCATCCTCAGAGACCCAGCATACCCACTGATGCCATGGCTCATGAAGCCGTACATCGGGAACCTAGATCGCAGCAAGGAGCGGTTCAATTACAAATTGAGCCGCTGCAGAATGACTGAGGAGTGTGCCTTCGGCCATTTAAAAGGGCACTGGCGATGTTTGTATGGGAGGCTGGACTTGGCGGAGGACAACATCCCTGCTGTGATTGCGTCGTGCTGTGTCCTTCATAACATTTGTGAAAGTAGGGGAGAAAAGTTTTCCCCGGGGTGGGCTATGGAGGCACAGTGCCTCGAGGAAGCATACGAACTGCCAGCCACTAGGAGTATTAGGGGGGCCCAAGGAGAAGCTGCTCGCATAAGGGAGGCACTCAGGGACCATTTCAATGATGCCCTCCCCTAGTTAACTTCCAGGACGCATCAGGTGCACCTTATGAGATTTTCAGTGTGTACAAATAAAGGCAGTCTTCAAATTATTTGTCACTGTTTTTATTAAAACCTAAGGGGGGGGGTTACAGGTGGGTGTAGCTGCGGGTCTCTAAAATGTAGCTCTGGGGGGGGGGCTGGATGTTGCAGTGTACCAGGGGGATGGGTGGCCTTCAAAGAAATTCTTTGAAGGACTACAGGGTGTGGGAGGCAGACACAGCTGAACTGTATGGAGTGGAGCCCATACATTAATCGCCTGGGTCTGCAAAGCAATCATGCTCTTGAGCAGTTCTGTTTGCTCCTTCATCACGCTTATCAGTTCGTCCCTGTGTTTCTGTCTCCTCTGTTGGGATTCCTCTCTCCAGGCTCGATTCTCCCTCCTGGATTCCTGTGCTGTTTTCAACAGCTCCTGAAACATATCCTCTCTGTTCCTTCGAGCACGCCGCCAAATGTTTCTCATGCGGTCAGCTGGGGTAGACACGAGCCTTGTGAAGGTCGAATCTAAAAAAAAAAAAAAAAATAAAGCTGTTGTTAACACAGAGCCTAGATAACTAATGTAACCTTCCAGTAGCACATTCCACTGGAAGGTGCAGGGCAGTCAACATCCTATGCTTCGCTGAAGCGAACAAGGTACGTCCTAATAGAAAGCTTACTGGGGGCTAACATTCTGCACAGGGCACACAGATGGAACCCGATATCTCTCTCCTCAGAGTGCCTCTGCCAGCTAGAATACATATCCTACATGCCACCGGTTGCAAGCCAGGACCGTATGCTGCTGCACTGTGTGCTGCCATGGTTCCCACGGCTGTGCTTTGCAGCTGGAGAGGCAGAGTATCCGTCTTTGGGAGCATAGACACAAACGCTTTCCCATCTAACCTGAGTAGTAGGCTCTGGAGGTACATCGAGGAAACCTTAACTGACCTAAATACAGATGATTTTTTGACAATCACTGCTTGTGTTGATGCACTTCTAATGAATGCAGAGTAAAGAGCATGCACAGCAGGGACTGAGACAGCAAGCACCCCTATCCCAGACAATGATATTTTAGCAGGATCCATAGCTGCACGAAAGAGAAACTTACTGGAACCCCTCTCTGCCACCTCAGAGGACACGCTGCAATTCATGTCTTGGGTGGACGTCTCAGCGGGGGTGCAGAAGAGCTCCTGGCTACACACTGTTGCACTTTCCTCCAGGTCATCCTCCATCTCCTCCTCCTCATTGATCACGTCCTCATCCTGCTCGGGTCTGGCATTCACTGGATGAGGGGGGGCCGATGTGTCCACAGGACTCTTTGCAGTGGTTGTGGGGTCCCCACTGAGGATGGCTTCTAACTCTTTATAGTACCTGCATGTAGCAGGAGCTGATCCAGAACGGCGGTTTGCCTCCTTCGCTCGGTGATAGGTTATTCTTAGCTCCTTCACCTTTGATCTGCACTGCACAATGTCTCTATCATAACCTCTCTCTGACATGGCCCGAGAAATTATGCCAAATGTATCATAATTTCGCCTGCTGCCGCGTAGCTGCGCCTGCACAGCGGACTCTCCCCAGATGCTGATCAGGTCCAGCACCTCTGCCGTCCTCCAAGGGGTGCGCGTCTTCTACGACGGGCCGCCATTGCTACTGATGATCGGAGCTGCACTCCACTCCACGAGGAAGAGAACAGGAAGTGAAACAGATGAGAAATTCGAAAATCCCGGGAATCTGATCAGGGCAGGGACTGTTTCGTCACGGCCACAGAGCGGGTGGGGGGAAGACCAGAGAGGACGACTTTGGAATGTTGGGACACTTCCGGAGGCCAATCATTGCGCGGTAAGCGTACACACGAGTGGAAAGGCGCAACAGCTGTTCCGCGTTAACTGCTACCACCCTCGTCGAGGTGGTTTTTGTATTGCGCTACAACAAGGCAGTTAACACGCAACAGCCCTATTGCACGTGTGTATGCTGTTGTTGGTATCGCGCGGTAATGATTGTTAATGCGTGATAAAGTGACCATGTGTACAAGGCCTGAGTAGTAGTATATCTGTGATTGTGTGGGTATACATTGTCCCCATGTATTTCACATAGTTCACATGAGGAAAGACAAACAGAGCTGTCTTCCTTCCCGTAGGCAGTGGAGAAGTGCACAACAAAGATGATGTAACAATAAGTGCTGAGCGGGGGGGATGTAGGTGCTAAGGGTTAAGAGGCATGGTTGGGGGCATGGTGGGGTTGGTGCATGGGGTGCGGCCAAGGATGGGGCCTGGGTCCCATGGAGCTGCCTTCCCCAAGAGAAGCTCCAAAATCCACCAATCCTGCTATTTCTTCAGCATAGTGAGCCAAAAGCACTTGTCCTCCCTAGAGGAAGGGATATAAACATGACAAATCAAAAGTGGGGGGAAAATGCTGCTGAAATATGTGCTGTTTGCTCTTACCTCTTTCCAAATCACAGGAAGCTCACACCTTCACTTTGTGAACCTCACCACCCAGCAGCCTTTGTTGTCAAGACTGGCTTTAACAAGCCTTATTTTGTGCTAGGGCCAAAAACTCAAAATGTTCTTTCCTTGTACATGTTGTAGAATAACATTGCTCTGTTATTGCATCAATGCTTTAAAACTTATCCAAGTAGTCTGCCAGCTAAGGAATTGTTGTGCATTTACTGCATTTTTCTGAGATCCATAGCAATTGTTATAACTGAAGCACTAGAGCAGTGCCTTTGAAACTGCTTCTCTGTCAAGATGATTATGTCATTTCAGTAGTGAGGGTGGGCTTAGAAGGAATCTGAGAAAGTGTGATTTTGAGATAAAGTCCAAAATTTGACACGCAAAAGGGGCTTTCTACCACCTGTTGTTGACCCCTATGGAAAATATACTTATCACAGGTTTTTCATAAGCATTGCTTGAGGGGATGAAATGATTGACAGATATGTTAAGATTGGAAGAAGTCCAGAATGATAGATTAGCGTGAGGGCATTTAAAGCTTTCCTGTGTTCTAATTAACTGATCGTAATGATAGATGTAAGCTGCAGGTGATGACATTGTCACTTCAGGCAAGGACAAAAGTCTTCTAATTTATATTAATGTAGATAAAGTTTAGATCTGCCAGTTTAACACAGATCAGTGGATGCAAACTTTTATCACCCAGCTGATGAATGAAACGATGCAAGACTGTAAGAGATGTAGCATTTGTTTTACAAATTAATGTATTTAATAGATATTGAAAACTATCCCATCATAAATCATCCCTACTAATATGGCAGTTTTGAACAGATACAGAGCAATGGAAATACTTTATAATTAACCTAAAATATTGTCCTGATTGCATGCAAACATTATTTATTGAAACTTACCTCCTAAGGTTAGGCTGCCAGAGAAATCTCCCTTGGAAGAAAGCTGTAGAATAAGAAATTAAATTTAAGTATAACACCAATGGCATTTGTGTATTCAGGTATATAGTTTTGTTAGTATCCCATTCATCCTAAAGCTGTTATTGACAATTAAACATTTCAACTATATCTTTTCTGACCTCATTTTCTAAAAGATTTATAGACTTTAGAGTGTCCATAGTTTTTAATGCTGAGACAAATATAATTTCCCTTAAATTTTTCAAACCCTACAATTTCTGTTCTGTGGTAAGATGGCTGTAATGATACTCATGATTCCAACTCACATCTTGCCTGTGAATATTATATATTACTTACTCTTACACTGATCTTGACTAGCAGAGCATCTCCAATAAATCCCTCGTAGCATACACATTTTTAAAAAATATGGAACTGACTGCAAGCTCCCCTACAAACTCTTCCTGCTCTTGTAAAGAAATTTTCTGGTTGTAACCAAGTGTATTATTTCCCTGTTTATAGTTTATTGTTCAATATTAAAATGAATTGGTCATGAACAACCCTGAATCATTTTGATTTAAGGGGACTGATAGCCCCTTACTGAAACTAAGTGGGCCTTTTTGATTGGCCTTTCCATGGGGAAGCAGGACCCTGAAACAGCCCCCCAGAGCCAGAGGTAGAGGCCAGTGTTCCAGCCTTCAGGACTTCCTGATTGACAGGGTGGACAGCCCAATGAAGGAGCTAGGACAGTGCTCCCCTGCGCCTGAGCTGAAACTGCAGTTGGCCAGACATGTCTGGGCAAGCCAGAGAGTGAGTGGGGCCGAGCTAAGGAGGAAGCAGGCAGCAGCTGGGAGCCAGAGAATCCAGGCAGGAAAGCTGAACTGAGCTGACTGTGCAGAGCAGACCCACAGTGACTGAACCAGCAGTCAGAGAGCCCAGCTGAGCTGAACAGAGCAGAGCTGGAGCTGGGTGCAGGAAGCCAAAAGAGGAGCTCAGAGAGCTGAGCTGCACTGCGCAGACCTACAGCAGCAGACTGGAGCTGGAAGCCAGGGCTGGAGCCATCTGGAGCTGGGTGCGGTGAGCAGCTGGGGACAGTGAGCGGGGCTGATGCTAGTGAGAAGGGCCCTTTCCCTGGAACCTGGGGACATGTGGCCAGTGCCAGAGTCTGTGTCTGACCCCCTGGATCACTGCAGTGCAGCCAGGCCTGGGCAGAGGGCTTGCAACATGGAAAACAGACTGTGACTGTCCCTCACACCCAAGGAACGCTGTGAGTGGTGCCTCATGCTAGCGGGAGGCACTGGGTGTTTACCTTTCTCCACTTTCTCCAACTTTTTATTTGATTTTCTATTATTCCTGTGTGTTCAAATAAATTGTATAACTTTGAGCTGTATGTAGTGACTGGTGGGCCAGAGAAGTGCCCAGTGCAGCCAGCACCCAGGAGTGGGGACACCCTAACTTTGTCCTAAATGACTGCGATAAGGTTGGGGGTTCAACCCCCAGGAATTCTGGGGCCCAGCCTCATTGGGGTTACAGGGACTCCTCCACACAGGAGATTGAGAGGGAGGACCTTGTGGTCAGGCAGGCCTCTGGGTAAAGGAAGTGGGAGCAAGGACTCAGGCCATGTACACACTACAGGAATACTCGCGCAACAAGCACGTTGCGCTTTAAAAGTCACCTGGTTTTTGTAGCGCAGTATTGCGTCCACACTGAGCCGCTTGTGATGGAACAGAGCCCCCCACTGCAATTCGCTATTTCACAAGAAACCCAATTGAATTGTGGGAACCTATCCCACAGTTCCATCCATCCTGATTTGGCGCTAAGAATCCTGGGTAGAAAGAGAGTAGCGCTGAGCACCATGGGTAAAGTCTTGGTTTCCCATGGTGCATTCTGTTCCCCTTGCGTCACAAGAGTTGCTACTAGCAACTTGCGCACATTTTCAACAGTAGCGCATTGCTTCCCGGAACTCCTTTTTGCAGCAACATGGATCCAGCTCTGATCTCGACTGTCGCCTTCAGCATAATGAATACATCTAGGCAGGTGGCACAGTATGCGTTCAGCTCTGAATCAGACCAGGATTCGGACGACCCTGGGCTGGTGACTGCCATGCAGAACAACAGCACCGCATTGCTGAGCTCCTTCACAGAGCATCTGCACACGGTGCACCGACAGTTCTGGTCACAAGAGACAAGCACCAAGTGGTGGGACTGCATCATTTTGCAGGTGTGGGATGATGAGCAGTGACTACAGAACTTTCGAATGCAGAAAGCCACATTCATAGAATTGTGTGAGGAGCTAGCCCCTGCCCTGGGACGCCAGGACACCAAAATGAGAGCCGCCCTCACCGTGGAGAAGCGTGTCGTAATCGCGCTGTGGAAAATGGCGACTCCAGACTGCTACCACTCGGTCGCGAATCAGTTTGGAGTCGGCAGGTCGACTGTCGGGTTAGCACTTTCACAAGTGTGCAGAGCCATTAATCGTGTTCTGCTCCGGAGGACAGTGACGTTGGGCAACGTGCGGGAGATCGTCGATGGATTCACGGCCATGGGATTCCCGAATTGTGGAGGGGCAATAGACGGCACGCACATCCCTATTCTCGCTCCGGAGCATCTTGCGACTGAGTATATTAATAGGAAGGGCTACTTCTCCATGGTGCTTCAGGCACTGGTGGATCACAGGGGGTGTTTCATGGACATAAATGCAGGGTGGTCGGTAAGGTGCAAGATGCTCGCATTTTCTGGAACACAGGCCTGTACCAGAAGTTGCAGGCAGGGACCTTCTTCCCCGATGATAAAATTACTGTTGGGGATGTGGAGATGCCCATAGTCATCATAGGAGACCCAGCCTACCCACTGATGCTTTGGCTCATGAAGCCCTATACTGGAAATTTGGATCCCGCATAAGGGAGGCACTTAAGGTGCATTTTAGTGATGGGGACTCATAGGACAATTGCATCACTGTGCAGTAGTGTTCCCACGCACTACTGGGTGCTGACTGGGGGAGGGGGGCGGTGCCCTTGGGTGTGTACTGTACTATGCTTAAATGAATGAATACTAAACATGCAACCACTAATTTTATTGTGTATCAATAAAGACACTGAGCACAGTTCAAGTGATTCAATTTTTTTATTATAAAACATTAAATATTTACAGTAAGCAGTGCCTGCAAAAGGGGCTATAGATGTGTGGAGGTGCGTGGCTCAGTGCCATAGCTTGGTGCAGGAGTGGATGTAATATTGTACCAGGAGGGTCCCTGGACTTCAAAGAACTGCTTTGAGGGAGTATGGGGCGTGGGGGACAAAGTGTTGCTGTGGCTGAGGGGGAGGGCGAGCCTGGAGCAGCTGGGTCTGCAGACCAACCATGGTCTTCAGCAGTTGGATCTGCTCCTGGAGAATGCTTATGAGGGCATCCTTCTGCTTCTGCCTCTTCAAATTGTTTTCTTTGCGCTCCTCACGGCACTCCTGCCTCCATTGTCTAGTCTCCCTTGCTGATGCCTCGTTGGACTGCATCAGCTTCTGGAAGATATCCTCCTTGCTCCTCCGAGGCCTCCTCCTTATCTGTCTCAGCCAGTCAGCTGGCGCAGACCACCGACCAGCGAAGGTCGTTTCTAAGGAAAAATAAAACATCATAGGTAGTCCTATTGTTCTCACTTTGGTTAAGGAGCCGGTAATATGTTCTGCCACCACGTTCCTCAGTGCCCACAGGACAGGTCACTGCTGGGGACTGAAAGGGCTTTTACAAAGGGAGGTTTGGGTTGCCGAGACAAGACACACAGCTCCGTGAGCTATTTTCAGTGCTTTGGGTGATTAGTTCACATACGGCACTGCCATGGAAGCTGATATCTCACTGCTTAGAGTGCCTTTGCAAGCCAGAATGCATATCCTGCATGTCACTGGTTTTAAGCCAGGACCGTACACAGCAGGCTTGTGCGCAGCCATGGTTCCCGCTGCTGTGCTTTGCAACTGGCGAGGGAGAGTATCCCGCTATGGGGGAGGGGAAACAGTTGCTCTCCCATCGAATTTAACTAGGAGGCTGTGGAAGTACATCGAGGACACCTTCAGTGATCTCAACGGAGAGGATTTCTTGACAATTACAGCATGCGTTGATGCACTGCTCATGTAATGCAGGGTAGACCCTCCCCCATCCAAAAAAAAAGAGAGGATGAAACTCAAAACACCCATCTCCCGCCCGCTCTTCATTTGCCCGCAAAGCTTATCCAGCTAGCACAGAAGCCACTTCTAATGAAACTTGCCAGAGCTCCCCTCTGCTGCATCCGAAAACAGTATGGAGAAGGAATCTGGGCAGCACGTGTCGGGTGGCGTGGAGAACAGCTCCTGGCTCCCTAGGTTGGCTGCACCACTTTCACCCTCCAGGTCATCCTCCACGTCCTCGTCGAAGAATTGCTCGTCACCGTCTGCTCCAGTATCCTTTTCATGGGGGGGTGCCGACATGTCCACAGGAACTTTTGGGGTGGTTGTGGGATCCCCGCTCAGGATTGCTTCCAGCTCCTTGTAAAATCGGCATGTAGCCGGCACTGATCCAGAGCACCGGTTTACCTCCCTGGCTCTGTGGTACGTAATCCGCAACTCCTTCACCTTCGACCTGTACTGAAGAGTGTCTCTCTCGTACCCCTTCTCTGCCATGGCCCAAGAAATCTGGCCAAAAATATCGAAATTCCGCCAGCTGCCACGTAACTGTGCCTGCACAGCGGACTCTCCCCAGATGCCTATGAGAGCAAGCACCTCAGCTGTGGTCCACACTGGAGCACGTTTGCTGCGTTGAACCGCCATTGTTCTTGGAGAACACAGCTGCACTCCACGCCGAACAAACAGGAAGAGTGAAGAATTCAAAAATTCCCAGGAATGATGGGAGGTCGGGTACAGTCACGTCACAGCCACAGAGCATAGAAGGAAGTGCAGAAGGGATGGAATTGGAATTCTGGGACATTTCCGGAGGCTTCATATTGCGCGGCAACCGTACACACATGAACTATGCGGAACAGCTGTTCCACAGTAGCTGCTACCACCCTCGTTTTGGTGGTTTATATGTTGCGCAGTAAGATGGCTGTTACCGTGCAACAATATGGATTTGTGTGTGGACGCTGTGCCTGTTATTGCGCAATAACTTTGTAATGTATACAAGGCCTCAGATCCTTTTGCTACCCACCTTCATCGGGGTGGCATGCAAACCCAGAAAGTTCCCCACAATAGCGGGTCCATTTCCCCGCTTACATTAGCAATGTTTACTGTTAGTTAGCTCTTCCCCTATTTTCATCAACAAAAAAAATGTAACTGTAATGCAGGTCAGCCTTTATTAATTTCCCAACATTAAAAACAAGTCAGTTCTTGGTAATGGAATTAAAAACGTTGGACTTGTAAGTGTTATATGAGGGTGACATTAGCACAACTGCATTAACTGAGTTACTGTTAATTTACATCAGTGCAACTGAGAGAAGATTTATTGAGCCTGGTAACTATTTGGGTACCACATGTTTTCTGTAACCAGCTATTTGTCCTTTTTCATCTTTAATTCCAGGAATGTGACCATAATATTACCTGATGCTTGATTCTTAATCCTTGTTGAAATTTTTTTTATGTCTAAACATTGTAAGTCTAGCTTAGCACAGCCTGTGATTAATCATACTATGGTTTAACTAGTTCTACAGCACTTATAATATTTTGGTCAATTTATCAAAGGGATCTTTCTATTTCAGTTTAAGTATTCTTGGCATATTATTTTCAGAAGCAATTACATACAATACATCCATCATGTGTTTATATCATAAAATAATTTCTAGGTTTACCTACCCACTACAGGTGAGGTTAAGATCATGATCTATATCTTATTGTCTTGAACATATATCTCCCTCATCTCAGCATATGTTATTTCATTTTGAGTTCTGTCTCCTGTCATGGGATCTGAAGTCTACCTCTTAGCTTCATAATCCTTCTATTGATGAGACAGATTCACAACATTTCCCTGATCCTGCCAATATCAGTCCCTTAATCTTTATTTTCTCAGAGGATAAAACCTCTGTCTCTGGTACTCTGTTCTCCATCTTATAATACCATATTCTGAAGCCTTCTCCATCACTGAGATTACAAACAATCTCCCCCTAATATCTAGCTACTACCATCTTTCATACTTCAGTCTCTCAAACCTTCTTATAGTTTTAACATTTTATTCCCATGTCCCTATCCATGATCCACAGACATTTACAGTAATAGGATCTTTTCCCTTCTCGCTCTTTCACATTTTGTGATTCCACGCTTGAATTTTCAGCATTCAGATTCTCCCCCCGTCTTTGTTCCTATTTTAAAGACTAGGTAACCATACTGTCTCTATCTATCACCTGCCAAGAGATAGCTACAAAAGTAAATTTCAAGGAACTGAAAAAAGAAGTAGCAAAAAAGCATCATACATATTAATAAGCCTGAAACAATAGTCTACTAACAACCTATTATTATTCCTTACATCAAAAGACAGGATCTGAAACAGAAATTGCAAAGGAAAGAAAAGTAATATTAGAAATGAAATGCCAGCTAACAGGAAAGGGTTCAAAGAAATAAGTCAAAACATCTAAGAGAAAAAGCAAAGAAAACAGTACACTGAAAGTTATAAATATTCCCCAGAGTTAAATAGTTGGTATTTACCTTGTGATGTTGTCTGGATTTAGTGGACCATTTATGATACTGTTTCTTATTAATATTTCATAATTGCAACAATCCATAGGAACTATGCCGTGTATGGTACCAATAGAAAGGTTGTAAATTGCTGGGAATGATTATATGGTTTATGTGTAGGAATTGCATCTGTATAAGAAGTTAGGAATATGTTTGTTATATCTATATTTCAACCCTTGTGATTCTGGGAAGCTCCCCAGACTGGATATCTACAGCTATTGTTTCCTTAATTGCCCATTAAGGAAGATCCCAGGTACAATGGGCCCAGGGAGAAACCTGTTGAGCCTCTAGGACTTGCCCATGTGACTCAACTCCATTTTAATTGGAAAGAACTCCACACAACATGGAGAAGGCCAGTGGTGATAAAAGGTCCCAACTCCATCTTGTCTCAAGGCCCCAGTCTACAGTCAACATCCTCTGGAACTATTATCTGCGACTGGACAAAGGACTGAGACCCACCCAGGTGTTGGTTGCCTACCAGAGGAACAAGACCGCAAACTCTAGAGCAGTGGTTCCCAACGGTGTGCCACAGCAACACCTAAAGTGTACCACGAGAATCTGCCAGGAGCAGGGCTCATTTAAATCTCCTGCCCTGCTCAGCCCAGCCATGTGGGATGTGCAGGGCGGGAAAAGCCTGGCTGCTGCAGCAGAGCTCGCTGCAGGTAGGCTTCTGTGGGATGGGGAAGGGGGGTGAGGGTTTGGGGGGGGCATTGGGGTTGGGGGGCTGGTGGGGGTTCCAGTGGGGGGGCATGGGATGGTGGGGGGGGTCTGCAGGAGCTGTGTGTTGCGGCGGCCGTCCAGCCCGCCCTGGCAGCCCCAGAGCTGGCAGCCCCGGAGCCGGCAGCAGCAGCCTGATCTGGCCTGCCACAGTGGCTCCGGAGCCAGCGGCCCGATCTGGCCTGCCCCTGTGGCCCCCAGAGCTGGTGGTGGCAGCGGCAAAGGCAGCAGTGACTGCCCAATACAACAGCCCCAGAGCTGGTGGTGGCCCGATCCAGCCTGCCCTGGGGTCTGGCCTGCCTTGGGGTCCAGCGGCAGCGGGCTCCATTGTGTGCCAGACCTGGGGGCACCTGCAGCATTCTGCCTTCCCCTCTTCTCTCTTACCACCCTTATCCTGCTCCCAGGTGGCTGCCCTTGCCCTTTTGCCACCCCTACTCTGCTCTGCTCCCTATACTCTTTCCTACTACCCCCCATAACAACTCCTGACCTCCCCTCCCATCTCTTGCCACCCCTGCTCTGCTAACCCTACCATACCACATAGCAGCATTTCTCACCCAGTGTGCTGTGGTTCATGAATATTCATGAATTAATTTGAATATTCATGAGTTTTTAGTAGTAGTGTGCCTTGAAACAATTTGAAGGTATCAAGATGTGCCGTGGTAGAGAAAAGGTTGATAACCACTTGCTCTTGAGGAATAAACCTGCAAACTGCTTTGCATGGACTCTAAATCATTTGTATGTATGTGATTCACTTTGACCCTTTAACATCTCTCATATTTTGCTTCTTTTCTTTTTATATTAAACTTTTAGTTGTAGTTTCTAAAGGATTGGCTATCAGTGTGATATTTGGGGTAAGATCCAAACCTATACTGTTCAGTGTGTTGTGGCTGGCCCTTTGGGGTCAGGAGAACCTATTTCTTTAAGGGACCATTCGGCGAGGTGGGAGCCAGAGGAGCTGGAGTGCAATAAAGGGAGCTGTTTCTATTTTGGCAGACTTCGTGATAACCGGTGTGGGGAACCAGAAGCCTGGTTGTGACTGATAGGGAACTTGGTTTAAGTATCACCCATCAGTGTTTAGGAGAGTTTAACTCCCTGTTTTTCAGCTTGCCCTGATTTTTGCACATTCAGGAGGTTAACCCAGGCGGCCCCAGTCACATACTTGTTAAAGGATAGCAGGACCTATGACTCACGGGGTGGGGGAGATGGACACCAGGGTTATTCTGCTCACCAAGTTGTTAGCAAGAGTTAAAACATAAATCTCTTGTGTAAATTCTGCTGTCTTATTGTAGCAGGTACAGCTTATTAAATCTGCCATGTTATAAGAGAAGGGGAGAAAAAGGGAAGGGGGATCCAGGAGGAAACCTTATATAGACTTCGTGAAAACTCTGAGGCTGAACTGTATGTACTGGTAGCAATTGAGCAACCAGTAGAGCCAAACCCAGAAATGGATGTCACCTCAAAAAAGGACAGAGCGTGATACACTTAAAGAAACTAAAACTTACTGCACAAGAAGTTTCACTGAAGTTTCTGCAGTGTTGTGTAAGATTCACAGTAAGTAAAAATATCACAGTCTGCCAAGTATGTCAGAATATATATGGAGCAGATTTAGAACACGACCTGCTCCTGAATTAACACCTATACTATCAACTTGAACTTTTGTTACCAGGCTACACACTTAGGGCTAGATTCACAAGGAGGACACAGGCCTTGCAAGGCACATGTTGCAACACACAACTTCTATGTGCCCTATTACCTGGTGGACTTCACAGTTCAGAGTTAGGCACACTGCCTCCCTGTACAGTGCAGGGGAAGAGATAGGGGCCAGGTCCAAAGGGACTAGGTTCAAAACTGCTACTTTAGATGTCTAAATCCAAGAATCAGGCCCCACTGAGATTCATAAATCAGCTGCCAAACTTTGTAGGCACCTACATTGTTGCCATAAATGTTTCCTGGCGGCACTGGGCATCTGCAATGCAGCGTCATGTCAGGTGTTTGGACACCTAAGTCCAAGCACCATATGAGCTAAAAGATGATAGGAGTTCTTCCATCTACACTGCTTATAAGGCCCAATCCAGTAAGTGTAGTCAGCTTGCCTACCCAATCAAACCTCTATAAACAGCCAGAGTGGGAAAGGGAAGACTGCCCTCATAGCCTTTCAGCTCAGTGGTTCAGGTACTCACCTGGGGTGTGGGAGACCTCCCAAGAAAGTCACCCATCTACCTGAGGAATAGAAGGGATCTGAATACGGATCTGCTACCTCCCAGATGAGTGCTCCAACAATTGGACTATTAGCTGGAACCACTTTCTGTGTGAGGTTAGACATGTTCTGAACACCTCTACTGGACTGGGTCCTGTGAGCAATATAGGCAGGACAATGCTTAGTTTGTGAATCTTGTCATGGCTTAGGCAGGTGTTAGATGGCGAGCAGCTCAACAACATCAGGACCAAAGCAGCTGTGGTTATGCCCATGAGCAGAAGTGTAGATGTCTTGGGGAATTTAGTGGTGAAAAATTCTGTGCCTAGGGAATTCAGGTGCCTCCAGAACTAGGAGGAAGCTGCGTGGGGTTTCGTGAATTACAGTGGTATCTAAAAGTTAGACTTAGGTCTCAGCTACATTAGCACTTATGCTGGAAAAATATTTGTCACTCAGGGGTATAAAATCACAGCACTTAGTGATATAAATTTTGCCAGCCTAAATGCTTGTGTAACCACATTATGTCTACAGGAGAGAGCTCTTCCACTAACATCAAAAAACCACCTAAATGAGCAGTAGTAGTTATGTTGCAGGAAAAGCATTTCACGCCAATATAGTGCTGGCCACACAAACACTTTTGTCAGAAAAACTTATGTTGCTTGGGGGGGAGAGATTGTTTCACACACCTCTGAGCAACAAAAGTTTAGCCAGCATAAGTGCTAGTGTAGACAAGACCTTAGGGCTCATCTACACTTACAGTGCTGTAGTAACACAGTTGCAGCTGTGCCACGGTAGTGCTTAGTGAAGAAGCTACCTTTTCAGAGGGAAAGCTTCTCCAATTAGTGTAGGTACTCCACCACCCCAAGAGGTGGTAGCTATATTGATGGGAAAAGCCGTCCTGTTGACTTGGCGCTGTCTACACCGTGGACTAGGTCAGTACAACTATGTCACTCAGGTTTGTGGAAAATCCATACTCCTGAAAAAAGT
The DNA here is from genome assembly GCA_007922175.1 of Pelusios castaneus. Lineage (NCBI taxonomy): Eukaryota > Metazoa > Chordata > Testudines > Pelomedusidae > Pelusios > Pelusios castaneus. The sequence continues at coordinate 8,925,079 of ML685797.1, forward strand.
AGTTAAACCAATATAAATTGGTAGTGTAGACCAAGCTGTAGCACGTAAATGAAGATGTTCCTATGCCGACAAAAGAGCTTACCTGTCGGTATAGTTAATCCATATCCCCAAGAGGTGGCAAGTATGCTGACAGAAGCAGGTCTTCAACTTCTACACAGGGGGTTACGATTGATATAGCTATGTCACTATTCTTTTTCATCAAAAAAATTGGAACTCTCCTATTGTCTCTATTAAAAGCAAATCCCCTCAGGCTCTTTAGGTGCGTCTACGCTGGCAACTTAAGTTGACTTGAGGACACTTCAGTTGACCTACACAAAGCCGCGTCCATGCTAGGCTTTTATTAAGTCAACCTAAGCGCTTCCTAAAGTTGACTTAATAACAGCTTACGTCGACTTAATAACACCACCTCTGAAGGTTGACTTAAGCCTTAAGTTGATTTCTTAAGTCGACTTAAAGCCAGCGTGGACAGGGAATAGCACTAAGTCGAACATATTAAGTTGACTTAAATCCAGTGTGGACGGCTATGTCTACTGTTAAGTCAATTTAACAAGGTCGACTTAAGTCGACTTAAAGCGTAGTCACTCTCTTAAGTCGACTTAACAAGGTCAACTTTAAGTCAACTTAAGGTCGACCTTGTTAAGTCGACTTAACAGAGTTGACTTAACTTTACAAGTATAGACATAGTCTTTGAAATTAAATATTTTTGTACTACACTTCATAGGCAAAGTGCTGCTGTATGTGAAAACAGGCCCCAAGGCAACGGCATACATCACCAAATTCCCTCCAGTGAATGTAAGATGGGTATCGTACTTTCTGATAGACAGATGAAACAGGAAATGATTACTTTTCAGTTCTGTGTTGAAACTGTAGTGTTTTCTTTTTTAAAAGATACATCTAGTAGGTTTGGGTTGTGCTTAGAAATGGAGAGCTAACGTCACCCTCAGTAACCTTATATCAAAAGGGCTCTGTCTTGAACTGACAACTAAAAAGGCAAATTTGATGGAATTACCTTTTGTTGTGTTGTATGCAGATATATGCAGGTCCTTGTTTATTCAGTTTATGAAGTCAGCTACAAAACAAATCTGAGGGAACTGAACAAGCTCAAAAAGGATCATACATATTAATTGGGCTCAATCAATCGAGCTCAAGGGCCTAATCCTGCTCTCATTGAAGTTGATGGCAAGACTCCCACTGATTTCAATGGAGCGAGATCAGGCTCAAAATATTGGTCTGGATACAACAAAGTGATAAACCATTCAAAAGGAAGAAGACATACATCATGTTACTTTATTTACAAACATAATGTAGAAAAGAGCTTATAGAAACATCAACAGTTCATAAAAGGAATTTTATATCCGTTGCATAATGCATGAACAAATTACATCTCTTTGAGAATAAGAGAACATTGTGGTTTTGTTGTTTTAAAAGACAACTAGCTCCCTAGCCCAGAGATTCCAGCCCTTAGGCTATGTCTACACTAGAAAAGTTAAGTTGACTTTGTTAAGTAGACTTAATAAGGTTGACTTTAAGTCGACTTAAAGTCAACCTTATTAAGTTGACTTAACAAAGTCGACTTAACTTTTTTAGTATAGACATAGCCCCTGTCGACCGTATTAAGTTGACTTAATGCCTTAATGCACTAATCCCCATCCACAATGGCTTTAAGTCGACCTAAAGCTAGGTGTTATAAGCCGCCTTAAGCTTTCCTTAAATCAATTTAAGGAAATGCTTAAGTCATCTTAATAAAAGCCCAGGGTGGACATGGCTTTGTTTAGGTCGACTTAAGCCTCCTTAAGCTGACCTATGTTGCCAGTGTAGATGCACCCTAATTAGGTAGTTTTTACTGTATTATTAGGCTGAAATCTCCTGGAGATGCATTACCCGTTAATGTCAATTTTACAGGCAAACCACACCACAAGAGAGAAATGAGCTGATTCTACTGACGGCATGATTGAGATATTACATTTGAGTCCATTTTATCTACCTAGGTAATAGCTGATTGTGAACCAGAGAGTTTTGTTGTGTGAAGATTTTGCCCTACTGGGTGTCAGAATGGGCATCTTGGAATTCAAAGAAGCAGTTTTGATATGTCCTGATCTCCATTGTCTTCCATGAGCTTTGGCTTAGGTTTCTAGTAACCTGCAGAGTCAGACACCCCACAAGGAGAATGAGTGAGCAGGTTCTAGCCTTTAGATGTTTTTGAAGTTTGAGGTAAAAAATGTGCTTTATATCTTATTATTTTGGTCAGCAACAATTGGGGCCACTTATATTGCTGTATAAATATGTATGGCATAGCACAAAGTAATGTTTAAGGATTGTTCTGTGGTGCTGGAAGGAGACTCGTTTATGTTTTATGCCTTATTCATTGATTATTAATTGTTGCTATTAAAAGCTAATTTAGCTATTTGAATTTTTAAAAAGCTGTCTCCCAAGAGATGCCCACAGAATAAAATGGGCTAGGCATACAGAAATCTGTTACTCCTGAGATTTTAAAGGGGAGAAAAGAAGAAGAGGGATTGTTGATTCATCCATCATTCCCCATCCTTCCACACACACCTCTCTTCAGTCTCTACCAGGGTATTATTTTTGCTCCCATTGAAATCAATTACTTAAGAAGCGAGATTATGCTCCTCATTTGTATCTAATTGTGATGGCATTTCTTCAGCTGAAAAGAAAGGGGCAGTTTTTCATAAGACCTCAGCACCCACAATAGGGCCAGATTTTCAAAAGAGGCATTTAGACCAATGGTTCCCAATCTGGCGAACAGGACTTCCTGGGCTGGGGGGGGGGGGTAGGCCAAAGATTACAGGGGTCCATGAGGCTTCAATAATATTGAGATCATTTAGACCCCAAAGCTCAGTGTCAGGCGAAGCTCCCACCCACCCTGCATACACCAAGCTTTGTACCAGCCAGAGCAAAGGAAACAGCTCCTCCCCCGACCCCACCCTGCCCCACAAGGGAGCAGCAGCCCTGAGCTCCACTCTGGCTGGAGCAAAAGAAAAGCCCCTCCCCTCCCGCCCCCCTCCCCCAGCCCTATATCTTCCAGGCACCCAGCTGGAGGGAGCAGCCCCACACTATTGGAGGCCTGCAGCAACCCCAGCCAGCCTGCCAAGACTCACCTCCCTTGCCCTCAGTCCATTAGGGATAGGAAGAGGAAGGATCACACAGGGTATGTGGTGACAGCTGCACCAGGAAAGGCTTAGCTTCTTACTCAGATAAGAGTAATTAATTAATTATTATTTATGCCATTTAGTGTTATTATTATTATCATTATTTGTTTTTATAGGGGTTATATGTGATTATGGCTGGTGAGGTGGAGAATCAGGGAGTGCATGTTTTATCTTATGTTAACTACTGGGGCTTTCACTCAAAAAGGTTGGGAACCACTGATTCTAGATGAAGGAACAAGATTTTCCCCAATGCTCAGCCCCTACCAGTCTCAAAGAAGTCCAAAAGTGTTGGAAGCAGCTGGAAGTCAGAAAAGGGAAACCATTTTCCAGGCAATGTTTGAACATTTCAAAGTCATTTTCTTTCTGCACATTTTGAAAGGGAATGAATTTGCATTTATTCTGCTCTTTTGTGAAAATTTATATTAAATTTTTTTCACTTTCAGTTTTTTGTTATATTGTTTTATTTTTCCTCCAGAATTTGTCTACTTCTAAGGATATTTGGGGGAAATTTTCAAACCCTGTCAATCAAATAAGTGCATGTTTAGCTTAATTCGAACTAGAAAAAATTAGTTTGAACTAAGCAAATGCCATTCATTCGAATTAGCGATCCCCATTGATTTCAATGGGCCGGTTAGTTCAAACTAAGAAATTAGTTCGAATTAACATGGCCACATTGGTTAATTCGAACTAGTTAGTTCAAATTAAGTCTTACTTCTAATGCCTTATTCAAAGTTATTAGTTCGAATTAAGGAAGCCCTTAATTCGAACTAATGAAAGCCTAGTGTAGCCATGGCTTTAAATTAGTTCGAATTAAGCTTCCTTAATTCGAACTAACTTGCCAGTGTGGACATAGCTTATGAGTCTAACTCTATTGGGTCAATGAAAGCACTTGCAAAACCCTCCTATGAATAATCAGAAGTCCACAATAGACATTATCCATGAGGCTAACGGTTGATCCCAGTTACCCTGTTCATATAGCTCCTTTTGCAATTTTATTCTAGTTTGGTAAGAGTTTACTATTCAGTCTTGATTCCTATACTTTGTTATTTCTTTAGTT
>ML685797.1:8929315-8952263 GCA_007922175.1 Pelusios castaneus
AGTTTACTATTCAGTCTTGATTCCTATACTTTGTTATTTCTTTAGTTCCCATATTACCAAGTTGTCATACAAACACTGGTTAACCATTTCATCGGTGATAAATCTGTAATAGGAGTCATAAAGGAGCAGCATTTAGTCCATCATAGCTACCCAGGATTACTTTGACTCACTTTACAGAATTATAATAAATGATTGAAAAAGTTACAAATCATTTAATATATTTCCACTAAGGTTTATTAACACATTCTAAGCTAACTCAGCACATTTCTAACATTTTTTATTGGCTCTTTCGGCTGTTACGTTACCATTTGCAGATTAATCGACCTCTGAGGAAATTTTAATCTTCCATAAATTCCTAAATTTTTACACCTTTTGTTGCTCTTTCCTTTCTCTTCATAATTCCATGTTCTATACAAGGAGAATAGTGTGCCTGAATTGATATAGTGTGATCTCCCAGAAACATTTGCATAAATAATCAGATTTCACTGTATTTTTCTAATCCTTCATAGAGAACAGGTGAAAACTAAAGCTTTCAGTTAATATTACTGTTCTTTGTACTAATTATGATTAAAGGTAGCTTTGATACTATCTCATAAAAAATCTATTAATTCTCCAGGATTCATTTTTTTGCGGGGGAATGAATAACATTTGTTCTTTACTCAAGCATTTCTGATTAAAATCAAACAGAGTTTTCACTGCAGCATTAATTTTGGCTCACATCTACACAAAGTTTGGTGTTTTGGCCCTCTTGTCACTGCACACCAGCAATATTTTTGCTAACTGGAGAGAGGAGTATAAAGAAAAAACAATGAAAAGCTGCTGTATTTGAGGCAGACAATGTTTTCTGCCTAATATGGTCCAAACAAGGAAGATAGTCTACTTTCTCATGAGCAAAACTACAGGATTAAAAAGTGCATTTAGTAAATTTTGACATTTTGTAACTTTAAAAGCCCTTTTCTATCTACTGCCATTAGTCTATTACTCCAGTCTTGATTTAAAATAACCGTGCACTTCAGTTCTGAACCTTTCTTAAGTAGATCCTGTCAGTCAAAAACATATGGTAGTTTTGAGATATGACTAAATCTATAGTAGGAACTAAAATAAGATCATCCAGTATTTTCACTTGTAATTCAAATAAGATTTGAACTCAGATCCTGCCAAAATGATAGGTTGGTACAATAACTTCTTTTATCGATTCTGTATTTAAAATGCCTTTTTATTTTCCCCTATTAGGGGAAAGGGTATTTTTCCATTTATCTTGACTATAGTATCCTACAACCATAACTTTTTTTTCACATATATTTATTGGCCATATTAGGCGTTCTATAGTATTTTAAAGTCAAATATCACCTTGCTGGTGCAGCCCTAGTTAAAACCGTAGAAGAAGCCAGAAAGATGAGTAAATTTTGATGCAACATGGAAACTACATATATCAATTCCAGTATACCATTTGCTGATATTTTCAGTGGTATCTCATGAACTGGGAAAGATCTAAGGGAAGCTGTATGAAAGCATGTATTTGCTTTTGACACTTCACAAAATGTTTGCTACAAATGCAGTTCTTAGAAAAGTTCATGACATTTTGGCTATTAAAAAAAATGCATATTAGTGCCCAGTTTTGTTGTTTTGTTTTCCGGTTGTTCCTGGGAATGCCCATGATTCTTGTGACATTTTCTTTAATGTTATGAAATCTGTTATTTTTATATAGAATGCATGCATTTGTTCACTTGAGCCTTATCTGCAGCCAAAATAGATTTTCATGGTGACAAAAATACAAATGGGACGTTTTCCAAGAGGAAACACTGTAAAGAAATTTCTTCCAGCTAGTGCAAAATTCAAAATTGGAGGCAGACATATAAAGAGCCAGTTCTTCAGTGTGCTGATGCCAGTAAAAGCAGAGGGCTCTCAGTATTTGCTAGAAGATATTAACAGATTTGTAAATGTTAAAGCCATACGGGACCCTTGTTATCATCTAGTCTCCCAGAAATTCCTAGATAACAATGACTTATGGTTGAACTAGATTAAAAGGCCTTCCCTCTTTTTCTGTTGCTGCATAATGTTCAAAGTTACCTCTTTTTTTACAACTGCATCCATAGCAAGTTCAGTCATTCATTAGCCCCTTTGGGATCTGATCCAAAACATACTGGAGTGGCTTTGGCTCAGACTCTGCATTGCACTGGTGCTGTATTTTACTGGAAGTATTAGTGTAATAACGTTGTAACACTTCTCTGTGCATGGAAAAGAGCGAAAAGTCCCCTCTAACTAGAGAGTTCTAAAATTTCTGCTGAAGATAGTGTTCAAAAACACTACTCACATGGGCTGTGTCTACACTAGAAAAGTTAAGTCGACTTTATTAAGTCAACTTAACTTTTCTAGTGTAGACATAGCTCCTTTTTGACCTTATTAAGTCAACTTAACACTTTATGTTGACTTAATAAGATTGACTTTGGTGCTAATTCCTGTCCACATTGGCTTAAGTCGACTTAATAAGGTCGACTTAAGAGTTAAATTGACCTAAAACGAGGTGTTATTAAGTCGACTTAACTTTTCCTTAAGTAGACTTAAGGAAATGCTTAAGTCGACTTAAGGAAAGCCCAGTGTGAATGCGGAGTAGTTTAGGTCGACTTAAGCCTCCTTAAGTCAACCTAACTTGTAAGTGTAGACGCACCCATGGATAGCCCCATGGAATGCACTTGTGAACAATTATATGAGTGGATTTTCAGCACAGAACTGATAACAGTGCATAGCATACATGATGCATGAAGTCTAGTGATTTGCTGCAAATTACAATATAATAACTAACCTTTTACCAATTCTAGTATACTTGTGCTCATGACAGCCAGGAGCCTTGGAAGCAGTATTTGGTATCCTGGAAGAAATATAAATAAATCTGTAAAAGACACTCACATAAATCACAATTGCAATATTTCCAAGTCTTGTAGTTAGGCAATTTACACATATATCCTCTCTAAAAGAATTGTTTTTAATTCCTTCAACATATTGCCTATAAATACTAAGTAAGATCGATGACATTTTTATCAACAGCATACTTTGAAAATAAAGATGTGCTGATCTAGTACACTGCTCAAAAATGTTCCTCTCTTTGGTGTTATGAAAAACTTGACATGTTCTAAAAACTGTTAAAATTAACTACAGTATTTCTTTCCTATGAACATATCTTTATAATTTATAGTCTATATGACAATTTGAGAGATTAATTTTGTAACAGATATACCTTGCCTAGAAGGTAGAAATAATCTCATTCTGTTTTATTAAATAAAACAAGATTACACAAGACATTCAGTTAAAATGAAGTAAAAAATGTGGTCTATGAGGATGATAATAATGTGTGATATCTGTATTTATTGATTGACATAAACTCACTGTTCCATTTTTAAACTGCAGGGGAATGAATTTTTTTAAATATTAAAAACATATTTTTCATGAGGACAGTAGTTGGTTGAAGCCAATGGTGTTATATTTATTATGCTCAATATTTCAAAGATATAAAATCAACTTTTAATTTAATCCACTACACCTAATGACAATCAGGGCCGGCCTTAGGCAGTTAGTGGCCCTAGGCAAATTTATTCTTGGCAGCCCCCAGGGGGCTGCTGCGCCCCAACCCTGGCCGCCCCGGACCCAGCCGCACCGAGCCGCCCCAGGCCCGGCGGCCCCAAGCCCAGATGTGCCAGGCTACCCCAGACCAAGCGGCTCCCAGCCCAGCCGTCCCAACACTTGCCGCCACAGGCAGCCCCAAGCCCAGCCACCCTGACCCTTGCCGCCCCAAGCCCGGCCGCCCCGAGCCTGGCCGCCATGACCATGGCTGCACTGGGCCGCCCTGGGCCCAGGGAGCCCCGCTGTGCCCGGCAGCCCTGGGGAGTCCCGCCACGACCGGCCACCCGGATAACCCCGGAGCTCGCCGAGCCGTGCCACTGGTCACCCCCCTCCCAATCCAACCCCCAAGGCTCTCCCCCCAGCCCCCACAGCATTTACCGTGCTGTGGAGTCGGGCCTCGGGGACTGGAGTGGGAGACAGGGCAGAGAGAAAGCCAGCAGCTGCGTATATTTCCCGCCCTGCTCCACCCTAGACTATGTGCCTGGGAGTGGAGCAGGGTGGGAAATTTAAAATGGCCCCAGCCCGCCGGCTCCAGCGTTAGCATTAGGCAAATTAGGCGGCCCCTAAAATCGGCAGCCCTAGGCAGCTGCCTAGCTTGCCTACCGCTAAGGCTGGCCCTGATTACAATGCCACTTTGCAAACTCTGTTGCTTATTCATGATCTAGATTTCGCTACAATACATTCAGTAGTTTAATTTAAAAAAAAAAAATAAGTTGAGAAAAGCATCACAGTAAACCCTACTATTAGCTCCAGAGGTGTAGCCATGTTAGTCTAGTTCAGCAAAACAAACAAGGAGTCCTGTGGCACTTTTAAAGTCTAACAAATGTATTTGTTGCTTGAGCTTTCATGGGCAGAATCCCACTTCATCAGATGCATGAAATGGAGGGTACAGTATGAAGGGGGGATATAAATGCAGAAAAGGCTAGGTCACAAGGTCAATTAGCGTGTGTGTTGATCAGAGGTAAATTATTCAGAAGTGGTTTATGCATTTAGGAGCTTGAGTTTCATTAACTTTCAAAGAGACAAACTCCAGAGTGCGTAAGTTATTATTGAAAATGGAATTTAAGCAACTAAATCACTTAGAACCAGATTGTCAAATGTATTTAGATGCCTAACGATGCACAGAGATGCCTAGGGGGATTTTCAGAAGCAACAAAATAAGTTAGGCATGAATTTCCATTAGGAACTTCTGAAAATTACATGCCAGGCTTTCAATTTCCCATTATCATTAACTGATATAAAATTAAGGGAACAAAGACACATGGGATGGTGGAATTTATCATACTTTTTTTTATCATGGTTAAAAGAAGAGATAGGGAAGTGTTGGAGAAGAAACTGCATGAAGTGACTTGCACGAAGACAAGTTCCAAAGGGGTAGCCATGTCAGTCTAGTTGGCTCTTCACACAGGTGAAAGTGACTGTATCATTACATTCATTTTTACATGCTTTGTCCCCTGGGTCAATAGGAAAAAATGGGATTTGAGAGAGTACCTATATTGGTGGGATGGAGTTTGTGGATTACCTTGAAGGTCTTCTTTTGAAATTGTTTCTCTTCAATGACTCCTTGGTAAAGGGAGTGAAGGAAAGCTGCCATGTGCTGGGAAGATGGAGGAAGCTGGTTACAAAGGTCTGGTTCATTCGTTGTGGTAGGAGAAGGAAAGGCAGGAAAATGTTTGGTGTAACACGTAAATCAAAACAGAGATGGTTGATTGAAATTGTGTTTGCTTCATCTTAAATCATCCCTCTGAAAGGTAAGGGTATTAATGGATAAGACCATGGTCTTAGTGCATGCTGATTAATGGACAGTCTGATTAGGGATACGCTTGTATATATTACCAAAATCTACTTGAATGGTTTTGCTGGCTTTCTCCATTACAGCAATTACTAAGTTTGTACCTTAGATTCTGGAAGACATGATACAGAGTAGCTTGACTCTGAAATGCTACTAAAAACAAATCAGAAAAATGCAAATTCATAAATACACTTTTTTTTTTATAATTGAGTTATTATTATTATTTGGCTGGAAGATTTTGTTGGCTCTTTTTTCCTCTCTCTTTTTTACATAAAAAAATTTACGACTGGTTAATTTGTATTTTCAAAAACTTACCAGGACATAATAACCAACCTTTGAAAAGCTTGTTTGGCTGTCAGAAATTCAATTTGTTATGCAATTTATCTAAGCATTAATATACTCTAATATCAATGCTCTCACTTCATCTGAGAAACATTTTATACAATAGCTTGGGTGAAAACTAACACCTGACTGACCAAAGACTGCTCCAAAACTATCTAGCTCCCAATATATTTGTACAAGTGGGACTGTAAATCCTCTTCACTAACAACGAAACTAACAGTGCAAGATTACTAAAACAGATTACTAACAATGGCTATGTCTACACTGGCAAGTTAGTTTGAATTAAGGAAGCTTAATTCGAACTAACTTAAGCCTTGGCCATGCTAGGCTTTCATTAGTTCGAATTAAGGGCTTCCTTAATTTGATCTAATAAATTCACTTATACTTTTCTAAGTAAGGGTTAATTCGAACTAGTTAGTTCCAATTAACCCAATGTGGCCATGTTAGTTCGAACTAAGCGCTTAGTTCGAACTAACCGGCACATTGAGCTCAAGGCAACTGACTAATTCGAACTAAGTCAGTGCCATGCATGGCACTTGCTTAGATCAAACTAAAATTTGCTAGTTCGAATTAAGTTAATAAAGTTAATTCGAACTAGCTAAAATTAGTTTGAATTAGTTAGTTCTAATTAACTAATTCGAACTAACTTTGGTAAGTGTAGACATAGCCAATAAAATTTACAGTGCAAGATTACTAAGAGCAGATTTCTGTGCACCTGGCTACCATTTGCATGCATAGATCTCCATCAGCATACACTACCGGAAGTTTGAATACACTGATGTGGAGATTTGCTAGCACCAGGGCTATGAATATGCATTTTCATAAGTCAAAACCACGCATTAAATTTCTCCATTAAAAGTTTGGACCTAATGTTGTAAATGCTATTTTATAAATTAGTAATAATATAAAAGCAAACTTATATTTAAATTAATCAGCTGTTGTTCCTTAAGTGCAAGACTTCCTGATGCTATTTTTGCATATGGCAAGGAGTGCCACTATCAGGTCTGTTAATTCAGTTTAGAAGCTGCTTTCAGTCTAGACTTCTCTTGCCAACTGGGGCTGGTCTCCTCCGTTGATATCAAAACACACAAGGTAGAAGCCTGAGTAGTTTGTTGTTGTAAACAAAGTAAGAAAATGAAATTATAGCCTAAAAATCTGTACATTGAGGACCCATTCTCGTTTTATTCAAATTAAGCCTTTTCCCTGAGATGCTTAACTTGATTATTTTATATCTCAGATTTCCTACTCTTGTCTCTTGTTCCCCTTCCCTCAACACATACTGACACACTTCTCGTTTTTCTCACCTGCTCTACTCTCCTTCTCTCATCATGTCCATTTGAATTTTTAAAAACTTCTTGAATGATACATAAATATTTTATGTGCTTCTGAAGCAACTTTCTTAAAGGAGATCTATTAATGCAGAATGATGAGGGCATAACACCCATTTACCAGCTCTCTACATATTCCATTATTGTTCTGATGAGTCTCACATAGCAAAAATGGTTAATTCTAGTCTAAAATGAGTAAAAAGGGATGCAATGGTTATAAAATGTGATGTGCTGCATTAACAGAATATATCCTAAGAGCACAGAAATAGAAATCTATCTTTTAAAGGTTTGATCCTGTACTGCTGAAAGTAATGGCAAAACTTCAACAGGGACAGGACTGGGGTTTAAATTCTGAAGAACGTAAATGTGTGAATTAGTCAGCATAGCTTTTATTTATATTTTTGTCTGTTTAATTTATTGAACCAATTAGCTATTTTGCCAGAGCAGATGAATCTGCTGAGAAATGCAGCAATACATGTTTGCTTACAGCTTAAGTAAATTTATTGCATTACTATCGTTAATTGTTTCATTGTATTGCAGTGCTAAACCAACATTTAGAATACCGTCACAGATGTTTTGATCAAATTTAATCCTATACTTTTCTTTTATTAAAAAACTGTCTTCAAGAAGCCTAATTACATCACAATAACATCATATATCATGGTAACCATGTCAGAAATGTGTGTATAATACCTGGCCTGCATCCCAAGTTAGTGAAAATGGTCCTAAGTATTATTTTCCAAAAGTTGTATCATAAATGTCATTGACCTCCAGACGTTAAAATTGCCTGCTTCTGAGATGGCTCTTACTAACAGACATTTTTACAGACTTCAAACACTGATGTTTGGTCCAAGTAAACAGGAAACAGCCAAGTACTCTTTGCTTTCATCTGGAGATATAGGCAACACCTGGAAAGCTGCTCCACCTCCCGTTATTCAGGGCTATTGTGATAATTGATCAGAAACAAACTATTTCCACTATATTTTATTTTTTGGATGCTGCAAAATGTCTTGCTTTTAAAGATCTAAATAGTTACAAAGCTTCTACTCTATAGATAAGGAATGTCCTGGATACAATTATTCTGAATATCAATAAAGCATGTAAAGGAAGACATAAGCACCCAGGCTATGTCTACACTAGAAAACGTTAGGTCGACTTTGTTAAGTCGACTTAATAAGGTTGACTTTAAGTCGAGTTAAAGTCGACCTTATTAAGTCGACTTAACAAAGTGGTTATCCTGAACGTGGACTTAGTAAATCGACCTAACTGCCCTTAAGTCGCCTTAATAAAGTTAATAAAGTCGACTTAAGGGTTAATCATGTCCACAATGTGCTTAAGTCGACCTAAGGAGTCGACATAAGGGTTAGGTCGACCTAAGCGGCGGTTCTTACTAAGTCGACTTAAGCTTTCATTAAGTCGACTTAAGGAATTTCTTAAGTCAACTTAATGAAAGTCCAGGGTGGACGGGGAGTAATTTAGGTCTACTTAAGGCTACTTATGTCAACTTAAATTGCCAATGTAGGCATACTCCTAGATTTCACAATGATTAGCATAAGCCAAGATAAGATAGTTCCCAAAAATGTTTCTAGGAGCACTACATTTTTTTCCTACTCAGAGGACCAGATGCAAAAAGAAAAAGCCACAAGGGTACTTTCTTGCTGGGTAGCATTTTCATGAAGTTAGCTATTCCAGCACTAGAGAAACAGTATAGTCAGTGGATAGGGCTTACAGATGTCAGAAAACCCAGTGTCCTTAGCTCTGCCATTCTCTTGCTATATGACATTAGACAAGTCATTTCACACTTCTGTTTTCTCTATCACATTTATGAGAACTGTACAGAAGAGCAAGTGTATAGGCCAGTTCCAAAGGAGTAGCCATGTTAGTTTATTTCAGCAAAACGAACAAGGAGTCCTGTGGCATTTTTAAAAGCTAGCAAATTTATTTGTTGCATAAGCTTTCATGGCACAATCCCACTTCGTCAGATGAATGAAATGGACAGGAAAGAAGAAAAACCTTTGCACCTCTTCTTCCTTCTATGTATCCATACATGAAGCCAAGCACGGCCTAGTGGCTGATCAATGGAAAGACTTCTGATGACTTCAAGGGAAATTGAACCTCACCCCCAGATGCTAAACAGAGTACTTTAGAACACTGAGCAGACATTGTAATCTCACAGTAAAAGGGATTTCAAAGTTTTGCTGTGACTTGCATATAAGGTTCATGTAATTAAAAGCTAGATTTTTTCAAGTGATTTTTTCAAGTCCCTCGATTTTTTTTGGTTCCCAGCTTGAGAAACTTGCCTGATTTTCAAAGTGCTGCGTGTACATTTTGAACATCAGGCCCCTTTAAATTGTGTCAAAATGAGCACCAAAAAACTTAGGCCTTCAAAATCCGTTAATCGATTTTGAAAAATTAGACCCAGGAAGAAGAGTGACTAAAAACAACTGTAGGAGTCTTTGAAAGTTCCTTAGAAAGTGAGGTGCACAAAAAATTCCTAATTGCCTGCATCAAACCGGTTGCCAATATCTGCATTGGCAGTTAATATATGAATAAAGTGAAAATTGCACTAAGTGTTAGCATTATTTTTATTTATGCAGGGCATTACCACAACACTAATTTAACCATAAATTCCTTTATTAGATCCAAAAGCCAAATGGTATTTGTACAATTGTTCTAAACATGCTTAAAAAGCCTAAATATTAAGCAATTTACTACATCCAAACAGTAACAAAATAAGGTACTTATAAATGGGCTAAACCTAGGTGAATTTCAATCCATATTTGTCAACTACAGCATGATCAGGCAGGTATTAGCAATGAACCCTTTAAGAGTTTACTTTTTATATCCTTTAGCAAACAAGTGATGCCATTGACAACTACTGACTTCACCTAAAAACAATTTGAGACAGTTCATCCTTTTCTCCAGTCTTAATCCAGATAAGATTTACAATTCCCTTTTTCCTTATCTCTTCCTTTCCTTCTTGCTGAGCAAGAGTTTTACCATTGCTCCTGGATTCAAATAGCCTTTACATTTAAGATAGCAGTGGTACAGGGAATGGAGGAAGGTCCATGTGGGCTCCTTGTAAAATGAATTATTTTTGTTTTATTCAAAACCATCTGCAATGATTTCTGTCAGTCAGATATGTTCTTTTTAGAAATTTGTCCTTATCTCATTAATTATTCTTTGAACCAGATATCCTCCCTACTCCCTTCCTTCTGGCCTTTCAACTTATTGTTTTTAATTATTTCCTTCTACTTCCTAGCCGTGGCCTTTCTTTACAAAACATCTATTTCTTTAACCAGACTTAAGCTAACTCTATTTCATCTCGGGTCTTTCTTCTCCATCAATCTGCTACTCCTGCACATTCTGCTGTCACTGCTGCTGATGTTGCCTGGGGTGTCTTCTTCCAATCGCCAACATCCAAACCTGTCAGCTCTCTGTATTATATATGATTTTCTGCCCTTTCCTGACTGGTTGTCTTCTTCATGTAAATCAGCAGCATCTTCCCATCGCAGGGGTGATGTCCTTTATCAGTTATCCAATATGCAAATTAATTTATCTTGTTTACTCAAACTAGAACTTTCTTGCAATCTTCTTTCCTACCTGACTCCTCCTTGCAAGTATTAGGAGTGAACTTTATTTCACCCCAGTTCACCTTTTGCTTTTGGTCAGTTTCCTAACACCTCCATTTTGTTTCTCTCTCTTAGCATGATATCATCACGGCCACCATTTTAGATGTCTAGCTAAAACTTACTCTAAACCAGTGGTTTCCAACCTTTTTGACTTGAGGGCCACAGATACCATTTTTACAAACCTGAAGGGCCACCAGTCTCTGCCAGCTGGCTTCCCCTCCCCACACCACAGTTAGATTAGACAGAAGGAGTTCAGTGAGGAGGCAGCCTCTTCTCTGATCTCCTGTCCCCCTGGATGCAGCAGGGAAACTGGACATGGCCAGTAGCCCTGTGCACTGCACCTCAGTCCCTAGGCAGCGGCTCCCTTCCGCAGCCAGGAGGAGAGCAGATCAGTGCTCCCCCTTCCTCTGGCTCCAGCAGGGACCTCAGCACTACGGGCCTAGGCAAAGTGCTTTGCTGTGCTTCCTACTACAGACAGCAGGAGAGGAGTGCTGATCTCCCATCTCTTTCGCAGCAGCAAAGATCCTGCATCAGTGTTTTAGCCCCACGGAAACATGCTCCACCGGGGTCCTGAGGCAGCAGTTCCCTTCTCCATCAGCAGAAGGGGAGTGGCAGGCCACTTTGAAAGGCCTCATGGGCCACTTTTGGCCCTCAGGCCACAGGTTGGGAACCTCTGCTCTAAATCATCCTTATTTACTGCATATCAAAACCTTACACTTAAAATTACTTATATTTCTATTCCTATCTAATCATTATGATCCTGGCACCATCTTTGTCATTTAAATTAGAACAGATCAAATCCACGATGTTTTCTCATCCTCTCTGCCTACTTTTCAGCTGTGTGACTAAATGCTGTCTCTGGTGCTGATGTCTTTACATGGACTAGAACATATTAAAATTCTCTTGTATCAGGAGCAAAGAGGAGGAGGGGACCTGCCTACATGTCAATAGGGCTGTCCTACTGTCTAGCCCCCAAGATGTGGGCTGGGAACTGGGGTCTCTGGCCCCACCAGGGTATTTGCAGCCCCAGGCTCTTTGGGGTGGCTGCAGGGAGGGGGACAAAGGCAGGCCTGTGAAAGGCAAAAACATGTGGATCTGTTTGCAGGTCCCCAGCCATGTTGCTCTGCTGGCTCTGGCTCTTCCCACTGTAACCAACCCAAACCTTCCAAGACCCAATGACAACTGTTGGGTTTGGGTCATTTCAGTTATGAAAATGACTTGACATTCCCTGGTTCAGGTCAGCTGTTGGCTAGTAAAGTTCAGGTCAGGCTTTATTAGCTCCAAGCAGACCTCTACCGGGAATTCTTCCTGCAGAAACAAAAGGAAGATGGGAGGGCCAAAAAAAGGGATGAGGATCAGCTAATTACTAGAGATAACTCAAGAAGGGCAGGGACAGGAGTGAGGTCAGAAGCTCAAATCCTTCTTCCAGGTCTACCATAGAATCACAGAACTGTAGGACTGGAAGGGATCTCAAGAGTCTTCTACACAAGTCCCCTGCACCCTAGGCAGGACCAAGTAATTATCTAGATCAGTGGTTCCCAACCTTTTGGGCTCGAGGGCCACAAATATAATTTTTAGAAACACGAGGGGCCACCAGTCTATTTAATTAAATTTACATTAAAATTAAATAAATTAAATTAAAATTAAATTTTAATTATAATTAATTAAAATCAATTAATTAAATTTAAATAAAATTTTAATTAAATAGACTAGTGGCCCTTCAGAGTTATATTTGTGGCCTTCAGGCCAAAATTTTTTTTTTTTAATTTTGAAAAAAATTGAAAGTTTTTCTTTTTTAATAAAAAGGGGGGTGGGGTTGGGCTGGATGCCCAGGAACAGAGCCAGCCTGTGGGCAGGCGTTTGGGCCCCAACCACAGGGTGATGCCAGCCTGTGGCCGTGGTCTCAGGCTCCACGCAGCCTCCCATCACACTGCACTCTCCGCAGCCATCCCCAGCAGCCAGCACACCCACAGCCGTGCCCCGCCTCACTTCCCACTCCCACCTGTGCCGTTCCATGCCGTCCCGTGCCACCTCTGCATGCCCCTCAACTGCCCCAGCAGCCCCTGGAGCCCTGGCTGGGATGGGAGAGGAGGTGGGCAGTCGCAGCCAGGCTCCCAGCCGCACACTGTGACTGGGCGTCTGTGGCCTGGCTCCCAGCCAGCGGCTGGGCAGTGCGGGCCATTTTAAAAGCCGCATGGGCCACTCTTGGCCCACGGGCCAGGGATTGAGAACCCCTGATCTAGATCATCCCTGACAAAAGTCTGTCCTCCCTACTTCTAAAAATCTCCAGGTACAGAGATTCCACAACCACCCTAGGTAATTTATTCCAGTACTTAACTACTCAGACAGGCAGTTTTTCCTGATGTCCAAGTAAACTTGCTGGAATTTAAGCCCATTTCCTCTTCTTGTATCCTCAGAGGTTAATGAGAACAATTTTTTCTCCCTCCTCCTCGTAACAACTTTCTTTATAGCAAAAGCAGCATGCCCTCCCTCCAAGGCCAACATTGAGGTGCTGATACATGCCACCTGGTGGGCAGACCTGGGCATCGCACCACACATAAAACAGAAGTGCTAGGGTGGGACAGGAAGTACAAAAGCCAGGTCCTTCTTAAGTGGAGATTTTTGCATTTGTTCTTATTGCGTATCATCTTATTTACTTCAGATAATTTCTCCAGTTTGTTCTGATCATTTTTATTTTTAATCCTATCCTCCAAAGCACTTCTAACTCCTCCCAGCTTGGTATCATCCTCAAACTTTGTCAGTTTTATGTCATTATCTAAATCATTGATGAAAATATTGAAAAGGACTGGATCCAGAAATGATCCCTGCAGGACCTTACTCAATATGCCCTTCCAGCTTGACTGTGAACCACTGATAACTACTCTCTGGGAATGGTTTCCAACCAGCTGTGTACTCTTATAGTAGTTCCATCTAGGTTGTATTTCCTTAGTTTGTTTATGAGAAGGTTAAACAAAACAGTAACAAAAGACTTACTAAAGATAAAAAATATCACATCTTCTACTTCCCCCCATTGACAAGACTTGTTGCTTCATCAAAGAAAGCTACTAGGTTGATCTGACAGGATTTGCTCTTGACAAATCTATGCTGTTACTTATCACCTTATTATCTTCTGGATGTTTGTAAATTGATTACTTAATTATTTGCTCCATTATCATTCTAGGTACTGAAGTTAAACTGACTGATCTGTCATTCCCTGGGTTGTCCTTATTTTCCTTTTTATAGATTGGCACCCTTCTCCTGCTCCCTGTAGACTCTTCTGCTTTCTCCTGGTCCCTCCCTGAGAGACAGGAAGTCTGATATCATGTTTTCTGAAAATGACTTGCTTGCTCATAGTCATGTCCCTCATAGTCACAGCTCCTGTCTGGACTCCCTCTGGACTCCATCTCACAGAATTCCCAATTTTAAAAAATGAAGGCCTATAACAGGCATACAGGAACTGTCATATGCCATTTACATTACCACTGGTTTCCCTGTGGCACATCTAGTGAGGTAGTGGCCAGACAAAATGATTTGCCTAGGGAGCTCCTGAATCTCAGATCCATTTAGTTCTTGAGTTGGAACAATTTCCATTTGTTTCTGTGGAGACGGGTATTACTATGCAAAAAGCAAGAGCAGCTCTCTCTTGTCTCAGCAGGAGGGGACATATTTAATCATAATCCATATGTGAACTAATAGCCTTATTTAGTCTTTTTAGAATCTGTGACCATTTTCCATACTCAGACATTCATGGAATTCACACCTGTAATTATTAATTTTCATGAGCATTACTCACCACATCTTGAAATACAGGGTAAATTAAACCATGTCCATAACACCTGCTTTGATGTTTCACTTATATTTAACTAAAATCTGTATTTAACATTCAGATACAATGGCATTTAATCATAATTTCAAAGGTATTATTAAACCTATAGAAGCCAAGTAAATTGTTAACCTGACCAGAATTAACTTTCCTTGGATTTATAGGTGAGCAAATTGGTTAGAAATGTTTGTCTTTGAATGGGGCCTCTTACTTACCCAAAATTAGTTTATCAAAGGAAAGTGCGGTAGTAAGATGTTAGCTAAAGGAGGAGACACTTTCATTTGGCTTTGGATTGTTCCTCTCATTTTTCTTGTTCTTTTGTCATAGCTTCAAACATCTCTGAGGCAAAAATGCATCATGCTTTTCTGGTTCCACCTTTTTTAGGATAGCTTCCTTTCCTGTGTCCTACCAGCTTTTTCTAGAAAAGAAGGAGTTGATGTGCATTCTGGACCTTTTTCCTGTTTTCTTTGCCTTTGGGGTCCCAATAGAAAGGGGTGGATGATGAAGCAGGCTGCTGTTGATGTGACCCATTGCTTGACAAAGATTGCCTTGCTTGGTTGTACAAACTTGGCTTATGTTGGGAAGGAGAAAGTTCTGATGTGATGCCTATGGTTTTTGTCCTTTCCCTGGATGAGTTGAAATCCCATTCTGTAATTTCAGCAGACAATGTGAGGGAGGAAGGTGGGAACTGAGAATTGCTGTATGTGAGGAAATGAACAGGGAAGAAAGGAGAATAGAAAGAAAGAGATGAGGAGGAGAAATAGGGAAAGGAGTATGAGAAAAGACAAACAGCAGCAAAAAATAAGCAGTGTGCTTAAAACAGAGTACATTCTTCCACTGAGTAATGGTGAATTAGACAATAAGATTCTGAACAAATAATATATGACTTGATCTAAGAGTTTAAATTGAAATCCTCAAAGATTTTTAGGCACCTAACTCATTGAAATCAATGGGAGGATTATGGCCTTAGTTACTACATAAAGGACATACTCCACCTTTAATACTCCATACTCCATCTTCAAAGCTTCTAACGAAGAGGAATTTTCTCCCACGAAAGTTCATGCAGTAAGTAAATCTGTTAGTCTTTAAAGTGCCACAGGACTCTTTGTTTCTCTGCAATAGACTAACACGGCTACCCCTTTGGAACAAATCATCTTAGTTCGTGCAATTTTTCTATTGACATCAGTGGAAATCGCCCGTGGATTGAAGATAGTCTGTGGTCTTAAATGTATATTTTAGCCCACAGACTATAACTAAAGATGGAATTTTGACCCTTTCCACATAATGAGTTGATTCTCTGTACCAAGATTTGGTATAGTCAAATACTTGTTTCTTTTGAGAAAGCTACAAATCCACATTCAGATTTTACAGGGGGTTGTGTGGGGGGGGGGAGGAGTTAGGGTGTGTGTCAAGCACCATCAGCCACTGCCATCTTTAGTCATTACAGTATAGTTATTGAGAAAGTGCAAGTTCCAACCATCCCTGAGTCCTAGCCTACTGTCTTCAGAAGAGTGTCAGGAAGTCTTCCCCTCCATACCTTTCCTTGCCATCTTTGTCTGATATTTATATGCAGGCCAATATCTTTAAAAGGTGTTAATTCAATGATAACACAACTCCATCTGAGGTTGTATATTTTTTGGCTACGTGTTATATGTAGAGACTTTTAAAAAACCACATTATTTATCTAAATGGACTGTAATGACTCTTTCAGAGCATTTACAGTACATTATATAATTTCTGCTTACTTCATGGATCATTGACATGATAGCTCTATTCTCTTCTCATTCTCCTGCAGGCACATAACTCCCATTATCATTAATGAGACATACACACACATACTGAGAAGAGAATATATCCCTTTTCATGCATCTATTACCCCAAAACATCATACCTGAATTAACCTTTCTGTTACAAAATAGACAAGGAGAGCCAATAGCAGCCAGATTGTTTCAGAAGATTTACTTACCATAGTATGCTTAGTTTGTTAAAGATTGTAGGCATCATACCTATTTTTAAAAAGACTAGCAGTATAGCCTTCATTTCTAATCCCAACTCTACCACTAAATTGCTGTGTGATTATCGGCAAGTCAAAACCTATTTATTATCTGTATAATGAAGATAATTATGCCTCCCTCACAGGGGCATTGTGATGCTTAATTAAGCTCTCTGAGATCCTCCACCAGAGGCACTTTGGATGAGGTAATACTGCTCTTGACTTGTGCACCAAGGCTTTATCATAATACAAATATTAATGAATAATAATAACTTTAAGAACTACTATTCCAATCTCATAATTAGAAAGAAAAGGATGAAAACCACCATCTATAAACACAAAAGAATGCATGTAAATAGAATCAGAGGAATTCAAACTTTCTAATATACATACATCAAAAACATTCCCAAAAGTTTATCAGTGACTCTTCTGTAGATGTGCAAGTGCAGAAGAATTTGTTCATGAAAATTTCAGCTATATTCTGGCAGTTACATGATCAAGATTTTTTTCTGCTGTGAATTTTGGTCACTATAATAGTGACCAATATAATCTATTGACTTCAGAACAGAATCTGATTTATTAAATCTTCAAAGAGAATTTGACTGAGTAAGAAATATCCAGCTCATGAACTACAAGCAGCTCAACAAGAGAAAGTGGCACATTACAATAATTTAAACTCCAAAAGAAACAGAAGGAAAAAATGTAAACAGCTTCAGTGAGGTAGCCAACAGTGGCAGGAATACATCTTTACCAGAATATTTGAAGGGAACATACCAAACAGTTTTGATTTTTCACCCAAAGTGCTTCAAACAGGTCTGTAAACAGCAAGTAAATGTTAAGGATCTAAGGAGAAGTTAAATAAAAGGCACCATTTCTTGAATTATGAAATACCAAGCTTTGCATACATTAGATTAAATGAATAACTTCAAATTAGTGCTGGGGTAGGGTAATCTGTAACAGCTCTTAATGAGGTGCAGTATAGCCTCCTGAATGGCTGGCTACTTCTACTTGATGGCACATGGGGGAGGAACGAGGCACGGCTCATCCTATTGCTTGTCTCTTCCCATCCTCATAAATACAAATTGTTTCTTATGAGGCACAACTCAGCAGCAGTCTCTGGCATTCCTCCAAGTACAGGGGCTGCAATTCTGGCTGGCCCAGGGGGCATGCAAAGAAAGAAAGAGGTTCCTTATTCCCATCCTCCACTCCATGGTCACATAGGAGCTGGCCATGGACCTATCCATAATGAGGGAGAAAAGCTGTTTTTTGTAAAGTCTGACATTTATTAGGAAATTAAAACACCATAGCATCTCAGCATCAGGGAAAAAAGACAAATCACATTCAAGATATTGAAAGGTCTCAAGATATTTTTCTTTTTCTGCTGAGTCATTGGGAAGATACTTGTTAAAGTTACATCGGTCTGAATGTGCTCTTACTAAGCATGTGTGAGATTCAAATGCCTTGTTACTTAATTGGTTGGAACAGTTTGACACAGCTAGAATGAAAGACAGGATAGCATTGTCATGTCTGATCCATTCCCCAGGGAAAAGTGTACAGTTAACAACAAAACTCTTCAGCCATGAATTAAAGTGCCAATGATAACCAGAACAATCGACTCCATTGTTGATCTGAAAAGTTCGCTCATTCACAATGGAATGCTCGTGGAATTATCATATATCTTGGGCCACAATAAGAACACACTAACTGTTAATATTTTGAGGACAAATATAAAAAATGTATATGGATTGTCCAGTTATACTAATTAATGAGATCTGCTGACCTGTGTATCTCTTGATATGTTTCCTGAGAACTGCTATTCTGCATAACAACTTGTTCTCATGTACAGATATCTTGTCACAGCTGTAATATTAGGTCTCTATATGCACCTATATTAACATAACATATATTTTACTTTTACATTTTAATTAAATGTCAGATCACAAATAAAGTCTTGTCTCACCAGTTCATAATATCTTAACTAGTTCAAGGTTTTTTTCCCCAATTAAAAATATGCAAGATTAGCCCCAAAACGGCATTGACATTTTATAAAACAGGAATTTGTAAATCTTTTCTACATCCCCAGGAATCTAGCTTCCTCCCAATATGCTCTTGTATCAACCTTAGCTTTAATGGGAGTTGCTTGTGCACATTCATAATAAAACTGAACAACTAATACACAGTACAACAACTAGTACACAGAATATAAAAACCTATATTATAGGGCAGGGGTTGGCAATCTTTGCCGGCCCCTGTGCCAGCCCTGCCCACCACACCTTTAGCAGGTGCCGGGGGCAGGGCCAAAAGGGGGCAGGGCCAGGCTTCCAGTGCCCTGCCATCTGGGACCTGGGCCAGCATCCCCCAGCGGGCAGCCTCCGGTTTCCAGCCCCGGGGCTGGCTTCCGTCCACAGGGGCGGCCTGCAGCTGAGGGCACGTGCTGGATGGCAGGAGTGGAGCGGGTCATCTCGCCCGTCCCCGGCTGGCTGAGAGCCACACCGCTGCGGCAGAGCTGGCCCCGGCCATGGCCAGCAGGATGGCAGGTCAGCTTGGCCCACCCGGAGCCGCCGCTGCTGGCGGGAGCCGGGGCCAGGAACCGGAGGATGCCTGCTGGCAGCGGTGGCTCCAGCCTGGCTGGGCCAACCCACCCCCTTGCTGGCCATGGCCAGGGCCGGTTCTGCCCTGCCGGCAGCAGCACGGCTCCGGGCGGGCGGGGCAACGCGACCCGCTCTGCTCCACTACCCTCCTGCCATCCAGAAGGTGGCGGGGCCAGCGGGGGAGCCTGAGCAGTGACGTGTGCCGCTCAGGCCCGTATGCCAGGTCTGACACATGTGCCGGGTGTTCCCAACCACTGTCTTAGGGTATTCCATGAGCAACCACATTTAAAATAAATTATTTTGAAGGGCTTATAGTATACTGTATGTCCTTAGGTCCTAAGGCCCCTGTATTTTTTCCTCCTTTCCACGTGTACTGAGGAAATTTAGGCTCAAACTGCAAGTGAAGAAGAAATGAATTCATATTCACAAAAGCTGTCAGTAGGACAGTGAAATAATGAAGAAAAATGGCAAAATAAGATGGCCTGACTCTGCCAGTCTTACATTGAGTAATACCTCACTTTACAAGGAATCCCATTAAAATATAAATGAGCAGCAAAAAGGGTGTTAGTAGCTGGCCCAAAAGAACACCAGTTTTTACAAAATTTAGCTAGAAGTTATTTTTTTTTCTAGTTATAGTAGTTCGAAAGAAAGGCACAGTGAAAAGTAGATATTTTAGAGTAGATTCAGGTAGATGATAAAATAAACACTGGTCTCAAGTTAATAGGATTTCTTCTTTATAAACACCCCAACCCATATCACTAATAAAATGAAGCTCTTTCCTTAAAACGATTAACCATGATATTTTAGCACCAGCTCAACTATTAAACACTGAAATGTTTAACATAGTCTTATTAGATTTATTTTAAAAAAAAGTTATTTTGTCAGCTAAAAAAGTAGAGATTAGAGACAGAAGGAGAACTTCCTCTTTCCAGCATTACTATCTTATTTGCAGTAGCATGACAGCAAGGAGAACTGCACTTTAGATAAAAAGGAGGTTGATAAACCAGTCGTTGCCGTTTTTCTAGTGCAGCAGAATTTATAGGCTCCTTATTTCTTTTCCTTTTGATGACAGATAATGGAAAATTTTCAACCACAAGACTTTGATAGCAAACTAAAGACAATCTGGAGCTCTGAATCAACTTTATTTTTAACAATTACCTCAAATCCTTTTCCTAAACTTATTTTTCTTATCTCTTGCAAAGTGGGACAGAGTTTTCTGAAGCAAACTTTTTAAATCTTTTGGATAAACACCCAAAGTGAAATAGTCAAGTGTGCAAGTGACTGAGGAGCACAAATCTTGTAGACTTCCCTTTGAAAATCCCACCCTGTCAACCTGAAATATTAACTTTGACTTAAGCATGTATAAACTATAGTACGTATTACATATATAATTTCTTAAACTAATTTTTGTATGACCAGCACAGTGCAGGATTTCAATATTTAAAAAACAAACAAAAAAAACCCAGCTTTTTTCTTTAGTTGCTGCATGGTTCCAATTCCATACAGGTTCCAATTCAGCAGTGCATCTCTATTCATCAGAGCACTAAAGTATGTGCTTAACTTCAGCCATATGCCCAAATTCAATTGTTTTCAAGGGTCTTTATCATCTGCATGTGTCTTAAAATCCTAATCACAAAGGAATTTAGAAGTTGCAGGGCTCAGTGTTGCAATGCCTAGCTCCTAGTTGCTCCAATATCTAGTGAAATACTCAGTCCCAAAGGTTGGAGTCCAAGGTCCCTGTATAATGCAGAGGAGAGTTAAATACCTATTAAAGGGTCCACCAGAAGCCAGTGAGCTGTATGGGAAACCACCTAAGCTAGCCAGGAGTGAAATGCATAGGAAAAAGGTGGGGTTTAGGGCCCAGATCATTAAAGATATATAGGTACCTAATTCTCTTGGATCTGAGTCAGAGATAGACACATCCCTCTTCTTGGGATCCTCAGCTAGGAACCCTATCCTGGAGTGAGGTATCTATGCCAGGTCAGCTCTGTCTTGAGAAAAATCAGAGACAGAAGACAGTCAGAGACAAACAGACCAACCCTATTCCAGAACAACAAACAGTCCAGTGGTTACAGCACATGCCTGAAGCAGGGTCTTGGAACCAGGTCTCCCACATCTCAGATGGGTGCTCTCACTACCAGGAAACACATATGTCCATTCTTTGTTGAAACATTCCCAAACTGCTGGCCCACAGTTGGTCTTTGCATGGATACTGTGCTGCCCCCCACCACTCTCTCATACACATACTTATGAATGACCTACAACTGGTACGCTGGTTATGCCATCTGTTCAATATCAGGTCATAGGAGTGTTTGCCAGCAGGGCCCAAACATGGAAGTGTGCTCAGGGCACACCTACAAATCATGGCCCATTTGTGAGATAGGCATTTCCCCATTTTGATTGGGAATGCTGCCTTGGGTCTGCCAGGTCTTTGGCTTAAACTAGGGATACAAGCAGATCCTTGGCTGTGGGTGGCATCAGGACTTGGGTGGTTTTCCCAATGCTAACTAGTGGAAACTTAACAGAGTCCTGTGGCACTTTTAAAGACTAACAGATTTATTTATCGCATGAGCTTTCGTGGGAGAAAATCCCTATGGGATTAGGTGGCAGGTAAACAGAGGTTTTTAGACTGTCAGTGGTGCCTAACTGTTGGATTTAGGAGCCTAAAGAGGCAGTTAGGTGATACCTTCATGTATCTGGGCCAAGTGCTTTGTTGAACTGGGATCAGAATTAAAGTTTCAGTGTGACGACATGTGACTGAGAATTTGAAAGTCACTTTCCTAATAACATTCTGCAATTTTCACTCGAAGTTGTCTGTTTCCATGAACATGCCTGCCAGCAAACTTGTTTGCTTTACTATTCAGAGTGAACACGAAAGAGATTCAAGTACAGTCAAAGCTGATTCGTGCAAATATGTGAAAGAATATTCATGCTATGTTTAAGATTTGTTTGCATTATCTCAGTTGTAGTTGAGATGTCAGTATAGCAAAATTTGAGAAGAAAATTTGAACTGCCATTACCTAATTTGTACCTATTCTAGGATTAAGCAGCCTACAGAGCTCTTAATCTGGTACCTTTCATGAAAGTTAAATTCACCTTTGTTCTAAATGTTCGAAAGAGCATTCATCCATAAAAAGGGAAAAAATAGTCAAAAATAGAAATGATTTTTATGAATGCAATAGCAGCAAGAAGCAGGAGAGAGGGATAGAAGTGAATCAGCACTGCTTGATGATCCTGACATAACAGGTGTTAGAAACCCAGGATGCTTTCCTGCACTTCATATATGCAGTGACAAGAGCTTGCTAATATAATGCATAGGAGCCCAATCACATCACCAAGAAAGGAGAACACACTTACAGAGTAGTTAAAACAGTTCTGCACACTGATATAAGCTCTCTAAATTCATACTATAGCTCAACTACTGAAGCATTGTATAGTCCCATCTCCAAAAAGATATACAAGTAGAACTTCAGAGTTATGAATGCCAGATTCATAAACTAATCAGTCAATCTCACACCTCATTTGGGACCAGAAATATGCAATCAGGCAGCAGCAGAGATTAAAAAAACAAACACAGTACAGTTTCCAGAGGGGTAGCCGTGTTAGTCTGTGTACAGCAAAAACGAGGGTCTTGGGGCACCTTAAAGACTAACACATTTCTTCCAGCATACGCTTTTGTGGGCTCCAACCCACTTCCTCAGATGCATGAAGTGGAAACTACATCTAGAGCAGGGGTAGGCAACCCCTGGCACGCATGCCAACGGTAGCACAAAGCCCATTTGGAGCGGCACTCGGCATCCTCTGTGGCACCACAGAAATTGCCACTCCT
>ML685797.1:8960479-8985890 GCA_007922175.1 Pelusios castaneus
CACTTGTTGAGCATGCATCTTGTATTCTCCTTAAAGTGAAGTACTTGCCATTTGCAACAGTAAAGTTTAGGAGATTAGATAGATACAGTAATAAGGAATGATATTACAAAGAAAAGGCTGGCATGTTTTATTATTGTTTGATAGTAATAGCTCTGTATCCTTTTACACCAGATCAGAACTTAATGATCTGAATGTAAGGATTATTAAATGTTTATTTTAGTATTTCAAGAACATCCAGTAAATGTATTAGCATGTATTAGCATACTATTCCCTGCTATTGTTTACAGATGCCTCACATTTTCTGTGGACTATTCAGTAAACATCTAACTGAAACCAATCAGTTTTTTAAAACGACATTTATTATTACCATTGATCCTTATAGAATCCCCACAGATTATAAAAAGAGAAGTCACTTGGAAAGAAAAAATAATTATTTTCAAGGCAATAATCTTGTGCTTTTGACTCAAATTCTGATCTTTTGATGATCAAGATTAATCTGCCAAAAAGGAAAGAAAGGAAAAAGCTCATTTCTTGAGTGCTATTTGTTTTGATCCAGACTTGGTCAGAGAATAGCATGTAGCCAATGAAGTACTCTGTAATCAAAATATTTGTGAGTTACAGAAAGTACTGCAGGGTTGGGAGTGGAGAGCTACAGTAAAATAGCATTGTATAACAGGGTTTTTTCATTAATATAATTAGTAATGTATCTTCCTGACTCCAGTTGTAAAAGATGTTTTGGGTAATTCAGAATTTTGTCTCCTTTACTCATTATTTCATAATACAGTGCTGTACCCTGATCCAAGAGAGCATTGAATTACTCCTTATGTTGATGAATGGGTTACACTTGCTACCTTAGGCAGAGAAATGTCATTCCAAAACACCTACCCTGCTGATATTCTACAACAGTGGTCTTCAACCTTTTTTGGAGCAGGGCCCAGTTTTTTAATATTTTCACATTTGCAGTAAGTTTACCACCCACCTACATAAATTGTTACTTTTTATAAATTGCTACTGTCATTAAATTAATTTCCAAAGGGGTAGCCGTGTTAGTCTATTGTAGAAAGACAAAAGAGTCTTGTGGCACTTTTAAAGACTAACAGATTTATTAATCGCATGAGCTTTCGTGGGAGAAAACCCCACTTCGTCAGACGCTTTGAAGATAGGAAAGTTACAGAGTGGGAGGAAATTAAATGCAGGGGAGTGTATGACATAGCATCAGGTCAGGCTGATTTATGTAGGTGGGTGGTAAACTTACTGCAAATGTGAAAATATTAAAAAACAGGCTGACCTGATGCTATGTCATACACTCCCCTGCATTTAATTTCCTCCCACTCTGTAACTTTCCTATCTTCAAAGCGTCTGACGAAGTGGGATTTTCTCCCACGAAAGCTCATGCGATTAATAAATCTGTTAGTCTTTAAAAGTGCCACAAGACTCTTTTGTCATTAAATTAATTGTTACATTGCCGTACTGTTAATTGTTAATTATAATTTTCAATTTATTTAAATTTTAAACTCAGATATTTTAAATAGGATATCAAACAAATTTCATTCAAACAAAATTTATTCATTATTCATACAAACTTTTTATAAATTTCAGCTGGGTGAGCATGGCCATTATCTCCTTCCGTCATTTTTGTAGTGCCCTCCAAAAATCACAAAACATCCACTAGTGGGTGGTATCACCCAGGTTGAAGATCACTGTTCTACAACACTCATCATTCACAGACAGGATATGTATTTTTGTTTCTATCATTCCATCTAAAAGAAGTTTAATCAGTACCAGTATTTTGGCTGTTTTATGAGAGTTTTAGAATGTGAAGGTGGGCTGGAAACAGAAGTAAACTGGTAAATCAATTGCAGGCAGATTTAACAGTAAAAAAGTGCTGATGGTCTAAAAATTAAAGAAAAATATTCCTCCAAAAGCCACTGGTTAAAGTATTAGTGAGAGAAATCAATGAGAGAGCAAAGTTAATTTTTATTAACAGGAAAGGTCTTAAGATTGTCCACAGCTGAATAAATTTTTCATTTAACTGGAGGGAGTTCTGCAATAGGTTTGAAATCAAAAGAATTTTGCCTGGTTTTATCCAGGTCCAATCAGGCTAGGTTTCCTCTCCACCCAGTATTGTTCCCTCTTCCTCCAACTAAGGCTTCCATCTCAATTATAGCTGTTTTCTAGTGCCTGCAATAAACATCCAATATTTTCATCCAGATCCTAACCGGTCTGGCCTATCTCATAGCTTCTATACTGGTAGTGGCAAGTTTTGATTACACTTCATCTGGAATTTTCTATTGAACTTCTGGGCTGAAATCAACCTAAAATCCAAAAGGAAACTCATAGAATGTTACACTATGTCAATTTAACCTGTTGGTAATGTTTAACCCATGGCCAGTAGTGTGAAGCACAATAAGAAGGAATTCTTTAAACAAAATCTTAGCAACCATATAGATCCAAGACAAGATAAGGATAGTGAAACTGTGAACCATGATGTAGAAAAGGAAGAAGAACTCAATGCATATTTCTAGTCTATATTGAGAAAGAAGCAGAATGATGGATTCCTATGTCACAGTGATGTCACAGTGAAATACTTCCTATTCCATTAGTAGCTAGGAAAGATGTTAAACAGCAACTAAAATATTTTGTAAATCTGTAGGAATGGATATCTTGCACCAAAGTATTAAGAGAATTGGCAAAATAGCTCTCTGAACTATTAATGCTGATTTTTAATAAATTTTCAAACATTGGAAAAGTTCCAGATGACTGGAAACAGCTGATTTTGTGCTAATATTTTGAACGGATCAATGGGACAACCTCAGAAAGTTCAGGCCGATTAACAACACATTGATATAATATACTTAGTTTTTTGCAAAGCATTTGACTTAATCTCACATGTCATTCTGATAAAAAACAGACTATACAAAATCAATGTATCCTGTATTAAAAAGATTAAAAACAAGTTAACAGATAGACTGAAAAAAACTGTGATGTCAAGGTATTTATACGGGCCCATCATCACAGTATCTGAGTATCTCACAATCTTGAATGTATTTATGCTCATAACACCCCCTGAGTTAGAGAAGTGTTATTATCCCCACTTTACAGATGGGGAACTGAGGCAGAGAAATAAATGACTTACACAAGTCACACAGGAAGTTGGTAGCAGAACAGAAATTGAATCCGGGTGCCTCACTGCCCTACTCCTAACCCAAGTCTCCCTCTCTCACCAGACCATCTTTTCCCTCATTTTGTCAAAACAAACGTAATATGAACAGAACCAGACCGAGAACCGATCCCTGCAGTACCCCACTCATTATGCCCTTCCAGCATGACTGTGAGCCATTGATAACTACTCTCTGGGAGTGGTTATCCAACCAGTACTGCACCCATCTTATAGTAGCTCCATCTAGACTGTACTTCCTTAGTTTGTTAATGAGAAGTTGATGTGAGACCATAAAAAAAGCCTTTCCAAAGTTTACATATACTACATCTACCATTTCCCCTCTACCCAGAAGGCTTGTTACCCTGTCACAGAAAGCTATCAGGTAGGTTTGACATGGTTTGTTCTTGACAAATCCATGCTGACTATCATTTAACACCTTATTTTCTTCTAGTTGTTTGCTAACTGATTTCTTAATTATTTGCTCCATTATTTTTCCTGATACAGAGGTTAAGCTGACTGGTCTACAATTCCCTGGGTTATCCTTATTTCCCTTTTTATAGATGGCCACTATATTTGCTCTTTTCCATTCCTCTGGGATCTCTTCAATCTTCCATGATTTTTCAAAGATAATAGCCAATGCTCAGATATCTCCTGAGTCAGCTCCTTGAGTATTCTAGGATGCATACTGTCAGACCCTGGTGACCTGAAGACATCTAACTTGTCTAAGTAATTTTTAATTTCTTCTTTCCCTATTTTAGCTTCTGATCCTATCCCATTTTTACTGTCCTCCTCTATGTCAGGCATCCAGTCGTCATCAACCTTCTCAGTGAAGACCGAAACAAAGAAATTGTTTAGTTCTTCTGCCGCTTCCACATTTTCTGTTATTGTTTTTCCCTCTTTGTTGAGTAATGGTCCTATGCTGTCTTTGGTCTTCCTCTTGTTTCTAAGGTAATTGAAACATGTTTTCTTGTTACCCTTCATGCCTTCCACTAGTTTGATCTCAGTTTGTGCCTTGGCCTTTCTGATTTTTCCCCTACATAATTGTGTTATTTGTTTATGGTCCTCCTTTGTAATTTGACCTAGTTTCCACTTTTTGTAGGACTCTTTCTTAGATTATTTAAAATCTCCTGGTTAAGCCCTTGGGCCCTTAATCTTATGCATCATGGAAGATATAGCAGAGAGATCACAGAGGGAATGGGGGCACAAGGTACCTGATCTGCAATTCCTTATGAAGCACCGTAGTGGCATTTCCAAATCAGTTTTCAGCCAAAATATATGTTTTGCAAATTTTGACCAAAAAGTCAAAATTTCTGGGAGGCTGGGGTATGTAGACTTTTTCCAACAGCTCTGTTCATTTGTATATAATTGAGAGTGCCACTAACCCCCTCTCCTCTTATCTGCTTATTTCCAAGAGCTAGCATTATTAGGTCTAATTCGCCTTTGCCCTGTTTGCGCAGTTATTGACTTCAAGAAAGTGAAAAGATGGTTTGAAGTGCAACCAAATCAGAATGTAAATGACTATATAGCAGGAAAGACAGTGAAGAATCAGCCCCATTGTTTCTAACCAAAAAAAGCTAAGGATAGCTGGGCAACAAAATGGAAGATAAAATTCAATGTTGATAAATGCAAAATAATGCACATCAGGAAATCATAATCCCAACTATACATACAAAATGATGAGTTCTAAATTAGCTGTTACTACTCAAGAACAAG
Source organism: Pelusios castaneus (assembly GCA_007922175.1). Lineage (NCBI taxonomy): Eukaryota > Metazoa > Chordata > Testudines > Pelomedusidae > Pelusios > Pelusios castaneus. Next base: position 8,965,353 of record ML685797.1, read on the forward strand.
CTCTTGAAATCATCCTGGAGAATACTCTGAAAACATCTGCTCAATATGCAGCAGCAGTCAAAAGAGCTAACACAAAGGAACCATTAGGAAAGGGATAGATAATAAGACAGAAATTGTTGTATTGTCACTATATAAATCCATAGTATGCCCACACCTTGAGTACTACATGCAGTTCTGGTTACCATCTCAAAAAGGATATATTAGAATTGGAAAAGGTACAGCGAAGAGTAACAAAAATTATTAGTGATATAGAACAAACTCTGTATGAAGAGAGATTAATACAATTAGGACTGTTCATTTTAGAAAAAATGATGATTAAAAGGGGATATGATAAAGGTCTATAAAATCATGAAAAGCTTGGAAAAAGTGAATAAGGAACGTTATTTACCCCTTCATGTAACACAAGAATCAGGGATCACTTTATGAAATTAATAAGGTGCAAGTTTAAAACATACAAAAGATGTACTTTTTCACACAATGCACAATCAACCAGTGGAACGCATTGCCAGGGGATGATGTGAAGGACAAAAGAATAACTAGGTGTAGAAAAGAATTAGAATTCATGGAGGATAAGTACATCACCAGCTATTAGCAAGGCAGTCTGGGATGCAACCCTATGCTCTGGGTGTCCCTGAATCTCTGACTGCTATAACCTGGGACTAGACCACAGAAGATGGAGCCCTCATTTGCCTGTTCTGTTCACTTGCTCTGAAGCATTTGGCAACAGGCACTGTTGGAAGACAGAATACTGGACTATATCATTGGTTTGATCCTGTAAAGTTATTCTTTTGTTCCAATGACAGCATTCCAGCAGAAGGCCTGTCTTATGTGACTTCACCCACCATTGATACAACACAGCAGTCTCCCTCAAAAAGCCTCTTTCTAACTATCAGTGACTTTATCATTTCAGGTGAGGAAGGTAACGTCAGAAAGAATTGTTACAGGTCTACAGGGATGTTGAGTATGTACAATGTACAACTGACCAAATAAAGACTCTAAGACATTTCGGATGGAGGTGGTACCCAAAGATTCATCCTTTTTCCATGATTTGTCTGTGAACTGCACTCATTAGACATAGGTTGGTGGCCTTTTACTGGAGTGGATGGGTGAAGTCTTGAGGCCTGCATTTTGCAGGAGGTCAGAATAGATGATCATACTGGTCCCTTCCGACCTTAAAGTCTATGAGTCTATGAGACTACTTTCTGCCACTAAATTGCATCTACCAAGAAAAGGATATGCCAAGACATACCAATTACCAACTACATCAGTAACTATGATAGTATGTAACCCATTAGCCTAAAGGAACCTACAAGGAAAAAGATGGCTCTCTCTCTCTTTAAGGGATCTGTAATAATCTTGAAGGTTCATTAAAGACCATGCTATTAAATAAGTGAAGAACAGAATTTTAATAACACAGACAGGAGTGATTCCCAGGTGTGCAGCTGGGAGCAACCATGTTAGATCCCCTGTAGGGCACGTGTCCCAATTCACACAACACCGGCCCCTGCTAGAGAGTGTCTCTAAAATCACAACCTTCTACAAACATCTCTTTACAGGATCTCTTGGGACTGAGTTACTGTTGCTGGGCAGATTTAGCTGCCCAGAGCCAGAAATTTCTGGAACAGGATGTAGTAGTTGTGAGCATGCTCCACAAGGTTTCCTGCAGGTGTGGTGGTCAGACCACATGAGAACAGCAGTCAGGAGTTGCATGAGAAGATCCCATGTGCTCAGTGTGTGACTGGGAGAAGCTGAACCAGGAGTGGACAGCAAGATGTTTTCTCCCTACTGTGGAGCATTTTGCAGCAGAGTTCATGCATATGTGTATGTGACTGAGTGCTGGTTAATCAGTGAGCTGACTGTATTGTGCTGGTTCCAGCAGCAGAAGAAAAAGAGTCATCTGCATGGAGTTCTACTGAAGATTCCTGTAACCAAAAAAGAGGAGAGCTGCTTCTTTCAACTCAAGCCTTTGGACTTGGTGAATAGAGACTATAACTGAGATTCAGGTGAACTCCACTGAAACTTTGGGAGCTCATAAGTTGCCATCTCACTGTGCTTCTGTGCGGACTTTTCTGTTTAGTTGTTTTCTTGTTTATATGTGTTACAGAAAAGAAAGCTGTGAAATGATGGATGTGGTTTACAAAATAGCCACTTCATGTTATTGTTTCTTTCTTCATAAGATTTATCAAATTAGTAATTAATAAAGTTCATTATGTTTGTTCTTAGTAGTATTTTAATGTGGGGAGGGTAACTGAACAATCTTTGCTTTGAGTCCCTTAAAGACTGAATCCTGGATCTCCAGGTGCTTCTCTACAGCAATTGAGGTTGGGTTTTTTTTAGGCACTGGAGAAGGGCTATTACATGAATTACAGCCCACCTGAAGGTTACAAATACTTACACAAGTAGAGGAGCAGAGGTTTCTACAAGAGGACAAGACTTAGACTGACCAAAATCACATTACCATTCTTTATACAGTATAGTAAGCAAATGCTTTTAAAGCCAGGAGAATAAAGCAAGGCATCTATGGAGCCATTTAGATTTTGTTGGTGTGTTATGCACTAGATCTGACAGAGCTACAGCTTTTGATTTCCTCATATGGACAGAAGCCTGGGAAGCACTCCCTGCTGTGAAACATCTTTCCTTCTGTCTACAAAATTGAACATATACTCTGCCTTTCTGAGTTTCCTCCTAATGGCAAGTTCTTCAAGTAATGATCTATCACTTCCATGTTTCTCTCTGTGTAAGTTGCTGAATTGACAACTCTTAACTACTCATAACAAGTACATCTGCCTCCTCGTTCTTCAAAATACTTTTTATGTAGATGAAAGTGAAATGAGCCCTTCTATATAGACTTGGCTTGGCCTGGAATTTCACTGATATACCACTTTACAGAACTAAGTTTGCAAAAAATTTGAAATGTAATAGTGCAGCTCCATAAAGAGTTGTAAAAAATATTTTTATCAGAGAAGGTGTGGAATGAGATATTACAAAAGTGCAGAAGATAACTTAGGGTCCAATGTCCATTGACCATCAATGAGAATTGGGAACTGTAGCAGGTTAATGGTCATCCCTCCCCCTCTGGCTCAGTTAGAAGCCACTCTGCCTCACTATATCACTGGGGCACCGCCCACTTCCAGTGAGTTACCAAAGAGTGCCAGGGCCCAAAGCCCCTTTGGAAGGATAGCAAAGCAGTTTAGGTAGCTCAGGGCCTCAGCAAGGCACAGAACCAAACAGTCTATGGAGCCCAGACTCCCATGCAGAGCTGGGCAACAAACAGTAGCCTCTTGGCCAAAGGGGGTTTGGGAGTCACCCCAACAGCGGAGTGGCTGCCAGGGTACAGAGACACAGGTCCACCCTGCTCCAATAGGTCCCAGCCCAGAGCCTTGATACCAGCAGATGAGTCCTCCACTGCATCAGCAGGAATACTACCACAACACATTGATTGGAATTCAGACCACAAAACCAAACCAAATACAGGTTTCCCTGAACTATTTCCTACCACAGTCTCGGAGATGGGATCCATAGTCCAAGAGCCTTGATCACTGCTACCAGCAATCTTGGGTGCTCCTCTTCCTTCTCAGCCTCCTATGGGGACAGAACACTTAACCAGCACAGGAAAAATCACCTGCTACACCTGCTTTAAACTACACTGGTTGGCAAAGCAATTCAAGGTGTACACAAGTCATGAATTGCTAGAGTGCAGCACTTTGTTGCTCCCCTCCCCCACACACATTCACTCCATTCATGACATCCGATAACATCAGGGCCAGGATGGGGAATGGCACAGGCGATGGGGTAACATATGCCTACTTCATGGTCAGTGGGTTCTTCAGCACTTTCCTGTCCCTTTAAATTGCTAGAATAATGCAAGAAAGCAAAGAGTGGGAGAGAGAACCTTGCCCTCCATCTTCTTGGGTACTGAGTCCTAATGTCATCATAGCGTCAATTTCAAAACAACAACTACTGTCATGAAAGATTATATATTTGTTATCAACCTTCTAATTGTGCTGGATATGCTCAATTTATTCATAGCAACATTCACAAAGCACTTACAAGCACTTGTAATCTGAAATTACAAACAGATTAGCCCTGAAGATAGGAAAAATGGTTAAAACAATTTTTCCCCACTATCAGGATCTTCTGGTCATAAAACTATAAAGACATGCCTTAGATTGGAACTGGAGGTATATAGAATGCCATGCCGCAATGCTTTTTTCAAAGCAGAAAAAACATCTTTGTCATTACAGAGCTTTCCTGGGTTTTTGTCCCAGAAACCATTAATTGTTTATTACATGGATTCTGCTTGTAAAAATCCTTACCATAAACATTACTGATATCCTTGGAGGATTCTTTCTTAAAAATTGATGGCACACTATATATTTTCCAGCAACAATTTCCTTTGATCTTTTTGCTAACAAAATCACTCTGTAGAGATTATCTAGCAGATTGATAACTCAGATAACCGCTCTACCTTGTGTTTGTCATTTTCTTGTTTTCAGTGAATTGATCATCTAGCCATTTTCATTTCTAACATCTGGCTTTAAAAGCAGATTCTAATTTTATCCCTCTCCCCCACCAAAAAAGAAATCTAACGATCCTGGGTTCTGTTCAGTATTAACTCAGTTTCTTTCAAATTCAAAATAACAGCCATGACTGATGCAATCAGAGCAGGTAAAACTAATAATATTCATCATAAATTTACCCCCTTTCTGGTTAGCAAATCATTTGTGAACTGATCTTAATTTTCTTTGAATTCATCACACTTATGTAGTTATTTGACAAACACTTTGGATGGATTCGTCAGTTACTGATAATTGTTTGCATCAAGTATTTCGTATTCATTAATTTGATGTGGTTGTTCACTTAAGTCATATGGCATTGTCTACACTTCCAAGCTAGAATGGAAATGAAAACATTTTAAACATAAGAATAGTGAATAAGGCCAACTTAATTCATTTCACATAGATCAATACACACTACACTTTTTTTCTTCATAGACATTAATTCATTTCACATAGATCTACACATACTACACTGTTCTTCTTCAGTTTTTGCATTATTGGACTTGGAGTTTGAGAAAGCCATTGAGACATTACCAAGCCTTGAGACAAAACTAATAAAGCAAATGATATCCTGGTCTTACAAATTTGTGAGAGGAAATTAATGTTTTATGCTAAAAAGTGTGTGTTCTATTAATTATTGTTTTTACCTTGATGCTGAATTATTGGTTGACTTGTCTGTACTAGAATTTCTCTAGCACTGCCTCAATCAGGCATTACATAATCAGTCATTTTAATTTACGCTCACTTGCTTCTACACAGCCTATGCTGTGCCAGTTCAGGTTTTCCTTATTTGTCTCAGACATATTAGTCTTGAATAACATTCTTTATGCTTCTCTGACTAGAGGCAATATTTCCCCTTGAGACTGAAGTTGTCTTCCCTTCGCTTATAAAACATTCCTTGGACCGTGAGGTCCTTCAAAATTACTGACCTATTTCTAACTTGCCACTTAAGTACAAAGGCTTTGAAATGGATACTGGTTCCATAGCTGCAAGAATATTTATTAACATTCTCATTGTGCAAGACATTTTAAGTCATATTTTCACTCATGTCATGGCACCAAGACAGATCCCATCAAGCTTTTAAATGGCCATCTTGAAAATGTCATTCCCATTTCTCGTTCATTGCTCATTTTAGATGATCTTAGTATGGCATTTGACACTATTGGCCATTCTGTGCAACTGCACAGAGTATTTCAGGCATTCTACATATCTACCATACGTGGATGATAAAGTATATTTTAAGTGAGTAACTTATGCTCTTCTATTAGGATGGCTGACTCACATACCCCATAGTTAAGTTTTGCGTCTGATATTATTTAGCCTTCTTTTGCTATCTTTGATCCAGGTCATTTGTCATCATGACAATGCATAGTTTCCCCCATAGTAATACTGCACAAATGTCAGTTAAACAAATCCAAATTATGTTATGCCCGTGTTGCCAAAGAAAATCATGGATTAACGTTCATTTTCAACAGTTAAACTCTCAAAGAAACAAGGTGATCATAATAATTTCTCACCATTAGCTCCAGATAAATTTTGTTTTGTGATTGATGTACCATACACATCAGAAAGATTCATTAGCTAAAAATCTTAGCACAAGTTTGACTCTAAAATGTGATTTGAACAGTATGTTTGGCAGATTATTAAGAATATTTATTACCATTTGAAAAACACTGAAAGACACTAGAAATGTTCATCCTTGTCTGGTTTTTGAGAAGCTTATTCATGCTTTTATCTCCTCCGGAAAAGACATGTTCACCAGTGTTCTCAAGCAGATGGAATTCTAAGCAGCTCACCTTGTGCTAAACCATGCTGGCCAGTTGGTTTATTATCATGTAAATAAATATGCATACAGTATTACTTCATTCTAGGACAGCAGAACTGGTGACCAGTACAGTAAAAGATTCTCTTATATTCTGAAATTAATATACAATTTCTTTACTTGCCAGAACCTTTATTACAACTCAGATTTAATGTTGTAATATATTTCTTCCAGGCTTTTCTACTAATTCCTGTACTATCATCTCTGCTTATAATATGCACTGTTAATAGACACTTTACCTAACATGTACTCAAAGAATACAATACTTACAATAAACTCTAGGCTTTTAAAGATATGAAAATGAATCATTAATGAATAATTAGATATCCTTGCATTTCATACAATATTTAAAATGTATATGTGTAAGATGTCACATTGTACACTCCAAAAACAACCTTAAATCTGCGTCGTACCTCTGTCAAGCTGCAGTCTATAGGCCGTTACCCCCAAACTGGCCTTCATCCATTTTATATCATATACATATTCAAACTTTGCAGAAAAAAAATCCTCCTTTCCTTCTGGAATAAAACTATAATTTTTCCCAACCAATTTCCCAAGTAAAGGGGGCAAAGAACAGCTTTGCAAAAGAATCTTAACAATCTGCAACATTAACAATAAAGCCATAACAACTCCATCATAAACTAATAAATTATAGAACTCTGTGCCATTGAACTCCAGAATTGAGTATGATCCCTCATATGCATCTAATCAGTAAGTAAGGAAAACATCTCATTTGAGCACATTTCCTTGTATAGCACTTTATTAAATTTTGCTATTATCTTTTGAACAGTGAGAATATGATGCATAGAGGCCATACAAAACAGCTGTCACTGCAAAGTATACCATGAAGCAGATGTCAGGTTCAGTTTGGGTCTTAATATATCCTTTGTTTTCTCTGCTTTTAAGAAATTCAAAACATCTAGCTAACAGGCTAGAAAATGTTTTCTGGGTAAAAATAAGAAAGCGTGTACTAGCAATTTATTACAGTACTAGGCAAGAAATCTACTGATTATCAAAAGGAAAAGAACTACATGGGGTTATATGACAATGGTGTGAGAAAAGATGATGGAAATTAATTTTTATCTGAAACTGAATTCCATTCTCTTGGCCAGAGTTCAATCCCTCTTACACTGGTATAATTCAATAGAGTTACTTCTGATGTAGAACCTGATTTAGCCAACCATCTCTATTCAGCAAAGCACTTATGTACAGCAAAGTCGTAAGCCAATAGTTGAAGGAACTTAAACCTGTGCTTAAAAGTAGGCACATGCGGACAGATTTAAATATGCTAAGTGTTTTGTTGAATTAGAGCCTCATATTACTGCAAACAGCCATTCCTAGGGGAGAGCCTGGGGAGGGCCCCACCCCATGCTGGAGGGGGAAGGGCAGGCCAGGCCACCCTGTTCTGCCCCCGGGACGCCAGCAATCCAAGGCCACCCCTGCCGGCCGGAGCCAGCCCTGGATGCAGCCCCGAGGCCACCACCAGGAGCTGGCCCCAGCTGAGGTCGCTGCCACCAGTGCCCCTGCCGCTGGCGGGAGCCAGCCCTGGCCGAGGCTGCAGCTGGGAACCGGCCATGGCCAGGAGCCAGCCAAGGCCGTCGCTGCCAGCATCCTGTCCACAGCCACCAGCACCCCAGCCACGGCCATGGACCCGAGGCCACCGCTGGGAGCCAGCCCCAGCCAAAGCTGCCACCAGGAGCTGGCCCCAGCCAAGGCCGCTGCCGGAAGCCAATCCTGGCTGAGGCCACCAGCACCACAGCCACAGCTGGGGACCCAAGGCCACTGCCGGGAGCTGGTCCCGGCTGAGGCCACGCTCACGGCAAGGGCCGGCCCCAGCCACGGCCAGGGACCATCTTGTGTGGGGCAGGCCAGCCCAGAGAGGCTGCTCTGCCCTGGGGCTGGGTGAAGCACTCCTGCCCCACCCCACTGCCTTCAGCTTGCTGCCGAAGGCAGTGGGAAGCAGGACGAAGCACGGCCGGGGGGCACAGTACAGGCCCCGCACTGCCCCGCTGGGAGCAGGACAGCGCGGGACCCACATAACTGTGGGGCTCAGGGCGCCACCCCGCAAGGACAGCTCTGACTGCAAATGCAACCACAGTCAGGCTCAGTATAGTCCCACCAATGTGAAAGGCAAAATCTTAGGGGAAAAAAACCCTATAATTTCCTTTCTAGGAAAAATTAGCATAATTATACAGAGAAAAGAGAAAAATAAAAATCATCATCATCATCATCCTTATGCCCCCATCCTTATTCAAGAGGCTCAGAGCATTAAAAATTATGTAAAACAACAGGAGTTACATGTCATTCAACGTATTTAGCTTTTCGGTTGGTCTGTTTAACTTCTTCTCTGTCATCTCCCCATGCAGTGGTTGTGATAGAACCTAGCTCCATCTTTCAACCGCAGCTGTCAGTTAAACACAATGAGGTTGCTACAGCCTATACTAAGAAAGCCTATCTTCTTAATACCCCTTCCCTGAAATGTATATGCCAGTGTGTGAGACCATTACGCCATAATTTAATGTTATTCCACTCCAGAATGCATATCATTTTTGCAAATGACACTCTAGTCATGTTCATGTTACAAGCTAAATAATGACCCTGTGAGGACTTTACGCAAATGACACAGATACACATTCTATGTTTAAGAGTCAAATCTTTTTTGTAAAGTTATTTCCTTGATAGATGCACCTTTTATAGAAACTGCTTGTTTACCAATAGGTGTTTATAAACAGGTAAACTGATATCCATAGTCATACAAACCTCTTTTCACATTTTTCAATTTATCCAATTGCATTCCTCTTTTGTCCTCCATCCAGAAGTCATTTGATTCTGCAGCATTAGTGCTCTAACATGCCAATGGAAATTCAAAGAGACAACTCAGCTTCTGAGAAGGAATGCCATTTAAAAAGACAAAGACAGGTTGGGCCTTGATACTTCAAGGCAGATGCATGTCTGTATAGTACCCAAGAACAGAATAGTCAAACTTTTTGGACAGCTTTCAAGCTTTACTCGTCTCCAATTAGTCTTCTGCCTCTTCCAGTGTGCTGAAAACAAAGATTGAGTCAGATTCTTTGGATGTTTTTTCACGGTATGCCCTTAAATCACAACTCCACTTTGGTCTTCTGCCACTGTAGCAGAGTGAACTGAGGCCCTCCTACGGAATAGATGACACCCCTCCCCCCATACACACACACCCCACATACATCTTTTGAGGAAAAAATTAAAAGCACCTAGGATTGCTGTCATTTCAGTGTTATCAGAAAGATTGGCTAAAACTACCCATTGGACAAAAATCATAGAATCTTAGGGCTGGAAGGGACCTCATGAGGTCATCTAGTCCAACACCCTGCTAAAAGTAGGACCACTCCCACTAAATCATCCCAGCCAAGGTTTTGTCTAACCGGACCTTAAATATCTCCAAAGACAGAGATTCCACCACCTCCCTAGGCAACCCATTCCAATGCTTCATCACCCTCCCAGTGAGAAAGTTTTTCCTAAAGCCTTGTATTAAGCTGCTTTCAGGTGTCAGCTTCGGGCATGTGTGTTCTCTCTGTGTCCTGTGCTGGCTCTGGCCAGGTAACCAGCACAGCAGGCTCCAATCAAACCACACAATAAATCCACAGACCTAGATTCCGTAGTAAAAACACCTGGCCAAGTTTATCGTAGACGAAGCACAGTGTTAGTTCCCTGGATGAATGTCTACAGTTACACTAGGACAAATATGCTTATTGCAATGGACCAGCTCAACTGCAGGATTTTCTGCCCCTGTCCCTCTTCCCCCCATCCCAGATTGGCCAAAGACACACTCTCTGGCTACTTAAAGTCAATTTAAAGTCAACCTTGTTAGGTCAACTTAACAGAGCATCTACACAAAGTCGACATAAGTCGACCTAGTTAAGTCAACTTAACAGAGCCTGTAGTACAGACATACCCATCCACACTGGCTTTAAGTTGACTTAGTAAGGTCGACTTAAGCCTTAAGTCGACCTTCAGAGTTGGTGTTAAGTCGACTTGAGGAAGTACTTAAGTTGACTTAATAAGCGTCCATTGTGGACGCGGTGTTCTGTAAGTTGACTTAAGCGTCATTAACTCAACCTAAGGTGCAAGTGTAGACGTACCCTCTGAGACTCTCTTTTATACATTGACATAAACAAGATATCGCAGTGGCTCCATGTTTCCCCCTTGATATGGCTTGTTACCATCCTCTGATGTGGGCTAGTTATACCATGTTTTACCTTGTACACATTGGATCCATCGTACTGTCCACCTGACTTTATCTACCCAGGAACATGCTCACTCCTCTTTATCTTTGGGGAATGTGTTTGTACCATACCTAGTATTGGGGTGTTCAGGTACCACCTCTTCGGAATGGGCTTGTGTGAGTATCCTATGCCTAGCGCTTCTTTAGAAATGTGTATTTTTGCAATACCAGGTCTGTTCTTGCTAGTTTCTGTGAACTCGCACGCAGGTTCACAGCCTGAGTTCTGCTCACTTTGCTTTATAACACCAGGACCCAACTACTTTAGCTCGGACCTCAGGCCTTATACCCATCTGTTACATTGGGCATCGTGTCTCAGGCTCTCACTTTCTACGACACAAGCTAGAACTTGAAACCAATGGCAGACACACTAGAAATGCAAGGGTCCATATAGAGTCCAACATTAGTAAACGTATATTTTCCCTGTCAAAGAAAGCCTAAAAATCTGTAACGTACAAGGAAACACAGAGCTAGAACATCTGATAATATCTCAATCTCTCTAGTTCCAATTTTTGGGCCAGATTCTAATTTACTCTAAGGCACCTTAATACTGCTCTGGCAGTATAAATTAACCTTAAAATGGCTATAAATGTAGTTTAGGCCTACTTCAAAGTCTCTTTACTCTGCTAGAAAGGTGTAAGGAGGCCTTAGTGTAAATTAGTATCTAACCCTATATCCCTTTCTAACTGAACTCATCCATTCTTGTGAAGGAACGGTTCAATACTGCTAGGAATAATCGCATTTTCCCCTGTCTCTGGCAACAACCCAACTCAGCTATGGCTTTTCCTCACCACTTCATTGAGCTGAATACCCTCAGTGAGTCTCTCTGAGCAGCAAAGAAGAATTAAAATGGCAGGAACATTGTAAAGCAGAATAGTTCAACTACCTGAAGATCAGTGACAATATCAACTAATGGGTTAAAGCAGGAAAGGCACTAGCACTAAATTTTGAAAATAATGCTATATTTTGTAGTTATTGTTAGTTCTTTCTGAGTCTGAGATGTGAATAGCTGTCCTGTCCTCACAGAAAATACTTACACAACTAGCACCTGTTTAGAGCTGTGTGATCCGGATGCCATTTGCAGCACACAATAACAGTAATTTTATTTCAGGCGTATATAGTGTAGATGTAGCTGGGTTGGTCCCAGAATGTTAGAGAGACAAGATGGTGAGGTATATCTTTTACTGGACCAACTTCGGTTGGCGAAAAAGACAAGCTTTCAAGCCACACTGAGCTCTTCTTCAGTTCTAGGAAAGGCATTCCCAGCATCACAGTGAAATGTAAATTGGAACTGATTGTTTAGCATAAGTAGTTAACACATATTCTAAGGGACTATTAAAGGACCATTCTACTTTTCACTCTACTGTGATGCTGGGAGTACCTCTGCCAGACTGAGGCCATGTACACACTAGAGACTTGTCCCGCTATTGCGGGACAAGCAAGCGTTATAACGCTTTACTGCGTCCACACAGCACTCCTTCTAGCAAAATGAGCGTTCACATGCTCCTTTGAATTTTCACTAGAAGGAGCAGTGCATGGTGGGTACCTAGACCATCATGCACTGCCCTGCCAGCCACAAGGCTGGCAGTGGTGCTGGCTTGAGCCCCAGTCCTGTGGCTGGGGCTCAGATGGACTGGGGCTCAGCTGCTGCCCGCCAGCTGAGCAGCAGCTGAGCCTCAGCTCAGCCAAGCCTGGCTGCGGCAGCTGAGCCTGGACTAAAGGGGCTCCAGCTCCCCTGGTAGGGCTCCAGCCCCCAGGCAGCCAAGCCGGGCATGGCAGGGCTCCATCCGCCGGGCTGCTGAGCCCCGCCGGGGGGCTTGAGAGCCACGCCGCAGCTGTGCCGAGCCCCACAGCCGAGCCCCGTGGGGGAATTGAGAGCCCCGCTGGGGCCGCGGCTGCAGCGGGGCTCCAGCCGCTGGCCACCTGAGCTCTGCTGGAGCTCTGTGGATGGAGGGGCTTGACTGTTGGCGGCCAGTGGAGCCCCTCCACCCACCAGGCTCCAGCGGAGCTCAGCTGGCCAGAGGCTGGAGCCCCACTGCAGCCAGGGCGGGGCTGTCAAGCCATCCAGCAGGGCCTGATCCATGGTGGGGCTCAAATGTATTATTGCCCTTATATAAATCCATGGTACGCCCCCATCTCGAATACTGTGTACAGATGTGGTCTCCTCATCTCAAAAAAGATATTCTAGCACTAGAAAAGGTTCAGAAAAGGGCAACTAAAATGATTAAGGGTTTGGAGAGTGCCTCGTATGAGGAACGATTGAAAAGGCTGGGCCTCTTCAGCTTGGAAAAGAGGAGACTGAGGGGGGACATGATAGAAGTATATAAAATTATGACTGATGTGGAAAAAGTGGACAAGGAAAAGTTGTTTAAATACTCCCATAATACAAGAACCAGGAGTCACCAAATGAAACTGATAGGTAGCAGGTTCAAAACAAATAAAAGGAAGTTCTTCTTCACACAGCGCACAGTCAACTTGTGGAACTCCTTACCTGAGGAGGTTGTGAAGGCTGGGACTATAACAATATTTAAAAGGGAACTGGATAAGTTCATGGTGGCTAAGTTCATAAATGGCTATTAGCCAGAAAGGGGTTAAGAATGGTGTCCCTAGCCTCTGTTTATCAGAGGATGGAGACGGATGGCAGGAGAGTGATCACTTGATCATTGCCTGTTAGGTTCACTCCCTCTGGGGCACCTGGGCACTGGCCACTGTCGGTGGACAGATACTGGGCTAGATGGACCTCTGGTCTGACCCAGTACGGCCTTTCTTATGTTCTTATGTTCTTATGTTCTTATATAAGTGGTACATGATACATTAGCACAACTAGATCTGTGCAGTCATTGAAGAATGTAAACCAATTCCAGAGGCCCTTTATTTACCACCTCAGTGAATGAGTATGTAATCTAAACTATTAAATACACACACAAAATTCAGTGGTGCCACTCATAAATTTGCTGCAGTAATAAAATGCTACCATAAGACAGTACTATTTCATTACGATCTCACATTTTGGATTTACAATTCACAGATACAAAATGAATAAAAATAAAAGCAGACATCATAGTCAGTGATGTTAGTGGAATCTAGCACAGGCAAGAAGGGGAACATACACCACATGATGCTTACGTTATGGACGGTAGTTTGTGAAGTTAAATATTTTATTTGCTGAGACATTTTGAGCCTTCCTACAAATACAGAGATGGCGTTTTACTCAGTGAGGCCCTGATCCTGCCATTTAAAATGTCTGAGCAGACCCCTTGTTTCAAACAGAGTCCCTGTGAAGTCACTGAGGGTGTACATGTGCGCAACAGATCATCTGTGTGCTGTCATGTGTGGGGTCAAGGTCTTGGAGGATTATTCATACAAGGCTACATGCTGTCACTTACGACATTGGATTTACTTACAGAGCATGTTCTTTTGGAAATGGAGGGCAAAGGCTGGGGCTTCATTACTGATGAACAAAAAGTAATAAAATGTTGATTTATATTTCCGAATACCCCAAAATGGCTGAAGAGCTTTGCCTCAAACTTTCCAACAGAGCATTAAAGATTCTGTAATTAGTACAACTGAACGTTCCATTCTTCCCCATGTTTAAATTACTGACGTTATCAAGCCAAATGCACATCTTCACTTCCTTACCCCCTACAGTAAGATTGTCTTGATTGCAACAAAGCCTGCAATCTCCTCTCCTCCTCACTAACTGTCCTGCAAATCTACCTTCCCACCATTGGTACAGATACTAAGTTTTTTTAGAGGGGTAGCCGTGTTAGTCTGTTACTTACAGCAAAACAACGAGAGTCCTGTGGCACCTTATAGACTAATAGATTTTCTTCAGCATAAGCTTTCGTGGATTATAACCCACTTCGTCACATGCAGTGGGTTATAGTCCACGAAAGCTTATGCTGAAGAAAATCTGTTGTCTATAAGGTGCCACAGGACTCTCATTGTTTTTTAAGTTTTTTTAGGGTATCCAGGTGCAAACAATGTAAATTCATATTCTCAGATTAGCAAAACCTCCATTAGCAACAAAGTATTTCTGGCCACTGACTTTGGGTGCCCCCTTTTTTTGTTACCTAGTTTGGTCTATCATGAACCTAATTTTCAAAAGCGCTGAGCACCCAAAACTCCAGTTGTGAGTACCCCAAATCAATGAAAAGCAGGTGTAAGGTGTCTCTAGTTGGACAACCAAATATGAAACCACCCAAAATTAGTGGACACAGTTGAACACTCTGGCTGTAGTGATAGTGTTCCATCTACTAGTCTGCATGCTCACTGTGGCTGCATCTACACTGGTAAATTAAGTTGACTTAATTTACCCTGCGTCTACACTACAGTTTCCTTAAGTCGACTTAAGCAGCTTAGGGCTACCCCAGGACTACACCAATGCCCTCCCTGCCAGGGGGGCACAGGGGGAGCCTGGCATGCCTCCCAAAGGGCAGGGCATGTGGGCAGGGTGTGATGCTGTCTGGATTTAGGGAAGCATTTATGATATTAGTTTCAATGGCTATCTCATAAATGCTATAATCCATAGGAACTATGTCATGTTTAGTATCAATAGAAAGGTAGTAATTTGCTGGGAATAATTCTATAGTTTATGTTTAGGAATTCTATTTCGATTAGAAGTTAAGAATGGTCCCAGGGAGTATCCTGATGAGCCATTTAGGACATAAAGAATACAACCATTGTGTCCTTAATGGCTCATCAGTTTACTCCCTGGGACCATATCACCTGGCAGATTCCTTAACATTAAGGAGACAATGGTTGTTCACACCCTCCCGTCTAAGGCATTTGTCCAGAATGACACAAGTTAAAGTATGGATATAACATCAAATTCTTAATTTCTAATCGAAATAGAATTCCTAGACATAAACTATATAATCATTCCCAGCAAATGACTACCTTTCTATTGATACCAAACATGACATAGTTCCTATGGATTATAGCATTTATGAGATACCCATAGAAAATAATATCATAAATGCTTCCCTAAATCCAGACAGCATCACACACAGGGCTCTGCCTTGCCAGGGTCCCTGTACCCCTTTGCCCCATTGTACACAGGGGGTGCCCCCCGCCACCGTGGACCTGCCCAAGGTCCCCCTAGCCCCACAAAGTCGACCTAGAGCATCCAGTGTGGACGCTCTAGGTCGACTTTGTAAGTTCCCCTTTAAGTCGACTTTAATTTTAAGTGTAGACACACTAAGTTGACTTAAAAGTGCAAGTGTAGACATAGCCAATGGTTTTACACACACCCCTCTCTCAGGTATTTCAATAAAGTAACATAAGTTAAAGTATAGATAGAACACCAAATTCCTAACTTCTAATCAAAATAGAATTCCTAGACATAAACTATATAATCATTCCCAGCAAATGACTACCTTTCTATTGATACCAAACATGACAAAGTTCCTATGGATTATAGCATTTATGAGATATCCATTGAAAATAATATCATAAATGCTTTCCTAAATCCAGACAGCATCACACACAGGGCTCTGACCTGCCAGGGTCCCTGTCCCCCTTTGCCCATTGCACACAAGGGGTGCCCCCCTGCCACTGTGGACCTGCCCAAGGTCCCCCTAGCCCCACAAAGTCAACCTAGAGCATCCAGTGTGGATGCTCTAGGTCGACTTTGTAAGTTCCCCTTTAAGTCAACTTTAATTTTAAGTGTAGACACACTAAGTTGACTTAGTTAAAGTCGACTTAAAAGTGCAAGTGTAGACATAGCCTGTGAGATGATCTGTTCCCATACACCTCCATAAGGATCTGAGAAAATAAATCAAATCTCATAGCCAGCTTTACAATAAGATTGAAACTACTGATACTATACACTTTCGAGTCAGGCCAAGTCTACCCTAATAATAAACAACTACTATTGACACTTAGATAGCACCTCCACCCAAAAATCACAAGCCATTACGAAGTGATTATAGAATATACTACTGCTTTACTCTCACATTCACTATTACATCAAACACAGGGCTATAATTTATCAAAATCTTGATCTCTGTCTCTTTCAGTTTGGCCAATTTATTTCTCAATCTTAGTCATGTGAACAGTCTTTACTGACATGAGTACTATTACTGATGCCAATGGCCCTAAAGTATGGCTGGGAAAGAATATTATATAAATTTCACATCCCTGCCAATGGCAGTTCAGCTGAACTGGTGTTAGTAACAGTAGGAGTTTAGTGTAGATGGAGTTTTGACTGCTGACACAGTTATCAGCACTGTTGATTAAACTGCTCCCAGCAGTTAGATGACATAGTAATAGAAAAAAAAGTCAGCAGCTGAAACGTCCACTTCTGAAGGATTCTCAGAATTGCTAGCACAGTTTCAATAAACAGTTCCTGGAACTTGTTGCAGGATTGGACCTAAATGATTAATCACTTTCCAACATGGCTGTTCTGAAGGTATAATTTTATAGTATTTGGCTGAACTGTTTTTCTCTGTACATAGTTTTCTTAAATTCAGAACACTTTGTAGAAGATAAAGCATATACTTTATCCACTAGATTAAATGCATTTACAGACTAATCTTGGGAATTCAAGGCGCTTAATTTAGCCACAGGAGAGATCACCTATTGTTCCATGCACACAAGAGAAAAATACTAAAAATTTCAAGGAAAATATTTCTTAAAAGAGAATAGAAGATGACATCGTTTAAGCAAATGTTCCCTGCTTTCTACCAAGATCTTTGTGCATACAAAAGCTTATGCAAATCAAGCATAACCTACTTTATGTTTGGTGCATCTCCAAAAAAACAAAACCATTTGTTACACTTATATTTTAATTTCTCCACAAATAGAGCATCTATTAAACTATTTCTGTGCAATATTTAAGGGTTTACAGGAAAAGAGGGAAAAATGATCTAATGACTGATATACTGATATCTGGCCCATAGCTACTTAGGTGCCTAAATCCCTCCACTCAGCATTTCATCCCTGGCTAGCTGACACAGACCCCCACTCAGCTTGCTGGCTTCCTGAGGAACTCTTCCTTAGGTACTTTAATTTCCCCATGCATTAATTTGGGAGCCTGGTCGCCTAACTCAGGGATGCGTATACACTAGGTGGCATGCAAGCTGGGAGTTAAGTATTGTAATGCTGAGTGGAGCAATGCCTAAGTACCTTTTAAAGATTGGGGACTTAGTTCGATGGGCCCAAAGGCATCTAAAGTGGAAGAGGAGCGGTAGTAATTACTGGACATGTTCAGTTGTTTTCTCTGAAGCTAAGCAGAGGATTTCCATTAGGGCAAGCAGTCTAACATACCCACCATCTGAGAGCTGAATAGCTCAATGGAGAAAAGGTCATAAATAGAAGGAGTTTGAGCAACTGAGCAATGCAGACCTAAAGCCAAATCTACAGTACAGAGCTACATTGGTATAACTAATCGCTCAAGGTGTGAAAAATCCACAACCCTGAGCAGCGTAGGTATACCAACCCAATCCCCATGTAGATACTGCTATGTCTCCCATTGACATGGCTACCACCTTTCAGGGAGGTGAATACCGATAGGGGAAGCTCTCCCAGAGCATAGGTACATCGTCACTTAATTGCTACAATGGTACGGCTGTCAGGGTGCATCTGTGTCAATGCAGTGTTTCTAAGTGTTGGCCAGCTCTAGGATGTCTTTGCTGTGTCTCCAAACCTGTACCGCCTTGGATCCAGGTTACAAGATTCCCTACCTCTGAGGAGATGGAGAGCTATTGACTCCAGGAATGGAATTGATACTAGCTGCATGGACTTATAGACTGCTTTTGCTGAAGAGATTTTGAGAGTTTGTAAGGGAATTATGGGGCTGCTGTTCTCAGCTGGCTTAGTGGAGTCCAGCTATGCATATCTGATGCCACACTGCATCAGTCTAAGCGACTCACTAAGAAGTCATCTCTCTGAGAAGATCAGAGAAGAGAGTATATGCATATGTATTGTGTGAAAGTTTCATAGAAAATTACATAATAGCAAGATAGTAGGAAAATCTGTGTAGGAAACACTAATAGAATTACTAAATAATAGTTTAAGAAAATTATTCCAAGTATTCCAAATGCTGGTTGTGGATGTTTGTATATATTCCTTAAACTGCCAGACAATTTCTAGGAAGTTTAACTCAGTAACAGTTTTTTGGGTTTTTTTTTTTTTTTTATATCCCGAAAAGACTGCTCTGACCTGTGCTTCAGCTGAGAAGTAAGCTGTAGTACAGGAAAAGAGGAGTGTATTAAAGATATTCATAATATTTCCTCAACATCCTCCTAATCTGTTACTCCAGCAGGCAAATAAGGATATTCATGACAATTTGCAAAAGAGCAAAATTCTGGTATGAGTTCAAATTGTGTGCAATTTTCCCTAAAAATTTTAACTTATATACACATATAAACCTTTTATAGTTATGACTAACATTTTATGCAAAGCTTCTAAAATTTGAAATTTATTGAGCTATTGTAGCCAACTATTCGTTTGTGATTAATCTTGCATTGCAACTGCCTTTGCTAATAACACCAAACTTATTGTTTAGAGGGCTCTTTCACTACTGGGGATGCAAGTGCTTTCTTTGCTTAGTTTGTCATTAATTTAATCTAAAAATCTTTAATAATTTAGGTTTTGAAACTACAGATTTAATCTTAAAAACGTTAGAAGCACCTGGAATCTGAATTGCTAAATAATCCACCCTATTGGCACTAGGTTTCTTGTTCTTCTTGACAGTCTAAATTTCTGAAAACTAACTAGTAGAATATATGTAAACTGGTAAATTTTAACAAACAAATCATTTTAATTCACCTACAAAGTGAAAATATCTAACAGTATTGTAACTCTGGACATTCACCCTGCAAACTACCAAGATTCACACAACCTGCAAATTTTCCTGGGAGTGTTTATAGTAATGTGATTGTTTTAAATGTAGAGGCTCACCTCATCATTATGTGGCATAAATAAGGAGTGGTTTGCACAATTGCAATCAAATTTCTTTTGCAGAAAGTTGGTTAGTAGTTCTTCAAGGGATTTTAAGTTTAAACCTATAATTTGAGCATTTGGATCCACATCTTAAGGGTTACAAACCTACACGTGCAGCTTTTATTTATAATGTCCTGTACATTTATTTCTTTTCTGTCGGCTTTCCTTGTCTTCCATATTCAGATTCTGAAATTTTATGAAGAGTTTGGTACAGTAATGTAGCGTTTACTGCTTAGAATTGTAAGCAGGGTCTGAATGAGCTCTCCCCTAACATCTAGTGATGAACTTGGGAAAAGACTATAGGAACAAACCATGTTTGCCTTGACACACCTACTCTGCCTAGGTGTGCAGCATGATGGTGCTGCTTTGCCAAAATGATTGCTTTTGACTGGTATTGGGTTATAAATTATGTTGGGCAATGAAACATTGATATCCTTATTGTATGAGTAAAGGGAGCAGAACTGTACTTAGCCTGCCCTGATTGAGGGAGTCACCCTAAACTGAGGCCTTGTACACACTACAGAGTTATCGCGCGGTAAGGCTCCTTACCGCGCTATAACAATCAAAGCATCCACACATGAAAGCTTCTTGTTGCACAACATGTAAACCACCCCAAACAAGGGTGGTAAGCCTTACCACGGAACAGTTGTTCCATGGTACAGCCTGTGTGGACGCTTGTTGCGCCGTTGACAGCCTCCGGAAATGTCCCAGAGTGCCAAACCGGGCCACTCCGGAACATTGGAGCTGTCAAATATGTAAATTTCACTGCTCTAGCTGAGTAGTGAAATTGACATATTAAAATAGCCAGGTTCAGCGGCTGGGGGATTGGCCAGCTGGACCAGCTCCCGCTGCCACCAGAAGCCCCGGGGCTGAGCTATTGGGGTGGTACAAACCGGCTGCTCTCGCCAGTTCGGGCCACGCCCCTAGCTCAGCCCCGGGGCTTCAGGTGGCGG
>ML685797.1:8986290-9014037 GCA_007922175.1 Pelusios castaneus
GGGGCTGAGCTAGGGGGGTGGCCTGAACCGGCTGCTCTCGCTGTTCGGGTCAGCCCTGGGGCTGAGCTAGGGGGGTGGCCTGAACCGGCTGCTCTCGCCGTTCGGGTCAGCCCTGGGACTGAGCTATGGGGGTGGTACAAACCGGCTGCTCTTGCCACCACCTGGCAGCCAGTTCATACCACCCCCTTAGTGAAGCTGCAGGGCTTCGGGTGGCGGCAGGAGCAGCTCCCACTGCCACCCGAAGCTCCGGGGCTGAGCTAGGGGGGTGGTACGAACCGGCTGCTCTCGCTGGTTCGGGCCACCCCCCCAGTAAAGCTGCAGGGCTTTGGGTGGCGGTGGTAGCAGCTGCAGGGCTGAGCAAGCCGGTTTCGGCCACCCCCCTAGCTCAACTCCGGGGCTTCAGGTGGCAGCAGGGGCTCTCACTGCCACCCGAAGCCCCAGGCTGAGCTAGGGGGCTGCAGGGCTTTGGGTGGCGGCGGCGGCGCCGCAGCTCCCGCTCCCACCATGCACTGCTCTTGTATCGCAAAGGAGCATTCACATGGTGAACGCTCCTTTGCGATTTAAAGAGCAGGTGTGTACACACCAAAGCGCTATAAATATAGCGCTTTCCTTGTCCCGCAATAGTTTTTATTGCGGGACAAGTTTGTAGTGTATACATAGCCTGAAATTCACTCACTAAGCAGCGGGGTAGGGATGCCAAACCCCTCCCACTAGAAATGAGATGGTAGATGATGCTGCCTAAAAAGATATAGATGCCATTTGACCTCTTTCTTTCCAGTGTTTAGAGAGAGAGATGATTAGGATCCTTAATGGAGAGTCATTGTTCTGTTCAGTGATTAGCAGACCTGAATCACTCCTAAGAAGATCTAGAGACTGGGTCTCAGCCCTAGGCTGTACTCACCTCCATTTTCAGCGGGAGTTGACAGGAGATACGCAAGGTACATAAAATACCTTACGTATCTCCCACTGACTTCTTAAATCCTCGCTACACACTACAGTAAGCCAACTGGAAATGGCATCCAGTCAGCATAGTGTAAGTGCAGTTTCAGAGCTGGTGTTCCAGCTCCAGATCAGTTATCAATTGAGCACATCTACACGGAGGCCTCAATCGAAAACTGAAGACTGTGCTGACTGATGGCGGCGACTTTGCCGCCATCGGTATAGACTTGACTTCAGCCCTGCTGCAGAAACAGCAGTTACATGAAAGACATTGCAGAAGCTGTACTGGTAGTGTCGTTTTCTGCTGACCAATGAAATCATGAAGGCCTGTTCTACACTTTCCCACACCAATCAGCAATCACTTGCGCAGGGACCAAAGCAGCACACAGGAGAGCAACTTAAGGACTCTGAAGTTACTTGCTTGGAGGAGAGGCACCCTAACATTCCTGCTTACTGTCAGGAGTGAGATATCAGCTTCTATGGCCCCTGCTTGTGGAAAATTATGGAACAATTTGAAATTTTATCCCAATCTATCTGCATCAATACCCTGAAACAACCATCCAGAATCTTTTCTCCAGCTTGAGTTCCTCTTCCCCTTGGGCACAACTCACCATGCCCTAGTTGATCATCGAACTGTGCACGTGCCAGGGGGCAATGAGAAAGAGGTGTATTTTACAGTAATTCATCAATGCTGTTATTGCATTCACAGTCTTCTGTTCATTATTTATTGTGCTTCTTCTAATGTGCCCTTAAGAGGAAACCTCGCCACACTTCCTGAGCGCCTGTGGCTGATAAGAAAATGATCATGGAGATACAAAGAGGAGATGTTCCAAGAACTCTTCCAGTCCTCTGAGGCAGAAAGAAAAAAGGGCATGGAGACACACTGGCTATGTCGACCTCTGAGGTTCCCCTGTCCGTGGAGTGCCAGGAAAGACAGCTGCCAGCACTCTATGGACAAGGGATCCCCAGAGGTGCCCTTGTCCGTAGAGTGCCGGGGAAGACAGCCGCCATTGGCTTCCAGGACAGGAGAGCCCCGAGGAAGAGAGCCGCCAGCGACTCTTTTCCCCGGGAGCCCCTAGGGCTCCCTAGTCCCCAAGCCATGGCTCCCTTCCCCCAGCCCTAGGTCAACTTAAGTCATTAAGTTGACCTAGGGTGTCCACACTGGTGTTAAAGTGACTTAATAAGGTCAACTTAGACCTTAAGTCAACCTAATAGGCCGTGGTTATTAAGTTGACTTAAGGACACCCTTAAGTCTACTTAATGAAAGCCCGGTGTGGACATGGAGTAATTTAGGTTGACTTAAGCATTCTTAAGTCGACCTAAATTGCTAGTGTAGACATGGCCACTGTGTCCAAAAATCAGAAAACTGATTGGCAGGAGAGAGTTGGGAAAAGCAGGTCACAAGTTCATGATAAAAGCCACAGAGGAGCTGTTCATAATGCAGTAGACTGAATTTATGTGTGTTTACCCACCCCTTCACCCCAAAGCCATTACAGACCTGCTTCCCATGCTCTCCCTAAACTCCATCCTAACATTCCTACCAAACTCCTGGCCTGTCTCGGTACCCTGTTCACTTCTCCCCTTCAAACTGCTTCCAAAACAATATATGGATTCACACCTAGCCATCATAGTTCACACTGCCTCTCACTGCTTTCTCTACTCCAGCCCAATTTTTCATATATGTTTCATATACAACCATCGCTGTAATTTGCATCAACAAAACTTTCTAGTGTATACAAGGGAAAGAACTGAAAATCACCAAAGACCTGGGTTAGACATGGGAACCTCAGAACATGGGATCACAGACGTGGCATTGAGTGTCTAACAGCAGCAATGCATGACCTGCAGCGGCAGCATGTGACCCATGTCAGCAGAGAAAAGCAATGGCAAACAGCCAGTTGCAGAGGTGCACAGCAGCTCTGCTTGATGCTCCATCCCCTTTCTGTGGTGGGAGGTGAACCCCTGAGTACACACCACTGAACTCTGGGTCTTCACTAAGGAAGGACAGCCAACTGTGGGTGGGGTGCAGTGGAGGGAGAGAGGACTGATGTGTTCAGAGGTGGATCAAGATTTATTGGGACCCTGAGCACAAAGACTATGTGGGCCTCCAACATGCCATTAAAAACACAAATGAATCAACATGCTTTAGTACAAAGACTCCACTCAATGTTTACACCCTACATTATTAAGTAAGCAAATCATAACCCATTTCATTATGCCTAAATTAAGTGATCAATGTTTCCACACAGAACATGAACATGGCTTTTGACTTTGGCTTGGATGCATACAATATATGTAAAATAACTCAAAATGAAATAATGTTAAAGTTTTTGTAGCTCTCATAGGCTCTTATTTAAGAACTATTAACAATTGCAAATATCACACCTATTATTATAATAGCAGCAAAACAAAAGAAAAGTTACATTGTGGTAAACACCAGAGAACACCAATAGCCTTGAATACAAATCCACCAATACCTTATCTTAATCAAATTAACTGACACACTATTCATATCAATTGTTTATCAGGCCTGAAACATTAAATTACAAATTACTATATTTAGTTATATAATTATTTTAACAAATTCTGTGTAGTCTGCTTTTATTATTTCCCATTTTTATTCATTATTTTCTGATTTAGAAAGTTTCATATTCCTTTTAAAGAGATTGCATGTTATTATTTTGATTCTGTGACTTGTATCCCATCAAAGGTCTTTTTCAACATCTTCTGTTGAACTGAGAGAATCTTAGGAAACTAATTACAGTCAGACTTTGCATATCATTCCCAGTAACATCTGTACATAGCAATGGAAAAAATGTGCTACACATAATATACTGTAAATGTCTCTTTTACGTACCCATTACACCTATATTTTAAAAATATATTATCTTATGTATCCAAAAACAAACATATCATAAGAACATATGTCTTATCTTTTAAATGATCATTTGCTTCTGAGTTTTGAGGGAGGAAAAATCATGTATAATGTCATCAAAATCCATTCATCAAACCAGTTCTGACTCCACTGCCATTAGAGACAAGGCCTTTTATGCATTGCTGATCTCAGTTCAATTTTTGTCTTTCCCATTTTTGAAAACTTACATTCTCCTTCAGAGTTTGTAACTGGTACAGTCAGGAAAAGTTTGAAAGCAATGTACATGTTAGGAAATGTTGACTGAAGGCCACTTTGCCTTAAAACTTGCAGCAAATGGAGATTTGTCAGGCTTATTCTGTATGAGTTCATCATGAAAATTTTGTTCCAAGTCACCAAGGTAAAATGCAGTACATTCAGCAGCATACTTGTGAATGTCCGAAATGTCCAGCAAGTTGTTTTTAAATAGTACTCCGAAGCAGTGATTCAGCAACGTATAGGCATCCGGTTGGAGATGAAGACAAACTAATAACGGTCAATTACACCATAAAAAGTCTCAGTGTAGAACTTTTGACTTTCCTCACATAAAACGTCAGGTTCTTACAATTCATCTGCTAACTGTTTTCATTTTCAGGAATGAGTCAGATCACTTTGACTTTTCTGTGAAAAAGTCTTGCATGTGTGTTTAGCAGCATTTTCAAAATTTTTGAAATGATCTCATAGAAAAGCCACATGATTGTAGTGATTGCAATAACTGAATTACTGTACTGAGGTCAATGTCACTTTTCTGTAACTGCAAGCTGGACATTTTAAACCACTGAAGAATGGTTTCCCAAAATTGTGCCATACAGCCCTTTCAAATGTTCCATTTTACTCTGAAAGGAATCTGCTTCCAGTCAGGTATCATGTCACTAGTTCATATCTTTCGACATATTTTCTAGGGCTTGCCGAATTGTATCATAGTTCTGATACAGAGTTCTTGTAGAATCTGTGCAGCTGCTACAACGTGTGTCCAACTGACTTTTGAATGTCAAGAATGAGTGACTGCTATTATCATGGAAAACCTGTTTCAGCAATATGCAAAAGCTGAATGGAAAACATAAAGCAACTACAGACATCAGAAAAAAATTAACTGCATTTGAACAGCTGTTGTTAATACTGTTACCTCCCACTTAATTTAAAGACTGGGCAGCACAAGAAATGTAGACAATAAACAATTTAGTCGATTTAGATGTGCCTACAAACCATTGTATCATCCCGACATATTGCTGACATTGTCATACAATTGTCCATGGCAAATAGATATGTCCAAACCCCAGCTGTTTATCATTGAAAGTACACAGTCAGCAAGGCTTGCACCTGTATGATTCTCTAGCAGCTCAATGAATCATTCTAGAATCTGCCTCTCTGAATTGACAAATCTGCATATAAAAGTGAGCTGATCAACATGTAATCAATCTGATGTTGAATCCGCAATAACTGAAAAATATTAATGGATCAAACATAGCAATCAGATCCAAAACCCCCAAATAGTTACCATAATATGTTGATCCTAAGCTCATTGTGGCCTTGGAACACAAGTCCAACACGTTTAAGGACTTCTCTCCTGTACTGATGCTCTGCCTGAAACTGCTGAGCTAGGCCCACATCAGCTGTACATGTTGCTTTTGAATGCTTTATCCATGTCAGCATGAAGTTTCAGTGGTCCAAGCTTTTCTCATATTCAGAAAGACATTCAAGATGTTTCCAATCACTGAATCTTTCAATACAGGCATGCATTTTGACTGAAAAAGTTTTCAGGCAAAGCAGCAAATGTTTCCAGAAGATGGAGAGTAAATAAACCAGCACTGTGTAACAGATTCACCATTGTGCAGCCAATATGAAAACAGATCATCAGGCAACAAACACATCTTCCCTCCAATCACCTGAGCAAAAGCAGAGAATTTTTAAATATTTTTATTTTGACAAGCAGCTGAACCCATAGCAATCCAAAAATTCCAGAAACACTCATTAATGTCATTCCACAATGCAAGATGGCTGCTAAATTCATCTGCTTGTATTGCATTTGTCTCCCCAATATAACAAAGTGCCAGCTCACTTGCCTCCACACAGATCTGATTCTGTAGCTTCTCTGCCTCTTGAATGCCAAAGCCTTCACTGGCAGCAATAATGTCTGCTGAAACAGCCTTGTCATCGTTGTCCGCTGTTTTTCCTTTCTCTCTTTCTTTGAAGTGCTGATTTCCTCTTGATATCTTTTGTAGTAAAGTAACTTCTTTAACCTCCTTTGGCTGTTTCAGCTTTCTCTTTGCATTCCCACTTAAGTAATGATGATCCATATTGTGAGTTTCATAAGCATCTATAGTGGCATTAAGGTTTTTTGGGTTTTGGGGGTTTTTTTTGCTGTCTGTCATTTCTAACGAACACCACTGGCATCCGGCCAATCCCGCAGCAAGTCATTTGAATATTGCAATGGAAAATGTCTGAAAAAAACAAACTTCTGTTAAATGTTCCAGATGTAATTAGTGAGAGAAGTGGATTGGGGGTGGGGAGTTGGAATATTTTAGCTTCTTGGGTTTATTGTTGTAAAGATATCCTCAGTTGCATCTTCAAAGCACGCTCCATTCTCCTGCATTATGTGGGGATCTGGCCATATTGGAAATGAGTGACAATTTTCAATGGTCTCTTGAAGCCTGGGGGAAGGGATATTTAAAATACTATGAACCTTCATGCTCTGTCACCCCCATGTGGCAACTTTCTCTTATTGGAGCACAGGAGGTGAGAGAGGTGAGTTCCTGGTCTGAGGGGCCATGGCAGTGAAATTGGAGCACAACAGCGGAGGAGTTGATCCCCAGAACATGGAGCTGGGGAAATCAGGACACAGTGAGGTGGGGTGAGGGAGACAGGGATCTCTTTCCTCCAGGCGCTGGTACCTCCGTCTCTGATGGAGAGGCTGGAACTGAGTCCAGGGAGACAGACATTTCTTTTCATGAGCAGCTTCTTCAGACTTCAGCAGCAGCTGCTGCTCTTCCCACCCTCTCAGCAGGGAGGCTGACTTCAGTTACTCCATTAACAGGACTTTTACAGTCCAGTCAGCAGTGCTAACCAGACACTGTCAGGTCCCCTTTTCAACTGGACTTCCCAGCCCAAAACTGGAGACTTAGCACTGGGCCTCATGGTATTAAAAACTCTGGTAATGGGCCACTACTTCATCTGAGGGGACGAGCGGGGAGCTCAGGGCTTCAGCTCCATGGCTTTTCCCAGGGCTGCAGGCTTCAGCTCCACAGCTTCTGCTGGCAGGTGGGCTGGCCTGCGGTGCCCAGATTTGGACCTTCCATCCTGCAGCTTCTGCCAGGGCTCACAGCTTCAGCCATGTGGCTTCTGCCAGCAGGCAGGCTGACCTGTGGTGCCTGGACCTTGCAGCTTCTGCTGTCTGTCTGCTGGAACTTGGGGGCTTCTACTTGAAGCTTCTGTCAGGATTCGGGGAGCCTATTTTGGGGCTCTCAAATTGGCCAGGGCCCTAAGCAGGGCATTAAACTGCTACTTGATGTGTTAGACATTTGTTTGTCAGACTTTCCCACCACAAGGTGGGAAATTGAGGCCAAGGACACTGCCCAAGATGCTGTGGTGTCATGTTTGCTTATGTCACATTTTTGGACATGGTTGACTTAATTTCCCAAACTAATGTTTGGTTCCCTTTCCTTTTAAATAAAAGTTCTCTTTTTTTATACACAGACTCAGTACTTCTGAGTGGGCAAGTATCGCCTTTTAGAGGCATCCAGGAATGGTGGTAAATTTCCCCAGATTACTGGGTGGGTCCTAAGCTGGTTCCATTTCTCTCATCAAGAGGAACCCCTAAATATTGAACGTGGCTCTTGTTGCTACCATCTCCACCTGGCAGAAGGGTTACATAATGTTTGTCTGAATTCCAGGGTTCTGTGTTAAGCAATTTATACAATGATGTATGTCATCTTTATATTACTGTAACTAAATTACTATAGGGAAAGTATTCTTCTCTGAAGAGAGAAAAAAAGGTAAAGTTTGGAAATATAAAAACAGTCTATTGATCTACCAAAGTAGGATAGTGTTTCCAGTCATGAATGTTTACATTTCTCTTAATCAGAAGGTGGTGGTAAAAGTGTGTGAGTCACCTCATATCTCTGAGATAAGGCGTAGACACATCCTGGTGGTTGCAAAGAGAGTGTATTGAAGTCGCCTTCTATGACATTGGACATCTAATGGACAAGTGAAAACAATATGAATATTTTTCACATACCAACATTTACTGCAGTAGGAGTTCAGGTTGGGATTTTCAAAGGACCTTAGGCATGCAACTACTGTTGAATTTTGGTGCTTAGTTCCCTCAAACTCTGGAAAATTCCAGCCTTAAGCAAATATATATTAAACTAAGCATTCACACCTTACAGAAAGAAAATGGAAAAAAAATCGCATCCTCAGTAAACATGGCTGATAATTTCCAGAGGGGTAGCCGTGTTAGTCTGTGTACAGCAAAAAACAACGAGAGTCCTGTGGCACCTTATAGACTAACAGATTTTCTTCGGCATAAGCTTTCGTGGGCTATAACCCACTTCATCAGTTGCATCTGACGAAGTGGGCTATAGCCCACAAAAGCTTATGCCGAAGAAAATCTGTTAGTCCATAAAGGGCCACAGGACTCTCGTTGTTTTTATGGCTAATAATATTATTCTCTTCTCTTTCTGCAGGTTACTAATTTTATTGTATATTCTTGTAAAAAAAACAAGCATTAATGGATGTAGATAAACCTGTCATGACTGTAGGAGCCAAACAAAGGAACAAAAGAATGAGCTGTTTACAAATTCAGTGTAAACTTCAGAAAACGAGATTCTGTGTGATAAATTCAATCCCATTTTTAAGCAAAAGCAAGTAAAACAGTGCAGCGGAAGTGTCAAGCTTTAATTGTTCCAGAGGCCCTAACATGGAGGGGGAAGAGTGCCAGAAATTCACATGATTTATCATCTTCCTACATTTTCCAGCAAATGTCCAATCCCAAAGGAATTCTCCACCATTTCCTGACAGCGCCTCAACATTGAATTAATACACAAGGTAAAAGAAAATTCAATGTAGAATATCAGAACAGATTAATGGAAGTCACATCAGTTTGTCAGTCCTCTGCATGCTAATTAGACAAAGCATTCCAGAAATCTAGGATTTTGGTGACAAATATTAAAGTTGCTAAAAAGTTTAAGTTGTGGTCAACTTAGGAAAATGACTAGAGAAGTGTTACTTTTATGTATTAACTACACTTATTAAATGCATTGCTAGCCTAAATAAATAAAAATATGATAAAGGAACCAGCAATCTATTCCCCACAAATCCTCCTGTGATTTTGGTAATATTCAGTACTCTCAGACAAAACTTTTTTATCCAAGATCTTTGTTTGTATTTCTTGTTTACTTTTAATAATCCTAATGAAGAAGCACAAGTCAATTAAGCTGCAGATTCCACACAATCTTGAGTAAGGAGGTGTCCCTTTTGTGAGTTAGAACTAATGCAGACATAGAGCCATTCTGCTATAAACTAGAAGTGTGAACAGCCCTTCAAAAACGTTAGGTTGCATTATGTTGAAGCTCAGCTAACCAACTTAGTTTCTGGTGCTTCATATATTGTAGTGACTAATTCATAGTCAATTGTATTATCTTCTGATGAACCATTGTCCATTATTGTTACGTATAAAAATACCTTGGAGTCATGGGGAGGCTGTACTCCTATAAACTTCAATTGCAATATTTTTTCTGTGCTGCATAACGCTCCTCCCCCTTGTAGCTTTCAATGGCTTTCCTTTGGAACAAAATTGTCAGCTAAGAAACAGCTCAGTAGCAAAGGCCTATGGCTATTTGGGTTTCTTTCCTATTTTGCAACTGATTGACATTAGGTTTGCTGATGAAGAACCAGATACATACTTAGAACATAGTCCTATGCCTCATGAGTGCAAGGATAATTTGGCAGACTCAGAAGCCCTGATTCTGATCTCAGGTATGCCAGTGTAAACCAGGAATAACTCCTCTAAAATCAGTGGCCATGCCACAGCTGCTGCACCATTTCTGCAACACAAAGCAGTAAAATCCCTTTTAAAGGACCATGTAAGTATTCTCTCTCTGCACAAGAACCCACAGATAGGACAGTGACACCATAACAGCTCATAGGTCATCCCTTTCCCACTTTCCCTGGTGGTGGGAGGATGGGCAAGAAAAATGGGCATCGTCTGACTGTCTCTAGGACATGGCACTTCTTGACTGCCAAAAGAGCCTTTTGGTGCCTTTGACAATTAATTTACCTTACAGCAGCTCTTAGACTATACAAACTTATGCCAGAGATTGGATGTGTGACCAGAAATTTTTGTCCCAAGATATCTAAGCTATAGGTTCTATATAAGGAGGCAATTAGCAGAAAAGCCTCAGAAGGGGTTTAAATTCCAGCAGGCTAGCAGTAGCATAGAGCTCTATAGTGTTACAAAGTATCAACATATATTGATTATATATATTATATTATATATTGGACAGACAGGACAGTCTCTGAGCCAAAGAATCAATGGACACAAATCTGACATCAGAAATTGCAACACTGCAAAACCTGTAGGGGAACACTTCAATCTCCCTGCTCACTCCCTTGACGACTTGTTAATAGCTGTGTTGAAACAGATGAATAACAAATCACAGCTTCAAAGAGAGACTGCAGAACTCGAACTTATATGCAAATTTGACTCTGTTGTCTTGGGGTTAAACGGGGACTATGGATTTTTCTCGCATTACAACAAGTGATTTGACCTCCCCCTCCTCTATGTGCTGTTCCCCAGTGTTTTGAATCCTAACACCTATTTTGATTTGCTGTTACAGCCTGACCTGATGCTATGTCATACACTCCCCTGCATTTAATTTCCTACCACTCTGTAACTTTCCTATCTTCAAAGCGTCTGACGAAGTGGGCTTTTCTCCCACGAAAGCTCATGCGATTAATAAATCTGTTAGTCTTTAAAAGTGCCACAGGACTCTGTTGTCTTTCTACAATAGACTAACAGGGCTACCCCTTTGAAAGTATCAACAGTAATTAGAGTCAGTTGTAGTAGTAAGGTGATAATTGGAAACAATTATAAAGTGGCAACAGTAGTAAGGAACATTTCTTGTTAAGCAATTAGGATAGTTAGCACCTAGATAGCAGTGTAGATAGGGCCTTTTGAAATTTAGGATTAAACCATTGATCGTCCTTTTTCCTATCCTTTGGGAAGCCCTATTCACCCACAAGCTAATTCATACTGTTATTATTGTCAATAACAGTTACTAAGTCCCCGTTCAGGGAAACTACTTTGTTAACTAGACCTAATAAGGTCGACTTTAGGTCAACTTAAAGTCGACCTAACTTTTTGTAGTGTAGACATAGCCTATGGTTTTTGTCTGCACTGACCATAAAGACTTTTTCTTCATTAAACTCTTGGCTTATAATCTGGATAAAATGTACTATTTGTTCTTTATCCTATGTTTATCCCTATCATAAAGAAGAAATATTTGGAGCCTGGATGAAACATGTGAGGATTGTCTACCCTAGACTTCACAAAGGTGTTAACTACCTCAAGGTAACTGACAATCAATTAATATGAGGTACAGAATTCTAGTGAAGACAAGCCCTAGGTCATATTTAACATCATATTAGTTAAAACAACTCCTTAAATTTGGTTTCTAACATGATCTAATATTCAAGTAAGCACAAGCTCAGTGAGGGTGGTATAGAGCTGCACCACCCCAGGGCTGAGTTCCTGGATCCTCCTACCTCTCTATTCCCCCTTAAAGGCAGGGCTTAAAGTAAGGGGGGAAATGCACTGGAACACAGTTCTGGGGCCCACAAATTTGAGGGACCAGAGTTCCAGGGCCCCTAAAAATAGAAAAATCCCGCAGAATGCAAGTTCTGCCCTGCCCTGGCTGCTGGCAGGCCCTACGCCCCACCACTGTTAATCACAACACTTATTGTGTTATGCAGTGTTTGCTAGTTTGTGACAATAATTGCTATAGACATAAACGTCATATAAAATTATAAATATTTTTATGGCGCAATAATCGATGCATGTGGTACTGAGAAGTGGTTGCAAATGCCTACCTGTGCTGGAGCCCGCATATGCATGAAGGGGGCCCAGACAATAAGGGAAGGAGGCCTGGAGATTAGAAGGGTTCCAGAGCCGTCAAATTATACTTTAATCACTGCTTAAAGGTGGCTATTATTGCCACATATTACTCTCACGCTTAGTACAAGGACATAAGATGTGCTTGAACTATATGTTGGGGAGTACGCAGGCTCCTTGTACCACCACTGCACCACATCATCTGCTTGGAAGCAAGGCACTTTCTAGCCCTGAATGTTTTCTTTTAAATAGGAGTGAAGTAGTAAACCATCTTTTTTCATGCTCCTATTTTGTGCCTCTAGGCCATTCAGGTTCAGATCTTGAAAACCAAAATGAAATTATTCACAATGCCTCCAGAGTGTGTATGCTTATAATGGACTGAAATATGATTTAGCCATTCCTAGAATCACTAAACCTTGTTTATGAATGAGAAATGATGGCTGGGAAATAAAAGTTCTACAAAACAGGAAATTAAATGTAATTTCAATTAAATCTTACTACATCACCTGCAGTAGATGGTTAGATGCATTTATGTAAGAGATTTATGCAAAAAAAAAAAAAAGAAAGAAAATTACAGATAATTGACAGCACATAGCCCAACACAAACATCCATAATTAGCAATGACAGTCAGTTGTTAGTACATTTCTGAGTAACTTAATGACCAAAAGAGCCAAAGATCAGATTAATCAAATTGTTCTCATTGTGCCAGTAGAAGATGACTACAAAACTGGAATCATTATCCCACTTCTTACTTAGAAATACTTATCAGCCTGGGAAGGCAAGGGACATATTATTTCTAAAAGGACTCTTTCATATCGATATGCACCAGCAGGCTCAGCTGTTAAGAACTCCGGAGAGCAGATTATTGTTAAAAGGTCACCAAACAAATGGTTTAGCATCAATTTTATGGCAGAAATGTTATATATAAACATGGGTCAGCGCAGGGATCAAACTAATTCATAAGATTCCATTTTAGCTGCTGGAAAAAAAATCTCAACATTACTATTGGCCTTAATTGAGCATGACATATGTATATTACACATAGCTACAAGATTTTAAATTGCGCGTAAATGGAGTTCAACAAGAAATAAACTTGCTGTATTTCTATATGCTCTGAAAATATATTTTAAATCAAAGTTTGAACCAAGCCAAAATTATTGACTTATGGCAAACCAGAAATCACATCTCTTGCTGTTTAATACATGTTTCTACTGTAAAATCAGAAAAATTCTTCTATTGGATGGTAGTGCATTCATTGCTCTTATGAGTTAAAAATCTTTCCTAATACAGCAAAAAACAACGAGAGTCCTGTGGCACCTTATAGGCTAACAGATTTTCTTCGGCAGAAGCTTTCATGGGCTATAACTTTGTCAGATGTGGGTTATATCCCACGAAAGCTTACGCCGAAGAAAATCTGTTAGTCTATAAGGTGCCACAGGACTCTTGTTGTTTTTTGCTGTACACAGACTAACACGGCTACCCCTATGAAAATTTCCTAATACATTGTTTTGTGATTAGTTCTTTAACTTCCATGTGTTCATCCATTCTGAGGATGGGGAGGGCACACCCCTCAATTTATCATCTTCCTCATGTCCCACTGATGAGAAGATGAATGAGAAATTCTTCTTTCACATAGCTTTACAGTGTATCATACTGATTTCAATTCCACATAAGTGGGTCTACATTCATCATGCACCTTGGCCAACCACACATGCCTTCTTCCCATTAATCCATCTCCTTTATCCAGGACCTTCCCTAGTATTTGAACCCCCTGAGGAGATTCAAACACTGCTTCCTTTTTCAAATTAAACCACCAGAGAAATATTTCCTTCTTCCCCTTAAATGTGGAATTTTCAATTTAAAAATTCTTGCTTGCAATCCAAAATGGGAAAACTGTACCACATTAAGAACATTTAAGGCTCAGTATCTTGAAATCCTCCAGGCTTAGAAACAGGACCCTTAGTCTATTGCATGAAAATTCCCAGCTTCCCAATATGACACAAAACATTGTTTGGAAGTTTCCAAGATACTTTAAAATGGTTTCTTTCTTATATAGACAAAACTGTTTAAAATCATCTTAGAGATATATTAAATGAATGTGCTATTTTCTTTCTCTCCCTCTCAGCTCTGTACAGTTGGAATCATAATGAAGTCTACAGAGCATCTTGAATTGAGAGGGAGTGAGATTCCTGGACCCAGTCAGGCCTGCAAACAGCAATTCCAGGCCCAGGGCATAATAGTCAATGGCCCCTCTAGAAAGGGATGGCTGAGTTTTACGACCATGGGCGGTGGCTGAAGCTTCCCCTCAAGGAGGCAAGCTTCCAATCCCAACTCTTCCACATGTTACCCCACTCAAACTTCACCCCAGGACCTGCCCCTAAGTCCCACCTCCTCCCCTCCTCACCATTGCAACCCTCCTCCTCGCTCAATCCCACTCCTCTTTTCCACCCCCTTTATCTCAAGGTGATGAGTGACAGCTGAGGAGCTGAGCAGGGAGTGTGGGAGGGACAGGACAGTGAACAGGGAAGGAGGTGGCATGGGGCCAGGGTGGATTGGGGGTGGGGCCATGGGTGGAAGAGGCAGAATGGGGAGTTAGCCTCCCTGCAGAGAAGCTTCACCAGCTGCTCATGGCCTGTGACCTTTTAAAATCACTGGGCCACTGGGCAATTGCACCCTTTGCCTCCCCTCCCCCATTGGGGCCTGGCCCCAGCTGATGGTCCACACCCACTTCCTGGGTTTCAGAGACCCAGCTCAAGCTAGTCCCGCAACTTCAAAAGAGTGCTATCCTGAGCCCTGGTAGATTGTCTACCACTTCAGACTGGGAGGTTTGCTCCTGCTCAATCCAAAATGCTATGTAGACATGCCTATAACAGTAAGAAAGACACCTGACTTGACAGGAGAGGGGATATTAAAATAGAGTGGCTTTTGGTTTTTAACCCTTGCTAAACACTTCTGGATTTCTTTTGTATTCAACAGTGGTGTTGCTGGCACTGGGCACACAGGACACGTGCCTCAAGTCCAGCACCAGTGCCCCAAATCTGGTGGAGACCTGCGGCCCGGCTGCCTGCGGCCCCCACCAGGGCTGGGAATCCGGAAGCCGGGGCCTGGCTACCAGCCGTGGTCCAATGCAGCCAGGTCGCAGGCCAGCAGCAGCAGCAGCTGGATCCAGGCCCTGGACCCTGAACCTATTTTGGGGGCAGCAATGCCCTTGGTATTCAATATATGAAGAATATGTGATGTCATCATGTGGTATAAAGATTTTATTGGCTTCATCTTAATTAAGCTGCATACTGCCACCATCCTAACCTCACGTCAATAAAACCCCACCATCATATCCTTTCTGCATGTACAGTATTATGAGTAGATGCCAATAACTCCCCCCCCCCCCCCATTTAGTATTCCAGTACTTTAGCTCCTCTTTATTTAGTACCTTTTTGTATCACCCTGGCATGGACATTGTACTTCTACAGAAAATATATACTGTTCTGGGTCCCCCCCACCCACATAGATTCCTGAATAAGTAAAGCCTAATCCTGTTTTGCTATTTAATTGAAAAATGTATGCTAATTATATCATTTTGAAAGGTGTATTACCACAATAGTGTTGTCTTCTACTTGTTATAAACATCAGTACCATGAGTCATATAGTCAAATTCAAAAGTGCCACAAGACTCATGAGTCATATAGAATATCGAGGCTGCAACTGTGCATTTCACACTCACTAGAATTCTCTTTTAAACTCCAGCCCTGTCTTCACCTTTAACCCACTGAAGTTTCTGCAACTATTACACTCAAGTCACTTCCTGATCAGGAGAGGCAGGGGAATCTTGTTGTTGAAAGTCTGGTGGGGGGGTCAGATCATCATCTGCTGTAAATTGCCACTGACTTCAACGGAGCTAGAGCAGTTTTCACTAGCTGAGGAGTTGCCCTTGCATTTGTAACATGCGCCCAGCTGCACATCATTACTCAGAAAATTCTCTCTGAGAATTCTCGCTTCTCAGGGAGTTTTGACTGAAAAATCCAGAGAGCTGGACAGGGCTCTCATTATCATGCAGGTTTACTTGATCCTGGGTCATTTGTGGGGGGAAAAAAAGCTTCACCAACTACCCTATTACAAAGGACAGCTTCTCAGCATATTTTGTCTTTCGAGTCTAGTGAGATTTTGCATTAAGAGTGAACCAGTACTACACTGGTTAAAACAAGGGTCTGCAACCTGTGGCTCCAGAGCCGCATGCTTTGGCTGCCACCCTTGCGGATCCAGGATCCCCCCCTGCCACGGGGAACCCTGCAGGTGCCCGCTTGTAGCTCCAGGCCTTCCCTCCACCACTGGGGGACCCTGCAGGTGGCTCATTCTTGGCTCCAGAGCTCCCCCTCACCACAGGGGACCCTGTGGGGGCCCTACACCTGTTTCTGGACTGGCCCCCTCGCTACCAGGGGACCCTGTGACAGGCACCGTGAACCAGTTCCCTCCACCCCCCACCAGGAGGCTACACCCATTGCAGCTCTCAAAACACTTGGTTATTGAAGGAATGTTTTAAAATGACTCTTCTTATCTTTCGGGTTGCCGACCCCTAAGATGACATCAGTAGCAGTTCTAATAACAAGCCAAATGTTAAAGGCAGCATATGGTACAGAATACATTGCCCCAAATTCTGCTGTCAGTTCCCCCACCCCCCTGAAGTCAAATCAGTGCAGTAAAAAAAGTTTTACAACCTTGGGAAATGAATTGAACAGGGGTTATTACAATGTCAACTTGAAGAAACTGAACAGAATGATGAAGGAAAGTTTTGATGTTTCTGAAACAGCATCTCAAGTGTTATTGAAGTCAATGGGATTGCATGGATGTGACTGAAAGCATAAGCCAATGTAGAGAGTACTACATACACAGCACCAGTAATATTAATCCTATGAAAATATACATTACATTTCTAGTTACGTGTGTTTTTTATATATAGACAACTATTAAATTGCATTATTGGTCCTTTATAATTAAAACTAATAACCCAGTCTTTTTCTTTTACTGCT
This sequence comes from Pelusios castaneus, assembly GCA_007922175.1. NCBI lineage: Eukaryota > Metazoa > Chordata > Testudines > Pelomedusidae > Pelusios > Pelusios castaneus. The sequence goes on from ML685797.1 coordinate 9,003,273, forward strand.
TTTCCAAGTACATTATGAATATTATATCACTGCTCAAATTGTTTCACAGGCTGTAATATAATACCCATAGCTGTTACATACACCACCTCAGAAACTCTTTAGTTAGCCCTCTTCATTAGTCTCTAAAGTGGATTCTTACCATTTCTTAACCTCTTTTCCAATAGAAAAACAATCTGTTCAACAGACTGCTTAACAAGAGGCACAAAAGCAATGTTGATCAAGGAAAATTTCTTTCAAGAAACATCCATTACTTATTTAATTTTCAAATTCAGCCTGTGTAAAAACTATTCTAATTGTGCTACTTTATGCAGATCAGTCCCTTTTAGAAAGTTCTCTACTCTGCACAGTTAATTGCAATGAGCTTTACCTCAATAAATTCTAGCACTGGTAGAGCAGGGGGAGAAGTACATTTGGTATATCATATTATAGTCCAAGAGATGGTTTGAATTTCCTTTTTTATTTTTAAATTCACTTTTGGCAAGAACAGACTGTCATTGTTTTTCTCGATTGTCATTTTAACAATTATGATTTAATACCTTGTTCTTTTAAATACACAATCCCTTCTTAATTGCCTACAAATCTGACATGAATAAGTTGCAAAAAGAAGGCAAAATCACATATAAAAAAATAATTTCAGACAGAGCACACTTCAATCAATTTGTACCTCTCTACTTGGAGAATACACCAGGCTGATTTTTCTGCCATCTGCACTACTCAAACTCAGGTTCATTTTGATTAGAAAACAAACTCCTAGTGTTAATGCTTTCTGTTCCATTATCACTGAAGTATTAAAAATCAGTGCACTAAAAAAAGATTTACAACCTTGGGACATGTATCAAACATGGGTTATTACAATGTCAAATTGTAGGAGCTTAACAAACAGATGAAGGTGGGTTTTGATGTTTCTGAAACAGCATCTCAAACTTAGTTTGTCAGAATGAAAGAAGCAGCCTGAAAAAAACCACAAAGGTTTCAAACTTCAAGTCACAGTCATTAGTGGCAATTTTGCATTCTTTTTGTTATGTTGGGACATTGCCTCAGACAATGGAAAACCGACGAGCAAAAAACTTGTCACCTGCAAGGTTGGGAAAATGATTTCTTCTCACACTGTCTATTCAAAGGTAGAGGTTCACTTCCCGAACTCAATAGAAAGTGACACTTAATTTGGCAGTTTCAGGTCTTAGGTACCCCAGAGAATAAAATTGTCTTGGTAACATCAGACATGCAACTGAAGTTCAGTCAGGGTGAAATTCACTTTGTTGACTGGCATGAGCAGCTCAGGTCTTTGACACTGGATGTAATTTACATGTTTGTGTTTTGCAGTTATTATCTATCAGAGATTTCTGTCTCACAAAGTTATTCTTAGTGTTAGGCTAACGCACCTGAAAACACATTGCACAGCTTTAGAAAAATAAACAAACACTATGACAGCATATAAAAAATCTAAACCTATATTTGCTACAACTACATTGCCCATAACACTTGGGGTGTCATATGGTTCTAGAAGAAGACAGATGGGACCTTCTGTGTTATTGCAAATGGTTTTCAAATGCATCAGCAACAGTGAATTTATACTATAGCAATGTGTATTGCACAGTTACAGTTCCATTACAAACAGTACACTAGTTACATAGAAATGGATGTGCCCCACAATAACACCATCTTTTAAAGAAAGAACAGTTATATTGCCTTGCAGCACATAGCATCAATCCCTTCCTTTTGGATTTCAAATTCAGTCTTGTTATAAGCCCAATGACTTCAGCAGAGTTATAGCTGCTTACTCAAAGGATGATTTTGTCACTATGTAGCTTTTATCTTGTGCCTTTTTGGTCTGGCCCTGGTTTGTAGAAAATGAAACCTTAACTCTTCCAAACATAATCGTTCCTTACTGTGATTTTTGGACCATTTTCAAAAATGACCTTTAACCTCACACGTACATAATGGTCTGTGTGGTAGTTTGCAAGTACAATTACCACATTTGCATGTATACATAGATATGTGCAAGCACAAAACAAGAAGTCAGGCACCTGACTATCCATTTTACAGACACAAAAACCACCTGGTTGTACGTGGTGATTTGGTAAACATAAGGAAAAAAATTGTGCTTGCAAATATTGCAACTTTACAATTTTGGCTTTCGACTTCTTCACACTCAACTTACATTACTCTTCTTTCTTGAATGATTTTTGGAGTAGAGATTAAACACTGGAAAAAGCAATACCAGAGAAGGAGCATGGACAGTGATGGCTTTACCAAGTTGTGTCATCATTGGCTTTGCAGATATAGTGCAACTTTGCAGGGCCACCCTGCCTCCTTCTAGTTCTTCCAGGGATACAAGGAGGCAAAGATGAATGAAGAAAAGGCAAGCCCAGCCAGTCAATAGAGAAGGCTGGCCACTCAGAGGACAGTAAGCTGCACTTCATGAAGGGAAGGCTGCATGCCCAGGAACTCCAAAAATATTCTGCCTTTTACTTTTTCTTAAGATCAGGTTTATTTTGGAACAAATCAATACATTAAACAATAATAAATCATCAGAACCAGATGGTATTGACTCAAGAGCTCTAAAGGAACTCAAATATGAAACTGTGGAACTACTAAGGATAGTATGTAATCTATTGCTTAAACCACCCTCTGTACCAGATGACTGGCAGATAGTGAATGTAATGCTGATTTTTTTTTAAAAAGGCTCCAGTGGCGATCCTGTCAACTACAGGCTAGTAAAGCTAACTTCAGTACCAGACAAATTGGTTAAAATGCTGGTAAAGAAGAGAGCTATTAGGCACATAAATGAACATGATTTGTTAGGGAAGCATCAACATTGTTTTTGAAAAGGGAAATCATGCCTCACTAATCTATTAGAATTCTCTGAGGGGTTCAAACAAACATCTGGACAAGAGTGATCCAGTGAATGTAATGTACTTGGACTATCAGAAAGCCTTTGACAAGTTCCCCCCACCAAAGTCCCTTAAGTAAAGTAAGCAGTCATAGGGTAGGAAGGAAGGTCCTCTCATGGACCAATAATTGGTTAAAAGATAAGAAACAAAGAGAAGGAAAAATGGTCAATCTTCAAAGAGTTGTACTGGGATCAGTGCTGTTCAATATATTCATAAATGTTCTAGAAAAAGGTGTAAACATTAAGAAGGCAAAATTTGCAGATGATACAAAATTTCTCAGGACACCTCAATCCAAAACTGAATGCAATGTTACACAGAGATCAAAGTTTCCAGGGAGGTAGTCATGTTAGTCTGTGTATAGCAAAAACAACGATAGTCCTGTGGCACCTTAAAGACTAACAAATTTCTCTGCACATAAGCTTTCGTGGGTGCCAACCTACTTCGTCAGATGCATCTGACAAAGGTGCCACAGGACTCTCATTGTTTTTAATAGAGATCAAAGAGACAAAACTAGATGTCTAGGCAACAAAATGGCAAACATATTGGAAGACATAATGCCAACTGTAAATATAAAATGATGAGGTCTAAATTAGCTACTACTGTGCAAGAAAGATCTTGAAGTCTTTAGGATAGTTCTCTGAAAATATCTGCTCTATGTGAAGTGAAAGTCAAAAAAATCTAACCGAGCATCAGGAACCATTAGGAAATGGATAAGCCATAAAATAGTAAAATGTCACTATTTAAATCCACAGTACACCCACATCTTGAATACTGCAATCAATTCTGGTCACCCCATCTCAAAAAAGATATCAGAATTGGAGAAAGCACAGAGAAGAGCAACAAAATTAGTAGGGATATGGAACAGCTTCTATATGAGGAGACATTAAAAAGACTAGGACTGTTTATATTAGAAAAGAGATAACTAAAAGGGGATGTGATAGAGCTCTATAAAATCAGGTTTGGTGTAATGTTGTGGGATGCACATCCGTGCACCCCTAGGGCGTGATCTATGTAACTTTTCTGTTCAGTTTTGCAATGTAATTGTGTGATTTGATGCCAAATATGCCATACCAAGTTCCTTTGTGAAAGCTAATAGCATATTCTACATAATTACCATGGGGCCATGTTTCCTACAGCAACACGTGTGTACAGATGTGAAGCATGTTCAGAACATCAGGGTTCAGACCATCAGGGCTACATCTCAGACGTGGGAGAGTTCCATGACAAAGGCAATGTGTAAATGGATCTGTCTAGCTCAGGTGAGACAAAAGGACTCACACAGCAGTACAGAGGGGGAGGCACTGTCAAGAATTTTTAAAAAAAAAAGACACAGACTGTGTAAGGGGAGAAGCTGCAGGCTTTTACCTGGGGAGACTCCATCTTGCAACTTTCTCCAACCGCAAGAAAGTTCTGGGCCCTGCCTTGCAATAGGCAGAGAATGGCTATAAAATAGCTGAACACCTTACGCATAATCTTGGACTCTGAGGTCAGTTTAGGTAGAGATAATAGATTAGCATGCGGTTTACACTTTTTATTTGATAGTGGTCATTTCTGACTCATTTATATTATGATTCTGCCTAGGTTGGCCATTTTCTCACTTGAAATGGTACTCTGATCAATAAACCAATATTTGTTTTATCTAAAGCTGTGTGGTCTTTAGAGGGTGTGGATGTGGAAGGCTGGGCAGGATCCACTTCTTTGTTAAGAGGATGGATTTGAGACTATGGTGATTAGGGGTGGGTCCCAATCCCTGTAAAACAGTGGCTCCTGGTATAGTATCTAGGGGTGTGTCTACACTTGTAAATTAAGTCGACTTAAGCTTGCTTAAGTCGACTTAATTTACTCTGCGTCTACACTACACTTTCATTAAGTTGACTTAAGCAAGCTGCTTAAGTTGACTTAAGGAAAATTAAGTCAACTTTGTTAAAACTCGTTTTAAGTCAACTTTTGGCTTAAGTCGACTTTCTAAAGTCGACTTAAGCCAGTGTAGACGTGGAGTAGCCCTAAGTCAACTCTAAGTCAACTTAGGGCTCTCCAGGTCTCCCCCACTGCCCGGGGGGCTGGCACAGGGAGAGCCTGGCATGGCCCCCCCACAGGGCAGGGCAGACCCCTGCCCACCCTGCCCCTATGCCCTGCCAGTGTCCCTGTCTCCCTTTGCCCCATTGTACCCCGGTACAATGGGGCAAAGGCTGAGCCCCCTGGCACTTGGCAAGGGGTGCCCCCCCTGCCACCATGGACCAGTCCAAGGTCCCCCTAGCCCCTACAAGTCAACCTAGGCATCCAATGTGGACACTCTAGGTCAACTTTGTAGGGTCCCTACAAAGTCGACTTAAAATTTAAGTGTAGACATGCTAAGTTGACTTAAATTAACAAGTGTAGACATAGCCTAGGGCTGGGAGTACTTGCTTGGAGTCCAACGCCTGTGTGGCTAGTGGATTTACATCCACTGCCTGGGACCAATTATACACTGGTAGCTGGTGTAGACTGACTCAGGAGTGAGTGGTCAGCTGGTGGGGGGTTAATTAGGGTTCAGAAGTAGAGTTTGGGAGGTTACAGCAGCACACCTGGCCAGAACTGGGAAGCAGTCTGTCACATGTAGAGAAAAAGTATTATTTACTCCTTCACTTAACACAAGAATCTGGGGTCACCCAATGAAACTAATAGGCAGCAGGTTTAAAACAAACCTAAGGAAGTCTTCTTCACAGACCGCACAGTTAATCTGTGGAACTAGTTGACAAGGTATGGCCAAAAGTGTAACTGGGATCAAAAAAAGAATGCAGTTCATGGAGGATAGGTCCATCAATGGTTATTAGCCAAGACAGTGAGGGATGCAACTACATGCTCTGTGTGTCCCTAAACTTCTCACTGCTAGAAACTGGGATTGTACAACAGAGGATGGATCACACAATAACTTTCCCTGTTCTGTTCATTACCTTTGAACCATCTGACACCCATCACTGTCAGAAGACTGGATACTGAACTAGATGGATCATTGGTCTGCCCTAGTATAGCTATTCTTGTGTTAGATTAAGCTCTTTTCTGCTTCTTTTTATTTACAACTAAAGACACTGCAGGCGTTTATTGTTACTGTTTGTTTTACAGAGCAGGGACTGAAATTCCAGTCTGGGGACATTTGATTTTATTTTGGAGCATGTTAGTACTCTGTTGAGGCTTGTAGCAATCTGCTTCCCTTAGAAAAATAAGTTTTGTCTCTGGCACATCTCCTCACCAACCCTTAACACAGGCTGCATCTAGAAGGTACAATCGAACACTAAGCATGTTCAGCCTCAATGGTCTTAAAAATTTAGACTTGGACCTTGAATTTAACTAGGAATCAAATGGGACAAATAGTGCTGACAGCTAGGGTCATGTCCATGCACCTGGCTTTACTGCTTAAGAAACAAGCTTCTGCATGTTATACAGTTGTAGTTTCTACACAGATTCACCTTTCTTCCTCCAGTACAGTAGCAGTTATTTATCCTGGAAGTAATAAAAGTGAGGATCACAAGTGGCTAGGTCCACATTTGAGGAAAATCACTTTTCTAGTCAGCTGAAAGGGGGGAAAATTTATTTCTTACCACTCTAAGCTATAACAATGAAATAATTAACTAGGGCACGGGCATAAGCATTCCACAAAGGCACATTATCTGTATCCTCAGGACAGTATGCACAGCAGTACTGAACATCTACATTTGTGGTTTGCACTACTTTAGCTACACTATGTAACAATTGAAACACACAAGCACCAGCTAGCTTTATATGGGAGACACAAAGGAATGCAGCAATTTGGGAGCAGGGATGGGGTTGCTTGTTTTGTTATTAATCATAAAGAAATAATTTATTCTATTTGTTATCATACTATATACTTAGCCCTACATATATCTTAAGATTTCTCTCTGTGTTAATTTTAACCTTTTATTTTATAGGAAGCATGTGCACGTTCAGTGACCCAAAAACCGGCTTTAGGTTGTATTCCTTCAATACTGACACCGGCTCTTTTACAGGAAATTCATGTCTTTGTATATATTTTCAACTCAGGTTTTCAAGATTTCATAACTTTCTTTAGAATGAAATTTTCCATGGAGAATCTGAATAGAGCAGTATGAAATTTTCCTACTAAACTTCCAAAACGGATAAAATTAATTTGGGAATTTTCCAGGGAACCTAGGCCAAGGTTCAAAAGAACATGAGTTCATACCTAGTTTTTGGTTGAGATTAATCTAAAACAGAATTCCATACATGAATACTGTTGAACTTTGGGAGCGTTCAAAATGCCCAAATTCACATGCATATACTATATAGTGGAGCAAACCAAAATTCTGGATCTGAACATCACAGACCTTTTGAGTGTTCAAAATCTATCACTAAAGCTCAATGGAAACTCATTGGTTTAAAACTGAAATGAAAAGCTTGCACTTGATCTATATAGGGCCGGCCCGACCATACAGGTGGTCGCCAGGCTTAAAGGGCGACAGGTTTTTAGGGGCAATAGAAGTGAATTTTTTTCTCTATTTAAGAAATGTATTAATATATTATCTCATAAATGAAAGTATCACCCTCTGACAGGGACACCAAAGTCATAGTTCACCTAGGGCACCAAAAACCCTTGGGCCAGCCCTGGATCTATATAAATTGAACTGAGTTTTGCTCAGCTCTAGATTTGAGCTTTGAAGCATAATTTTGCTTTTGCCATTTTTGCAATTAAAAAGTCAATTTGATCATTATAAGCCATTCAGACTTGAAATATATACCACTACCACAGTTGTTATGATGGCAAAGTAGATCCTTAGGGCCAAATGCCATTTGCTTATACTCATGCAAGTGGTCCCTCTAAAGTCAATGAGAAGAGTACAACTATCAGAATTTGGCTGTTTTAAGAGAATTTGTGCAGCAAAGAGCTTACCCTATACCTGATGAAACTAGTGGAAAGATCATCAAGACGTCAATCTGAGACAAATTGTTTTCACATTAGTCCATAATGGGTATAATTGCATTTTGTATTTGGAGAATGAGTGACAAACAACTCTCATGCCTGAGCCACGGAACATCCCCCCTTTCCAAAAGAACTTTTTACCACTATGAAATTTTAAAATGGTCTATAACTGTATTTATTGCCTGTACCACATAGTAACTGCTACAACAGGTGCTATTTTCTGTGACTGAAACAGCAACAACAATCAGATCAGCCCTCGTATTCCTCTGAGATGGACAGTTGCCTTTTTTAAAAGAAGATACCCCAGACTTTAACACACGCCCCCTAAATTTACCAAAACCACACAGACACATGGTGGGAATGTCTTCCCTTTCACTTCTGTCTTATGGCAAGGACACATTCCCATATCCCTCCATAGGCCTGGCTCTCTGCTTGCTGCACCCCAGGCAGGGACTTCACTTGCTTTCCCTGATTCAGCCTGGACACCTCTCTCCACGTAGGGTAGCTGACTGCCCTTACTGAGCTCAGCATCAGTGGAGAGGAGGAAGAGTGCAGCTGGATGGTTACTGTTGCTCCTTTCCAGTGCAGCATTACATTGAGAACAAAGGGAATAAGCAGAAACTGCCCTCTCACTATTCCACATTGGCCGCAGGGCCCCGCTCTTCACAGAAAGCACAAGCGGTCCAACAGAAAACGGGTGCTGCAGTTCACGCTCTACAACTCAGGTTGTCTACAGTCCCATCTAACCACTGAAACCAGATCTGCAGCATCCATTCCATCTCAGCCTGAAATCCTGAATAAGGAAGGGCTTTACAGACTTTTCCTTTGTTTTTCCTTCCTTCTTTTGCTCTATGTAATCATAGATATTTGTATTTGCGTGGGGAGATAGGGAGGTATCAATCCTATCTCGTAATATAAAAATAGCTTGAACACATGATTTACAAAGTCACCATGAATGAATTTTTCACATAACAATCTAGCAGGCATGTCATTGCTTATTGCTGCAGTATGTGGATTGTCTCCATGCAAACCTTTAGCAGAAGGGATTCGGTAACAGTGCTTTAGTAATAAGCTCTTTTCCACAAATTGTAATGTGCTGTCTCCATCTGGTGGTGAAATTATAAAAGGCCTTTTTTTCTGTGGCTTCCATTTTTGTGTAAATGTGTGATATTTCTCTGTGGATATCTTGTACTGATCCTACAATGCAGAATTGTGAACTAAATCACTATGTCAGGTACCTAAATATACAAATTCCATATATTATAAACTGTGCTATTTTGCTTTATAACAGGAGCAGCAGCAACCATAATAGTTACTGTTGCCTAAGCATTTCAATTCTAGCCTTTCCATTTTCAGCACTTATAACTTTTATTATTCACTCTGACATTTTCCTGCCTTAGTCTCTGTCCCAAAGGGATTTTTTTCCCCTTATAAATTGCACGAAAGAGGGTTCACTTGTCATGGAATACTGGGAGACTTTCTCCCTTTATAAAAAAATACATTAGGATCTTTAAAATAAAACAAAAAAAAATCAGTGTCCAAATTGATGGGGATTGAACTAGCATTTAATGAGGTGAAGTACCTATGTGTGTTCCAGCAAAAATTGGTTTTGATATATTATTACTTATTTATCCAGCAATACCCACAATGTACTAAGCACAAATGTGCAAAAAATTGCAAATTTCCAGCCCATAGAATAATTGTGCAAGGAGCCTCTGAATTTCTTCCCCTCTGCACCCTCAATTTTTAATAATGTTTGGGGCAAAGGTAGGCTATATTGTTAATACAACTAAGGCTAATTTAGCTGCATAGTTAAAAAAGTAGTAAATCCAGCCAATGAACATGTCAGGACTCTGAAAGAGTTCATCTCCTTCAGGACATATCTTGTAAAGTGAGTGGCGAATCTTGCAACTCAGCTTCATTTTATTTATCCAGGGTTAGAGCAAGTCTTACTACTCATCCTTGAGAATGGGGCAACATGTAGCAGTGCTTTTTTTCTAAAAAAAAAAAAAAAAGAAAAAAAAAAGGTGCTGGTATGCCGGCATGAAGGGCAGGGACGTGTCAGGACCTTCCACCACCGCTGCCACCATGGGACCTCTCCAAAGCCCCCCACTCCCTAACTCCCCCACTTCCCCGCTCCTCCCCACCTGTTCCCCAACCTCCATCCCTGCTCCTTTTGGCCCCCCTCCCGCCCCCTCCCTGCTCCTCTCAGCCCCCCGCCTCTTCCCCACTCCTCTCGGCCTCACCCCCCAGTCCCTTCCCCACCACTCCCCAACCCTTCCGGCCCCCTCTCCCTTACCTGGCTGGAGTGCAGGGGTGGCCAGAGTCGCTCCCTGGCCAGGCTACTCCTGTCCTGAGCCATGCATCTGAGCATGCTCTGGGTGGGATTTGAGAAAGCTGCAGTCTGGCTGCAGCTCCCAGGTGTCTGAGGGCCGGATTCCAGCCCTGGCGGGCCAGATTCTGGCCCGCGGCCACCGGTCCTAGCCCCTGCTGGCCCCGCTGCCCAGCTGGGGGCCACAGTAAGCAGGAGTAAGGAGACCTGCTCCTTTCCCTGCTCTGCTGACTCTGGCCCTCAGCTGAGCAGCGGGGCCAGCCAGGGAAAAATAGGTGCCGGTAAGCAGTACTGGTGCATACAGGCTCAAAAAAAGCCTTGACGTAGTTACAATGAGTGAGGAGGAACACTGAAAGAACTGTGTGCAGAGATCCTTCCAGGGTTTCACTCCTGCACTTGGTACAGGGAGAGTTATTTGCAAAAATTTAGCACACTCTCTTCAGCCCACCCTACCAGCCAGCTGCACAGGAGGAGGCTAGAGCATGGCTCCAGCCAACGCCCCGTTCGTTTGTTTATATGCAGTTCCTTTGGTGCCCAGAGCAGCACCAAGTGATGTTCTGGGGAGGGATAATCTCTGCTGATGCAAACAAAGCAGAGATATCAAAC
>ML685797.1:9022266-9119257 GCA_007922175.1 Pelusios castaneus
CTACAACAAGGACCTTGACGCGGAACATCACCCTTGCAGGTGTGTTCACCGTGCTTGTTATTGCGCCTTAATGAGTTTTAAGGCGCAATAACGTGATCGTGTAGACAAGGCCTCAGTGCAGTAACCCAAGGGTTTGGTGAGCCAGTTTGAATAAAAACACAGCTGACCCAAAACCTTATCAAAACTCAAACCAAATGTTGTTTGAGGTTTGGAGTTATTCAGTTATGTTCTTTTAATTATTATTTTTTTAAAAAAAACATGCACATCTTGTTTCTAGAAAGGAATAAAGGCTGGAAATATAATCTTTTCAGCGAGTCTGTTTCTGTGAGCTTTTCTGACCCATTCTGCAGACTCAGAAGATCTGAATTCAAACTTTTGGGTGAGTCAACCCCAATAAACTGAACCTTTTGTATTTCACTCATCACTGTCTAAAACTTGTTTGTTTTTAGCTTTAGGGCATGCTACTGCAGCTTGTTTATTCCTACGCACTACTGAACACACCAGAATTAATCCAAACCATGTGATCTGCCACTGTACTGCCTATAAACACATAGAAACCATTTTCTCTAATTCCCATATCCCCAAGGAGTTACTGAAACTTAGAATGAAAATTTGAGTACAGACTAAAAAATATTGTATGTGAAAATTATTAAAATGTCAAGGACATTGGTAACTTCACATCAAAATATTTATTCAAGCAAAAGTTTTCCAAAGCTCCACAGTGGAACAGCAATTAAGCCACAGCTGATTTTTTCAAAATATAAGTGCAAATGCCAGGGATTTATAAGTCTACTGGGTATGTTTCAACTCTCATAGCTCCTTAACCTATGCCGGATCTGCCTATTTCTCAATCCCATCAATCATGACAGTAGAATTTCATGCAAAATTCTAAAGCACTCAGCACTTTCATTACAGATAAAATAATGCCACTGGTAAATTGCAATGCACAAAACCAAATATCACTTGGATGTCTGCTGTACTAAAGAGCTGGTACAAGAAAATCAACTTTATTTCCTGCTTCAGTCATTTGATCTGGGTACAGCTGACAAAGCTCAATATTCCTGTTACATGACAGCAGTCAGTAGCCCCTGCTGCTACAACTAGCAACAGTAATTATGTTTTAAAATCAGGTTTAATCATATCCAAAGTTTTAAAAATGAAAATGTTTTAAATTTACTGGACATTAAAAAGAAGCTTTTTTTCGAACATGTGGACTGATTGCAGGAACAAATTGATGTACATGTCGTCAATTGCCTCTCTAGTGTGGCAATGCTTCTTTGGTCAGGGAGTTGGATGTAACAAGTGCAGAGGAGGAACATTTCACCTCTGAACTGCTTTATCAAGCAACAATAACACATGGAGCATGTTGTTTCTTTTCAGGAATGTTGAGAAGGAAGTAGAATTTGGGCAGACAGCTAGTTTTACCTCTTAAAATACTGTCACAGGTTTTTTTTTTTTTAAACTCTTCACTGTATGGTGCCCCTTTCTGGCAACTTTGAGAATTAGCTCCAGCAGGTTCAGAACCTGCTTTCTTCACTTCCACTGTTATAGCTCTGCTTCTTCTCATGGAGTTGCAGTATGGCCACTTCCTGGCTTAGTCCTCTGTCTGGGTCACACTGCAATTTGCCCTTCTAGAAAGGGTGCTCTTTCAAAGCCTGTCTGCGGAAGCAGCATCAGGCAGTCCTCACACCTGCTGCCTTGACTATGTCACTCCCACAATGACATAGTTTCCTAGAGGTTTCCCGTTCACTGTCCCAAGCAACACAACCCTGTAGGGGCCGGTAGAGGAACCCAGGCCCACCCTCTACTCTGAATTCCAGTTCAGGGTCCTATAGAGAGCAGCCAAGCTCTGAGCACTCTCCAGTCTTGGTGTTCTCCTGCCTGGACTTCTTCTTACTGTGCTTCTTTAAGCTTCTCCTTCACCAACCTTCCTAGTCAGAACCCCCTCTTTGAGGCCTACTAGGTAACTCCTTCCTCATGGGTTCCTATCCGCTCTTCCATCTCCCGTATGTTGGGGACAGACTGCAAGCTTCCTCCCTACCATCTCCCACACTGTCACCAGCCTTCTGACTTTAAGGAAGTCCTGCCTGTGCCCTCCCAGGTGAGCTTCCTTCTAATTAACACCCACCACTCAGTCTAAATCTTCCCCATTTGCACCTTAATTGGCTGTTTGGACCCACCAGGCCTAATTAAACTCTTTCAGGGCCATATTGGGAGTACAGTCCATTCAAGGCTGGATCAACACAGGGGCTATAGGGGCCCAGCCTAAAAGGGGAGGCAGGTTCCAGCTCCTAAGGCCCTTGTGTGATCCAGCCCCATCCCAGGGGTGGCAGGGGTCCTCCCAGCACCTCCCCAAGTCCCACTGGTGCTGGGGGGGAGGCTGGGCTCCCCGTAGCTCTCACCCCACCCCATGGCCGGCTGGTTTGCACCCCAGAAACGGGATGCATCGGCACATATTCGCTCCACTCCAGAGTCAGTGCCAACTGGTGCATGGTGCGGCTTCCAGTACAGCCTTCAAGGGCCCGTAGCCCTGGAGAGCTGCACTGGAGGCTGCACTGTGTGCCAGCTGGCCCCACCCCTGGGGGCAGACCTGCCAAACTAGGGCTGGGGTGGGAGCACTGTAGAGTCCAGCCTCTGGCCCCAGGGCACCCACAGGCCACAATGGTGGGGGCCTGGGGCCCCAGGCCAGGGACCACAGTAGTGGGCAGCCCATGACCCTGAGACCCCTTAATCCAGCCCTGATCCTATCTCAGGGTTTAATACTAGAAGGTGCTGTATTTTTCCTGAAAGATCCCCAAACTCCCCAATGCTGTCAAGCCTGCAGCAGCCCAGTGATCCCAAACTATAGATGCCTATGCCCCTGGAAAGTAAGAAAATACTCAGTGCAGGTGTAATCTTCGGGTGGGCTAAAATTCATTTAATTGCCCTTCTCCAGTGCCTCACAGAAATCAATCCCAATCCGTATGGAGAAAGCAGCTGGAGACCCAGGATCCAGTCTATATGGGACTCACAGCAAAGACTGTTCTGAGTTACCCTTCCACATTAAACTACTAACAAACATAACAATGAACTTTATTAACTACTAACTAAATAAACCTTATCCTAAGAAAACAAAATACAATTAACCGAGAACAATCCCTATAGAAACCCCAGCATGAAAGACACCCAAGAGTCCCAAAGTCCAGGTGGAGTTCACCCAACTCTCAGCTACAGTCTTTGTTCAAATGTAGAGGCTTGAGTGGCAAGAAATAGCTGTCCTCTTCTTCTTTCTTTGCAGGAATCTTCTATGGAATTCCATGCAGGCTTTTCCTTCTCCTTTGCAACCAGCCCTCAATCCCATATGCATGTCTGCAAAATCTGTTGCAGATGACTCCATTAGAGGGAGAAAACATATTGTTCACTCCTGGCTCAGTGTCTCTCCTGAAAACTGAGCACATGGGCTCTTCTCAAAGCAGCTCCTGCCTGCTGTCTGCACAGACTGCTGCTCTCATATGATCTGACTCTGACCACACCACATCACACCAGCAGGGCACCCTGTGGAGCATGCTCAAAATTGCTACCACTCCCTGCTTCTAGAAGTTTCTAGTTGTGGGTAGCTACTGCCCAGCAACAGTAACCCACCCTCAGTAGGTCTCTTAAAGAGATAGCCTTTTTTAGACATATGGGTTACACAGGCAGTGGGAAGCCAGAAACATACCAGCAGGAACTGAGCACAGCTGCTGTCCTTTAGCAAGAAGAGCACTGGCTGTAGGGGAATTGTGCAATCCCTGAGCAGCCAGATGGCTTTTGGAAGTCTCTCCAGTGCTCAGAAAGTGTTTCCCAGAGAGTAAATAGATCCAGTGAGAGCTCTAAGGAAGCATACCAGCCCTGAGACTCCACTACTGTTTAAATTTGGGCTGCGCTACTCTGAACATTGTTTCTTCTTGCTGGGCACAAGCCAAAGAGATGCTGGGTTAATTTCTTAAAGGGGCAGTACTGGGAGCAGCAGCACCCCCATCAGAATTTCCACTGGGCCACAGCCCACAGGCAGATTGAAAATAAAATAGTACGGTAATGTTTGCTGGCTGTGCTGTAGGGCTACACGCTGTTGTGTGCTAGCTGCGGGGTGCTGACAAAGTGCTCTGCGGTAAAAATACTTTGAGCATCCTTGGGTACAACATTACTGAAATCAGTAGATATTGACCCCCTCAGATGACAGAAGTAGTAACCTTTTATATCCCTTGCCCATATCAGGGAACTGATATCAGACCACTGTTACGCTGGCGAATTGAGATTTGTTCTACTCCTTTATTTTCACCCTGCCTGGATGAGTCATATCACAGATACCTTCCTCCTTCTATGCCTTGGGAAATCTCCATTCCCTATTGTCCTAACTCTTCCACAAACACATACTAGTTCATAGAATCATAGAATAATAGGGTTGGAAGGGACCTCACGAGGTCATCTAGTCCAACCCCCTGCTAAAAAGCAGGACCACTCCCCCTAAATTATCCCAGCCAGAGTTTTGTCTAACCGAGCCTTAAAAATCTCCAAAGATGAAGATTCTACCACCTCCCTAGATAGCCCATTCCAATGCTTCACCACCCTCCTAGTGAGAAAGTTTTTCCTAATATCCAACCTTGACCTCCCCAGCTGTAATTTGAAACCATTGCTCCTTGTTCTGTCCTCTGTTACCCTCGAGAACAGCCTAGCTCCCTCCTCTTTGGAGCAACCCTTCAAGTAGTTGAAGGTTGCTATCAAATCTCCCCTCAGTCTTCTCTTCTGTAGACTATATAAGCCTAGTTCCTTCAGTCTCTCCTCATAAGTCATGTGCCCAGCCCCCTAATCATTTTTGTTGCCCTCCGCTGGACTCTTTCTAATTTGTCCACATCCTCTCTGTAGTGGGGAGCCCAAAACTGGACACAGTACTCCAGATGCGGCCTGACCAGTGTCGAATAGAGGGGAATTATCACATCCCTCGATCTGCTGGCAATACTCCTACTGATGCAGCCTAATATGCCATTGGCCTTTTTGGCAACAAGGGCACACTGTTGGCTCATATTCATCTTCCCGTCCACCATAACTCCCAGGTCCTTTTCTACAGCGCTGCTACTTAGCTGATCGGTCCCCAGCCTGTAGCAGTGCATGGGATTTTTCCGTCCTAAGTGCAGGACTTTGCACTTGTCTTTGTTGAACCTCATGAGGTTTCTTTCGGCCCAGTGTTCCAATTTGTCCAAGTCTCTCTGGATCCTGTCCCTGCCCTCCAGAGTATCTACCATTCCCCCCAACTTGGTGTCATCCGCAAACTTACTAAGCACGCAGTCTATTCCATCATCAAGATCATTAATGAAGATGTTGAATAGAACCGGCCCCAGGACCGACCCCTGGGGCACTCCACTCGTTACCGGTTGCCAACCAGACATCGAGCCATTGATTCCTACCCGCTGAGCCCGTTGATCTAACCAGTTTTCGATCCACCTTATGGTCCACTCGTCCAACCCATACTTCCTTAACTTGCCAACGAGAATGCTGTGGGAAACCGTATCAAAAGCCTTGCTAAAGTCAAGGTATATCACGTCAACGGCTCTTCCCGCATCCACAAATCCAGTCATCTCATCATAGAAGGAAATCAGGTTGGTCAGGCACGATTTGCCCTTGGTGAATCCATGTTGACTGTTCCTGATCACTCTATTTTCCTCCAAGTGTTTCAGGATGGATTCTTTGAGGACCTGCTCCATGATTTTCCCAGGGATTGAGGTGAGGCTGACCGGTCTGTAGTTCCCCGGATCCTCCTTTTTCCCTTTCTTAAAGATAGGTACTATATTTGCCTTTTTCCAATCCTCCGGGACCACCCCCGTTCGCCACGAGTTCTCAAAGATAATGGCCACAAGTTCTCAAAGATAATGGCCAGCGGCTCTGCAATCACTTCCCCCAACTCCCTCAGCACCCTCGGATGCAGTTCATCTGGCCCCATGGACTTGTGCACATCCAATTTCATTAAGTGTTCCCTAACCTGACTTTCCATCACCGAGGGCCACTCTTCTCTCCAGTCCGCGTTACCCCGTGTAGTAGCCTGGGAGCTGGCCCGCCCTGTGAAGACTGAAGTAAAAAAAGCATTGAGTACTTCAGCCTTTTCCGCATCATCCTCCACGAGGATGCCTGCCCCATTCAGTACGGGACCTATACCACCTCTGATCTTTTTCTTGTTGCTGATATACTTATAACCATGGGCAACTCCTCTGCCCCAAACAGGGAAATATTAGTTTCCCCAAACAGGGAAATATTAAACCTACTTCATAGGCGTTCTACAAGACCAAATTAATTAATCTAAACCACAACAAATATGAGAAGTTCTTGCAAAAGTGCATACAAAATGGCATATGGCCACCTCAAAGAGGGATTTCACCCCTGAGCTCCATTCTTGTCTTGCAGCTGGGACTAAAATTTGGCCCAAAGAGTGGAAGAAGGGAAGAAAGTTACCACAATTGCACTGAAAACATTTCTATCGTTTTGAAAGATTTCACTTGTGTGCAAAATATTTCAAATGTATGCATTGTGGAATACTGACAGCACTGCCACATGCTCCAAGGCAATTCGAACTGTTTTAAGTGCAATCACCATCGAATGGTAGAGTAGAGCACAAGACACGGAGGACAAAGGAGAGAAAATAGAATGGGGAGCATGAGAAATAGTTTCATACTTTTATTAGCAGACACCTTTTTCCCTGAAGAGGCATTTAACCCAGATCTATTTTTCAAAAGAGGTAAATAACTCAGAAGATTGTGCATATGTTAGATATACCATATTGCTGGAATTTGCTGTATTGGTGTGAATTGTTGTTTCATTCGTTTGTACGCAAGTGACAAAATTTGTAGATTAAGCTGAGCCCGTTTGGGCTGACACATAACATAGCAATTGACTATTTGTGGCATGAAAGTCTGCCCAAACAGACATAGTAAAATATATTAGTAATAAAAAGAATCTTGAAAATGGTATTGGTCTATGACTTCTCTCTGGCTGGTTACCTTTACCCTAGTTGACAGCTGTAGCAATTTCATTGGTTATGTCTACAATGGGAAGTTAGTTCGAATTAAGGAGGCTTAATTTGAACTAACTAAAGCCATGGCTACACTAGGCTTTAGTTAGTTCGAATTAAGAGCTTCCTTAATTCGAACTAATAACTTCGAATAGGCTATTCGAAGTAAGGGTTAATTCGAACTAGTTAGTTCGAATTAACCAATGTGGCCATGTTAGTTCAAACTAATTGCTTAGTTCAAACTAACCGGCCCATTGAATTCAATGGAAATCGCTAATTCGAACTAACTTTTTCTAGTTCGAATTAAGCTAATTCGAACTAACTAAAATTAGTTCAAATTAGTTAGTTCGAACTACTAATTTGAACTAATTTTAGCAAGTGTAGACATAGCCATTAAGCTCTAATGTGAATCAACCACTAGAGAGGGACAAAGACCCTCATTTTTCTAGGTTGGGTCACACAATCATAATTTAAATGTTTATACTCAGACCAACTGTGTTAAATTCATCCTTTGGATTTCATGATGAATTTGTCCGGTTAGGAAAATTTATTCATGACATTCACTCAGAACTCATTAGCATATTTATCCCTCCTGTTATGGTGTGCAACAATAACACATACCTTACTCAGAATTTAGAAAACACTGGCACAAGAAAGATATTTCAGCTCCACATTATACTTCTGATGGAGTCCATTGAAAAGATAAGTGCTTGTTCTTGCATGGCAGAAGAGAAACTCATGCTGCTCTTGCCTTATGGGCATAATGCAGCACTTTTCATTAGATCAATAGATAAAACTCTACATACATTCAAAGCCAAAAATCTTGCAAATACCAGGTATTGAAGTAAAAGGGATAAAAACACATAGGACTCTTCAGACAAGACTCACTTACCACATTCCATTCTCCTTCATTCCCATTTACCACATCCAGCTCTGTGGAAGTGGGAGATGAAGGACCGATGATGGCAGCAGAGGCAGCAAGACACCAGCTAAAAAGCATTCTCCTTCCCACTCATCCCCAAGATACAGTTCTGTTAACTGCAGTGATGCCTGAAGAAAGGGTTCTAGGAGTTTGATATTAAAATGTAGACTGCAGCTTCAGAAGATTATTGATGCAACATGTTATAATCTGTAAAATAGATTGTTCAGCTTAAATTGTGAAAGCAGAGGTCAGTATGTGTTCTCTCTTTCAATGTTTGAAACCTAACTAAGGCTATGTCTACACTGGGGGCTCTGTTAAGTTGACTTAACTAGGTTGACTTTAAGTCAACTTAAAGTCGACTTTGTTAAGTCAACTTAGAGATTCCACACTAAACCCTTAAGTCGACTGCCTATATCCACTGGCAGTTGCTAGGTTGACCGAGGAGTGGTGCATTGTGGGTAGCTGTCCCTCATTGCACCAGGGCCTGGAGGCCAATTAGGTCAACTTAAGGGCACTCTCCGTCTACACTGGCTTAAGTCAACTTAATATGGTCGACGTAGGAAACACTTAAGTCAACTTAAGGAAGCACCCAGTGTGGACGCAGCATTCTGTAGGTCGACTTAAGTGTCGTTAAGTCAACTTAAGGTGCAAGTGTAGACATACCCTAACTGTATTAGAACTAAATATCTAGGAACACTAAGGGTATGTCCACACTGGAGCCTTAGGTCGACTTAAGGAAGGTTAAGTCGACCTACAGACTCCTGCGTCCACACTGGGCTTTTATTAAGTCGACTTAACAACACCACCTCTTAAGGTTGACCTAAGGCTAAAGTCAACCTTATTAAGTCGACTTAAGCCAATGTGGATGCGGGATAGCTCTTGAGTCAACCTAATTGGCCTCCAGACCCCCTCGCAGAGTTCCTGGCTGCTCCTCTGTCGACCTAGCACCTGCCAGTGTGGACACAGGGCTGTGGACTCTCTAAGTCAACTTAACAAGGTCAACTTTAAGTCAACTTAAAGTCAACCTTGGTTAAGTCGACTTCACAGAGCCTCCAGTGTAGATGGACCCTAAGAGAGGAAGAGACCAACTAGCTAGGTTATTAGGTCTAAACCATTGTATAGTTGAATTCTCATTAATAAGTCCTCAAGGCCATGAGAAAAGCATGTTCAGGTAGAAACCAGTTCCTTAATCCTGCAGAAATAAGCATGCAGGTGGACCCCTGTATCTGCCCAGAGCCCAAGCTGACTATATGTGGCACAGAAGTCTGCCTGTGCAGACTTTTTAAAATATATTAATAACAAAAAGAAGACTGAAAATGGTATTGGTCCCTGACTAGATGTAAAGGATAAAATTATCAATAATAATGCAGAAATGTTCAAGAAATGTTTCAGTTCTATATTTGGAGGGGGTGGAATCTCTATCCTGGGTCTCCAGGTGACTGTCCTAACCTGCGGGCCAAAGAGTCACACTCACTCTGGCCCACTGCTTCCAGTGTTAAGTCGACTTAACAGAGTGGCTACACTTTAAGTTGCCTTTGTTAAGTTGACAACAGTAGACATAGCCATCCACATTGGCTTTAAGTCAACTTAAGAAGTCAGTTTAAGGCTTAAATCCACCTTCAGGGCTGGTGTTATTAAATCAACTTTGGCTGTTATTAAGTTGTCTTAAGGAAGCGCTTAAGTTGACTTAATGAAAGCCCAGTGTGGACGCGGCTTTGTGTAGGCCGACTTAAGCGTCCTTAATTCAACCTAAATTACCAGTGTAGATGCACCCTATGTGCCCAAAGAAAGGCAGGGACCGGGTCAGTGTGGGATTGGGGCTGCTACAGGATGACTCACTCATTAGTCTGTTCCTCCCTCCCTGGCTGACTGAGACAGTGACAGACCCAAATGTTGGGTGATATATTTAACAGACCCCCACAATCAGGAAGCTTGAGAGAGACACAAGAAGTTTGGGCAGGAGGAGGGAGGGGTGCAGACAGCATCAGTGGGAGGAGAAGTCCCATAAAATCCCAGTCTCCTGTGAAGAGGAGTGCATATGAAGGTTAATTGTGGAAACACTCAGCACTTCTAAAGTACTTTCCATCAAGGCACCTAAGCAAAAACAATGAAGTAAGCTACACAATACTCTTAAGCAAGCATTATCCCTTTTTTTGAATGTGTTCATCTAGTTCAGCAAAACAAAAGGAGTCTTGTGGAAGTTTAAAGACTAACGAACTAATAAAAAAAATTGTTAGTCTTTAAAGTGCCACAAGACTCCTCTTTTGTTTTTCAGCTAGGCAGTGAAATTGAAACTCGAGACTTGACTGGAGAAGACTCTTCTTTTGTTTTGCTAAGAAGGCTGGTATCAGTCTCACGCTGCCTAAGGGCACGGCATGCTGCTCTTAACATGCTCCATGCAGGTAGCTTCCCCATCCGCTGAGGGAACTAGGCTGCACGAAGCATAAAAGCTTTTGTCTTTCTAGCACAGAAGACAGGCAGCACCAAGAGGTGGGGCCACCACAGCCAATCAGGGAAGTCCTTGCCTCCCTGTGCCTTCAATAAACGCTGCTCATGGGATCCTGCTTGGGCATAAGCATGAGATGGGTGCCTAGACAAAGGCATCTGTGCACATGCCCACTGGCAGATTTTTAGATTCCATGGGGCTAAGAGTAGAAATTTAAGTGAGTAGGGACTTTAGGTGTGCGAACAGGGGCTGCTAACAGGGAGTTTTGCAAGGGAGTTCTCCAGGTGAAGGAGGAGCTACTGCAGAATCTGTGGGGTAAGTGACTGTCTGTAGTATTGGGGGGGGTGTGTGTGTTTAGGGGTTACTGCTGTGAGCTGTGTGCTGAGCTTGAGTTGGTGTCTGTCTGTGTGTCTGTTTGAAGGACTGTGTGCTAGAGCTGGCAGTTGGAGGCTGTGAGCCTCAAAGGTAAGTTTGAGAGCTTGAAGCCTCTGGTGATTGGCTGAGCTTAATCAGCCTTAATCAGTGGGTGGGGCATTAACCCAGGCCAGGGCTTTATAAAGCCACACATAAGCGACCAGGGAGCTTGCGAACAGGGGCTGCTAACAGGGAGTTTAGAAGGGAGTTTCAAGGGAGGGCGGGGCCCCATAGGTCCTCCTTGGTCCCCTGTCCCCATATAACCTATACTTCAAAACCATACTCTAAAACCCCTTTCTTTCAACCACCCTTTCATTAACTGGTAGACAATGCAGGCAGAAGCCCAGCAGCAGAGTGGGGGCTATCCAGTTTATTGCGCCGGGTGTGGAATGTATGAGTACCTGCCTTGTGGGCGGGTGTCGTATGTCTGCATTCGGTGCAAGGAGCTCCTGGCCCTCAGAGACCGCGTGCGGGCTTTGGAGGCCAGGGTGGCAGAACTGGAGGAGCTGAGAGAGGCAGAGAGGTTTGTCGACGAGGCTTTCAGGGACACTGTAGAATTGTCCCACCTCCGCTCAGACAGCCTCTGTGCTGTTGAGGAGGAAGAATGCCCAAGGGAAGCAGAGCAGTCAGCGGGAGCAGAGGGGAACCTTCCCATAGTTGGGACCCTCCTTCCAGATGATGCTGAGGCTGCCTCTCGCACGGATGTTGCCTCTCCGGGGGAGGGAACTCCAGTTGCTAGGAAAAGGCAGGTGTTAGTAATGGGAGATTCGATCATTAGAAACATAGATAGCTGGGTTTGTGATGACCGGGAGAACCGTATGGTGACTTGCCTGCCTGGTGCGAAGGTTGCGGACCTCTCGAGGCATCTAGACAGACTTATGTGTAGTGCTGGGGAGGAGCCGGTGGTCGTGGTACATGTAGGTACCAATGACTTAGGGAAGGGTAGGAGAGATGTCCTGGAAGCAAAATTTAGGCTACTAGGAAAGAGATTGAGATCCAGGACCTCTATGGTGGCATTCTCAGAAATGCTCCCAGTTCCACGCGCAGGGCCAGGTAGGCAGGCAGAGATTCAGAGTCTCAATGCGTGGATGAGACGATGGTGTAGAGAGGAGGGGTTTACGTTCATTAGGAACTGGGGAAACTTTTGGGATGGGGGGAGCCTATACAGGAGGGATGGGCTCCACCTAAACCAAAAGGGAACCAGACTGCTGGCGCTAAACATTAAAAAGGTTGTAGAGCAGTTTTTAAACTAGAGGATGGGGGAAAGCCGACTGCTGCAGAGGAGCAGCTGGATCGGACACAGACTTCTCTTAAGGGAGAGTCTGACGAGAGGGAATCTCCAGGTTATAGTTATAGTTATAGTCAGGAACAGAGGACAGAAAAGGATGGTGAGGGGGCCGGATCCGATGATAAACAGCCACATGACCAAGAATCTGGCACATTAAAAAAGGGCAGACAAATAAACAGGGACAAGTTTTTAAAGTGCTTATACACAAATGCTAGAAGTCTACATAATAAAATGGGTGAACTAGAGTGCCTAGTGGTAAAGGAGAATATTGATATAATAGGCATCACAGAAACCTGGTGGACAGAGAGCAATCAGTGGGACACAATCATTCCGGGGTACAAAATATATCGGAAGGACAGAACAGGTCGTACGGGAGGAGGAGTGGCACTATACGTGAAAGAAAATGTAGATTCAAATGAAGTAAAAATCATAAGTGAATCCACTTGTTCCATAGAATCGCTATGGATAGAAATCTCATGCTTCCATGACAATATAACATTAGGGATCTACTATCGGCCACCTGACCAGGATAGTAAGAGCGATGATGAAATGCTAAGGGAAATTAGGCAGGTTATCAAATTTAAAAACCCAATAATGGTGGGGGATTTCAACTATCCCCATATTGACTGGGAACATTTCACTTCAGGACATATTGCAGAGATAAAATTTCTCGATACTTTGAATGACTGCTTCATGGAGCAGCTGGTATGGGAACCCACAAGGGGAGAGGCAACTCTAGATTTAATCCTGAGTGGAGCGCAGGAGCTGGTCCGAGAGGTAACTGTAGCAGGACCGCTTGGAACTAGTGACCATAATACAATAGCATTCACCATCCCTGTGGGGGAAAGAACACCTCAACAGCCCAACACTGTGGCATTTAATTTCAAAAGGGGGAACTATACAAAAATGAGGGGGATAGTTAAACAAAAGCTAAAAGGTAGAGTGACTAAAGTGAAATCTCTGAAAACTGCATGGGCGCTTTTTAAAGACACCATAATAGAGGCCCAACTTCACTGTATACCCCAAATTAAGAAACACTGTAAAAAAACCAAAAAAGAGCCACCATGGCTCACCAACCATGTAAAAGAAGCACTGAGAGGTAAAAAGACTTCCTTTAAAAAGTGGAAGTCAAATCCTAGTGAGGCAAACAGAAAGGTGCACAAACAGTGCCAGCTTAAGTGCAAGAGTGTAATAAGAAGAGCCAAAGAGGAGTTTGAAGAACGGCTAGCCAAAAACTCCAAAGGTAATAACAAATTGTTTTTTAAGTATATCAGAAGCAGGAAGCCTGCCAAACAACCAGTCGGGCCCCTTGATGATGATAATACAAAAGGAGCGCTTAAAGATGATAGAGTCATTGCAGAGAAACTAAATGGATTCTTTGCTTCGGTTTTTACGGCTGAAGATGTTAGTGAGATTCCCAAACCTGAGCCGGCTTTTGTAGGTGACAGATCTGAGGAACTGTCACAGATTGAAGTGTCACTAGAGGAAGTTTTGGAATTAATTGATAAACTCAACATTAACAAGTCACCGGGACCAGATGGCATTCACCCAAGAGTTCTGAAAGAACTCAAATGTGAAGTCGCGGAACTGTTAACTAAGATTTGTAACCTGTCCCTTAAAATGGCTTCGGTACCCAAAGACTGGAAGTCGGCTAATGTAACGCCAATATTTAAAAAGGGCCCTAGAGGGGATCCCAGCAATTACAGACCGGTAAGTCTAACGTCGGTACCGGGCAAATTAGTTGAAACAATAGTTAAGAATAAAATTGTCAGTCACATAGAAAAACATAAACTGTTGAGCAATAGCCAACATGGTTTCTGTAAGGGGAAATCGTGTCTTACTAATCTATTAGAGTTCTTTGAAGGGGTTAACAAACATGTGGACAGGGGGGATCCAGTGGACATAGTGTACTTAGATTTCCAGAAAGCATTTGACAAGGTCCCTCACCAAAGGCTGTTACGTAAGTTAAGTTGTCATGGGATAAAAGGGAAGGTCCTTTCATGGATTGAGAACTGGTTAAAAGACAGGCAACAAAGGGTAGGAGTAAATGGTAAATTCTCAGATTGGAAAAGGGTAGCTAGTGGTGTTCCCCAAGGGTCGGTCCTAGGACCAGTCCTATTCAATTTATTCATAAATGATCTGGAGAAAGGGGTAAACAGTGAGGTAGCTAAGTTTGCAGACGATACTAAACTACTCAAGATAGTCAAGACCAAAGCAGATTGTGAAGAACTTCAAAAAGATCTCACAAAACTAAGTGATTGGGCATCCAAATGGCAAATGAAATTTAATGTGGATAAGTGTAAAGTAATGCACATTGGAAAAAATAACCCCAACTATACCTATAATATGACGGGGGCTAATTTGGCTACAACGAGTCAAGAAAAAGATCTTGGAGTCATTGTGGATAGTTCTCTGAAGATGTCCGTACAGTGTGCGGAGGCGGTCAAAAAAGCAAACAGGATGTTAGGGATCATTAAAAAGGGGATAGAAAATAAGACTGCAAATGTATTATTGCCCTTATATAAATCCATGGTACGCCCACATCTCGAATACTGTGTACAGATGTGGTCTCCTCATCTCAAAAAAGATATTCTAGCACTAGAAAAGGTTCAGAAAAGGGCAACTAAAATGATTAGGGGTTTGGAGAGTGCCTCGTATGAGGAACGATTGAAAAGGCTGGGCCTCTTCAGCTTGGAAAAGAGGAGACTGAGGGGGGACATGATAGAAGTATATAAAATTATGACTGATGTGGAAAAAGTGGACAAGGAAAAGTTGTTTAAATACTCCCATAATACAAGAACCAGGGGTCACCAAATGAAACTGATAGGTAGCAGGTTCAAAACAAATAAAAGGAAGTTCTTCTTCACACAACGCACAGTCAACTTGTGGAACTCCTTACCTGAGGAGGTTGTGAAGGCTGGGACTATAACAATATTTAAAAGGGAACTGGATAAGTTCATGGTGGCTAAGTCCATAAATGGCTATTAGCCAGAAAGGGGTTAAGAATGGTGTCCCTAGCCTCTGTTTATCAGAGGATGGAGACGGATGGCAGGAGAGTGATCACTTGATCATTGCCTGTTAGGTTCACTCCCTCTGGGGCACCTGGGCACTGGCCACTGTCGGTAGACAGATACTGGGCTAGATGGACCTCTGGTCTGACCCAGTACGGCCTTTCTTATGTTCTTATGTTCTAGGTGCCTCTAAGTTAGGCAGCAGCTGAGCAGGAGTTCTCAGTGGTACCTCTAAATTGGACTTGGGCACCTAAGACTTTTTGTGGATTTATCCCATGGTGATTTTGAGTTCTGCAAAGTTTGGGTTTGCAACTTTAGATACCCAAAAAGGGCCTACTTTTCAGGGGACGTGTGCAATGCACATTCTGAAAATCCCACTATTTGTAGCTGTCTCAAGTTGAGCACAAGTTCCAAAGGGGTAGCCGTGTTAGTCTAGTTCAGCAAAACAAACAAGGAGTCCTGGGCACTTTTAAAGATTAACAAATTGATTTATCGTCTGAGCACTAACATGGAGGATCTTAAAATCACTCAGGACTTTTGTAAATTTCGGTCTAGATCTCCAGCTCCCAGGCTATTGTTCAATCCACTACATCACCACTGCCTAACTGTGGGAGCAAATGCTCCTTAAATTTCAGTTATTTATAAGATAACTCCAGACTCAAATATTTGTCCGACAATTCATTTTTGGATTATTGGTCTTCAAGTCGCCTTAGGAAGGGAGAAGCAACCCAAGAAAGAAAATATCTGCAAAAGTGGAAGATAAATTGTTACACACCTAGAGAACCCCGGGCCCACACATTATTCCATCTCTGTTTCCTTGAAAAATTAATTTTAGGATTCAAAGAAATGGTTTAAGGGATAACAAAACCTACATTGTAAAAAATACAGCATATAAATAAATGAAGAAAACGCAAAGACTGAAATTTTATCTTCTCAATTGTGCCTAAACTTTAAAGCACATTTTACTTTAACCCAGTTTTCAGTTTATACACGCACAATTGGGTGCATCAGGTGTGCTGTTACAACCCTGTCATAGAGCTTTAAATCAGACATACATCAGCAGTGACTGACACACCTGTTCAGTAGCCAATGGAAAATGAATTGGTCTCAATCCAGAAGACAGGTGCCCACACTGCAGAATTCACTACCACAGGGGGCATGAATTGGTACCCCTATTGGCAGGGTGGCTAGAGAGGTCAAAGAATGGCTATGACTAGAGACAGCTGACCCTGAACAGTTCAAGGCACTCAGTGGGCTGCTGAGACAGAGGGTGTGAGTAGGAGCTGGCTGTGACTGCTGCCTGTTACCTTTGTCTTGCTGGCCCTTTTCCCTGCTTAGGTGAAGGATCATGCATAGCCTAAGGGACCCCCCTCCCTGAAGGACAAGTATCAATAGAAGCCTGCTGTGCCTATTGGAGCTCCATAGGTGGGTCTGAGGGCAAACCTGTCTTATTTAACCCCTTTCTTGAGTTGAAACTACGATATAGGTGTTATCCCTTTTTTTCTGAACACTCCCTGCAACCTTCTGCTATACACTTCAGGGGTCAACTGTAAACAAGCTCTGTAGAAAAAAATGTAACCACCCTTTGTCTCTATGGGTCCTCTTTGTCAGTAAGGGTGAACAGGACCTAGGCAACAGTAGAGCTATCGTGCCTTCCTGCCCCATCTTGTTCAATTAAGACCCCATTTCAAAAGCATTTAGGAAACCACACATATCATAGCAAAGAAATCATTTGGATTTTCTGTTATCCACCGGGACAGGTACACTGCATACTGGATTAGGGTTTTTGCTGATACAGTCTCTCTCCTGTAGGAGCTGCAGATGCTCTTTGTCCCTCACGCTGAAGCTCAGAATGCATACAATCACAAGCATTACAAAAACTAGAGCCTCAAGTAGTGTAAGTCAGCACAACTATATTGACAGATATTTTACATCAGCCAATGATCTTCATATAAAGATTTCCAGCACAAACACACATGGAAGAGACTATGTAAGTGCAAATGGGTCAGAAAAACTCCCAAGCACACAAAGGAGAGGCAAGGATGAGCAGCATTTCCAATATATGTTCCCTTAATCCCAGAACACTTCAGCAAGGTAACCCTACAACAGAAAGGGACAATGGAGCAGAGAAATAACCTTTTTAACATATGTGCCCTTCCACATAGCATACATTTTTACTGGAAATCCATGCACAATTTCAGTTTGTGGAACCTGTACTAGTTGCCCCTGAGCTTCCCAAGGAGACAAGTACAGCATAGACTCCGGGGCACAGAGCCAGTAGAAACATAGATCCCCAAGGAACTGCATAGCAGGAAGGGAGCTATAGAAGGCTCTGCAGCCTGCAGCACGCATGCCAAAAGCGGCCCGCGAGCTGATTTTGAGCAGCATGAAGCACCCGTGCTGCCAGAAAGAGGTGGGGGTAGGGTTACCAGATACCAAAGCATGGAAAGGAGGACATGGAGGAAAATGTAGTATTAATATCTGCCCGCCCCGCAGCCCCTTCCCAGCTCCTCTGCCCCCACCCTGCGGCCCCTTCCTGACTCCTCTGTCCCCCTCCACGTGGCCCCTTCCCGACTCCTCTGCCCCGCTGTGGCCCCTTCCCAGACCCCCTTACCTGGCCAGAGCAGCTGTAGTGGTGGCCAGCAGAACCACTCCTGGGCCAGGCCCCTTCCGCCCTGGGCACATTCTGTTTGAGCATGCTCAGAGCAGGAGGTTTGAAACTCGCCAGCCTGGCTTCAGCAGGACAGGGTGCAAGTCTGCTGCTTTGCTGGGCCCCTGGGTGGAATGTACTGGAATGCAGCATTCTGCCCCGGTTTGGGCTGTGATCTGCGGATTAGCCAAACCCAGCTTTTCAGGCATATTTTGGACCCTAAAATTCTCGGTTTATATGTGAGCATATACGGTAGCTTCAGATAAAAAACGAAATTTTAATCATAAGTAAAAAGCCGGACAAAATCAAATGCCTGCCAGACGGAGGGCATGAAGATAAAAAGGAAGACGTCCTCCTTTTGCCGGACATCTGGTAACCCTCGGTGGGGGGAGACTCCAGATTGCCAGCTGATACATCACTGGGAAGGAGGCTGCAGACCCACCCCCACCACCAACACAACACCAGGAAGGGGGCTGCAAACCCACCCCCCAATGCTGGCATGCCACCAGGAAGATCCTTTTACTCTATCAGGAATAAACCACACACATATAAGGGAATCGTACTGAGGAAATTCTGAAGGGGGGGGGGCCCACCACCCACTGATTTCCCCCACCATTATTCTAGATCTTTTCACAGGAGAGAATATGTTGCCCACTATGTTACAATTAACCACAAACATACCATATAAACCATTTCAATGTAGCTTTCAGCAAGTAAACTTTCTTTTAAAAATGCATCCATGGAATTAGTATGTTCCCATGGATTTAATGCAATAGCATACTAATTAAGTTTACAGTACCTTACCTTTGTTATTGTTTCAAGATTAAGAACTGAAATAAAAATCAATTTGTGACTAAAGCACTAGATTTTCACGTTTTAAAGTGAGCCATCTAAGTTCATCTATAAACAAATTCACTTTTTTAAAATGAAATACTAAAAAAATGAAGTTTTTATGCTCACATAACACAAATGGCTAAATTGTCCATAAAAGACAGAGAGCAAGCATAAAAGCTTCAAATCAAAATGAGAGCTGGAGAAACTTTGAGTAACTGAAGTCAGAGAGGGGTTTGTAAGGTTATATCAGGACTTTGATTACAGAGCATGCCACAAAGCAAATGCTATAATTAAATAGGAAAAGAATGTGCAAGAGCTCTGAATAAGTGAGCAGCATGTTTCACAAGCTTCTGGACATTGGCCTAACAGCAGCCATCCTAAAGGAGGAAGATGGGCAAGCCTGCCTGAATTGGTTCAGTAAAAAGCTTGAACAATTTACATATGCAACCAAATTTCAAGTTCCTGCGGCCTCTTCAATACAACGCCCTCTCCCGCCGCCATCCATTCTCTTTCCTATATTCTACTAATTCTTTCTCAAGCCATTAGTTCTCTTCCCTATCAATTCTCTTCCAACTCCAGTACTTCTGTGCCAACTGCCCCAGTCTGTTAGTCCTTTTGGGAGCCATGATCCCAAGCAGATGAAAGTTGCATTGAGAAGTCCTTTAATTATGGGATATATTAGAAGTGCTTTTAATGTTAAGTAAATAAGATTTAGTGAATTTGGTATCGAGTATGCTAAACTAGGCAATGTTTGTGTAAAGTGGTATCTACTTGCCAGTAGCAATACCAGCTGTATGCTTCCTTTCAAAAACTGACTTTCAAGAGCTGAGGAAAGTGAACATGCTCTAGATGTCCTCAGCAGCTTGGAGCACCCTCAGAAACTGGAGTCTTAAAGTTGGGAAAAGGAAAAGATCCCTGACCTTCAACTAAAGGAATCCAGGGAAAGACAGTGTTACAGTTGCTTATAATTGGCTGAATTAAAGACCAAGGGTGGCTTTTTGTTTTAAGAGGGGTAATGAATCCCTTATTTCAAGTGTAAAAAAATGCAATTAATCAGGATAGTTTTGGCTTGTAGGTGGAGAATTATGGGTAAGGACCACTTGTAAACAAGAGTCGGGTCAACAGCTAAAAGGAAGAACTCAGACCTTGCTGGAGAAAGAATTTGGTAGATGTTGTAAGATCTGTTTTTTTGGCTAAGCTTAAACCTTGATCTTGGCTAAGCAGTAACAGCCATAAACTATACAGCATATAGTCACATCTTCACATTCTTGAAACTACTTCAAAACAATGTAATATCAGGCTGTTAAGAAGGTGACACTATCCCAACAGTTCTTACCACCACCCAATAAAGAAAAAATTTTAAGATGCTTAAAGAAAACTTTGCTTGAACACTTCGTCTGGAAAGGCATGGCTTAGTCACAGTTGTGGTTATAAATTCTACACTTACTGTTTTGCCTTCATGGTACCCACTTTCTTATCATGGTGACAGTTTCCAGAGGGGTAACCATGTTGTCAGGTAATGCTAAGGCTTAAGCTGTCCAAAAACTTAGGCCACAGGGTCAGGTGGTTTAAAAAAAAAAAAAAAAAAAGAGTCAAAAAGCATAAAGACAGAAAAGACCACAAAACTGTTAAATTAAATAAAACTGACAGGTACAAAAGTGCAAACAGCATGCGGGCTAAACTAGCCACAGAGAAAAGGGGAAGATTAACAGATCCCCAGCACTGCGGCTAGATAACCGTAAAAGAGGAGAAAGGTCAAAAAGGTCTCTGACTATCAGACAACACAGCTGGACCTATCACTTAGCAAAAAACCATGTCACCGCGGGTTTGAGCAATAAAAGGAGGCCAGCTGGGGGTGGTGAGTTTGGAGTTATTTGTCTCAGTTAACTCTGGGACAAGGCTCTGGGGACTTGATCACCCCCCACGAGCACTGCCCCCTGCTCTCCGTGGGAGGTGGACGAACCAGGTGCAAGCACCGAAGCCTGGCCAGCTAAGGGAAGGTCGGACCAGCAATCTGACATAAATTTCAACAGAGGAAAGTTCAAAAGGGGTAGCCGTGTTAGTCTATTGTAGAAAGACAACAGAGTCCTGTGGCACTTTTAAAGACTAACAGATAAAGGTAATCAAAGTAAAGGGGCTCAGAGTAGCGCCTGGCTCCTAAGCAAAAAGTAACACAAAAAGTTTTAAGGTTCTTCCCAGCTTTATGCTGAGACTCTTAGGTAAATGAACAATAGCAGCACCAACCTTGGTTTTGGGGTTGATGTAGGAATTGGGGTAGGTATAGGATTTGCTTTGGGTACAATTGTGTTAACATTTCTGCTTGTGTGTGTGTGTTTATAATTGATAAAAATAAGAGCAAAGTTGTGTTAGAGAGCGTGTGAGAGGATACTCTAACCAGTGACCAAGTCTGAGACTAAATCCTGTGTACAGCCGCCCAGGGCCTGCAAAGGTCCTAAAGCAAGGGTACACAGGTGAACCTCGTGACTCACTGGATCCCTTCTTGTGTGAGTGCATAAACGGGCGTCCTCTGTGCTTGGTGTCCGTGTTGCTATAACTCTGCTGCTGGGGGGAGGAAAGGATGAATGGGGGTTAACTGTTGACCAGGTCTGGGACTAAATCCTGTGTGCAAGAGTGCACAGGTGAACCTTGTGACCCAATGGGTGTGAATCAGGTCCCTATACAATAGCATAAAGAGTCCTGTCTGACTGTGTCTTACATATGGGCTTGTGTTCTTGATTGCTCTGGTTTGTGCATATTGGGCTGTTATACTCTCTCTGTCATGTGTTTAAAGTCATAATTGATGCAAAACCCTGAATCTGTATTCATGGAATAAGCAGTATTGTAGTTTAGAGCATTTGTGGATATATTGGGTGTTTATTGTACTATTAATCACTGCCTTAACCTGTGTAATTGTAATCATAGTGCCTTAATAAATGTCACATGCATAGCAAATAGACAAAAATCATTGGTTGTGGTGGTCTTTAGCTAGGGGCTTCGGGAGCTTCCCAGCATCCGCATTTAAAGGACTGGGTATTTGTTTGGGCACCCTTCCCCCTTAAGGGGATAAAGCTTAGCACGTTAGACTGGGTACAGCAAAAAAACTAAAGTCCTGTGGCATCTTAAAGACTAACAAATTTCTTCGGGCAGCTTTTTATAGGCTCCAACCCACTTCATCAGACGAAGTCAGGTGCACCTGACAAAGTGGGTTGGAGCCCACAAAAGCTTGTGCCCGAAAAAATTTGTTAGTCTTTAAGGTGCCACAGGACTCTCATTTTCACTTAGAAATCATTTGGATAAATGATAGGAGTCTTGTTCTTTGTCTCTCTCTGTTGCATGAGACTAAGATAACTAAGTGTGATCAATTAAGGTGGCAGGGTATGAATGGTTAAAGAATTATTTTGCAACATGTTAGGATAGATCAAAGAATTATTTTGTCATGATTGGTTAAGGCATAGCTAAGTAGGACTCAAGTTCCACGATAAAAACTGAGGTCCAAGAAGGAGACAAACAGGAAAAATAAAGAGGAACAAAGAGGATAAGAAGGAAAGACCTGAAGAAAGAAGCATTTCCCTCCAAGACACCACCCAAGATCAGAGCTGCTAGAATCCTCTGCAACACCAAGACATGTAGAAACCAGGATCCAGACGAGACTGACCTTGCGTGGCCAACAGGGAAAGTCCACTTGCCTGATCAGGACCGGTGAGCAAAGCTGTATGCTTAGCAAGAGTACCATGTTTCATAATTGTTAATAAACAGAGGTTAAGATTGTTACTGTGCAAGTCTCTCTCACTGCAAAACGATCCTGCAACCCACAGTATTATACACCCGGAGCCGTACAAATTTGGGAAAGGGTGTAGGAACTTTAACTAGGCTGGTTTCACCCAGAGCCCTACGCATTGGGAACAGGTCACCTTGAGCCTTAGCATGTGAACTGGGCAAGAGTAGGTGCCTTTCTCCTGGAGCACTATGGATTGGAGAAGGGTGCCTAAATTAACTGGGTTACACCTGGAGCCTGATGGATTGGGGAAAGGTGGGTGCCCAAGTGTGTGGGTAACAGAGTCTGGTTCTGCTAAGGAACTTTAAGCCCATGAGACTCAACAATCAGAACTCCTTGAAATGTGGTTTATCAGTTATTAATCTTTCAATTTAAAAAAAATCTTGCACATCTTCCTTATTAAGATACCTCTCACCTGGATGAGTTTTAGCAGTCAGTGTCATTGATGAGCAATTAGCAACATATATTGTTATGAACATATGTTGGCATGCCCTTCCTATGCCAACATTTAGTGTATACAATTTTTCTCCAAGGGAAAAGGAAGTTTTTCGCAAACAGTATTAAGATGTTTGTAATCTTGATGCTGTGAACAAAATAGTTTACCAGAGTGCACTCAAGTAAATATTAGTTTACTTACATATTCATGTTGTGTTAACAGGTGCTATTTTTGCTTACATTTATCCATAGGATTAATATCCATATGGAGAATATTGTGGGGAAAGTGCAGAAATTTACAGAAACTACACAACAGAAATTAAAATATACTTGCATAAAAACAAAAAAAAAAGCACACTTCTTTCTAACGTAAGAATATTGCACATTCTGATAAATTTTCACAAATTACTGGCTTTTTATAAAGACAGAATATGAGGTATTAGTCAATTTATAAATAAAATATGCAAAGAACAAGAGAAAGCACTTAACATAGTACAAAAACCATGCCTAAGCATCTAGATGAATGCAATTTAATAAAAAAAGTGACAAGTGTGGGAAGTTTAGCACGAGTGAGGATGTAGCTGAGGAATATTAAGTGAGAGCTGAAGGACATAGTCTAGGGCGTTTTAAAGAGATGAAACCTATTTAGGACACTGCAGCTTAGAAGCCTGTATGCCTTCGCTCGCTTAATCAACATGAAAATTAAATTCTCACATAAATCAAGTAGAATGTATTTCTGAAAATTAGCTATGTTACTACCAGCAATTCTCCATTGCAGGTGGTGACCATGTTACAGAAATGATGTAGTTTGATATAATGAGTACATGGAAGTCCAAGGTAACCTATATTAATACTGAAAGATCTTCAAGGATTAACATCTAGATCTATTAGAATGATACTGAGCTTTTTCCTTCCAGTTTATATTGACTTCCTTGCTGACAATATACCAAACAACTTTAGTATGTCACCACTACATGCAGACTCAAATGCCAAATATAATTAAACAAATATCACAAGGAGTCTCTCTCAAAGTGAATAAACAGCAAAATTGAGTTTACTTTTCGTGTTATGAAGTTAAGCCAATAATTCTTATGAATGAAGACATCTGCATCAGGAATTTGCAGATCTATTTATTACACAAATGTATTTGTTTGACCTACAAGTCACATTAGGCACAGGGATCTAACTTTACTTAACGTTCACTACAGTATTATGAATATTTAAAAAGTTTAACAACTTGAGGATAAAATACAGTCACTAGTTGACTTTCCATGGGGATACAATAACTAACTAAGTAGCAAAATGTTTACTGCAATAATAGAGATTCTCAAATTTATTTTAGATAACGTCCAGGACCCTATGAAGACTTCCACGTGTACACCACAACTTTACACATGCTGGAGTCCACAGACAATTCATATATTCAAAGCTACGCTCATGCTAAAGACTCCACAGGCCTGTAGCCAATGAAAGGACATTTGGAAATACGAACTCCTAAACTTCAGACAATGCTTCTGTTCCCTCTGTTCATTAAACTATTTTAAAAAAGTGTTCTACATTCACATTTTGAGAACTGATCACACAAGTTAAAATGCAGATGAGCTAAATTTTCCCTGCTGTACCGTGTGTGACTTTTTACATAGTTCCTACAGCATAGTCTAAAGCAGCTAAATACTGCAAGTTAAATCTGTACGAGGCTGGTTTTGGGGGGTTGTTTGTTTGGTTTTTTGGAAGGGGGGAGTAGAATTTGTAAGCAACACTTGAAAATAAGGTAGTTTAACATCTGTAGCCATACATGCATCAGTAACAAACACCCTATCAGGGGTATAGACAAAAGTCACATTAAAGATAATATGGAAAACTCCTCATTTGTTAAATTTTGAAACATATTTCAATTTAGTAAAAATTTATCTTGTTTTATCGTACGGATTTATTTCCTTCTCCACAGAGATAGAGGCACTCATTTCCCACTTCATTGCATGCTGTTTCAGCTGCAAGAATTAGTTCAATTAGAATTTCTTTACTGCGATTATGTTAAGTACTTCAATAGTTTATCAGACAGTTCATGGAAGATTTCCCCATTCCATATTAGCACTAAACAAGAAAATTATCAAGGAGGAAATGGGGAGCGAAGAGATGGAAGAAAAGGGAAGTGTTATTGTCCAGAACAATCTGTGTATGTCGTAACCATGTTTCCTCGGCGCTGAGTGACAGTTCTACAATGCTTGCTAGATCCATGGAATCGGCTATCAGTTCGTACTGTGTGTTGGTGTGCACTGTCGAAGCCATTGAAAGAAAACATTTTCTCCATATCTTCAAACACATCATCAAACAGTCCACCCCCGAAAGAGAATTCTTGGAAAGAACGTCTTTGTCTACTGTGAGCTTCCCGATGGCTCCGGAAGTGATTTTCAAAATGCTTCTTTGATCGTGAGTTTTGGTTTTGACCAAAGAAGTCAAAATCTTTGAATAAGTCATCAAAGTTGAAATTAAATGACTGTTGGAACGGGCTTCCATTATTTCCTTGTCCTCCACTGTGGCCAAACTGGTCGTATTCTTTTCGTTTGTTCTCATCTGATAATGTTTCATATGCTGTAGAAGTATTGGAATGAGGAATTAGGTCAGAATTTCACATGCAGTCAGATTTAAGTTTTCCTATCAAACCCACATTCACGCCTCTTTCCTCAAGCAACAAACACATTAGCAATAACAAGCACGGGTGAAAATGATACTTTCATTACACATGTAATGAAAGTAAGCCACAACTTTGCTAAACATTTGTGTCATTTTGAAATAAAGACATAAGTGTTCTCATTCAAGAAGCCAAGATAAAATGTGTTCTCTAATTTTATCCTTAAAGACTATACTGTATTTAAATGAGGCACAAAGAATAGCAGTTAAATATACTCTTTTTTTTAAACAAATGGCAGTGAAATAAGTGGAATGTAAAAAAAGACTTAAGGTAAGCCCAGCTTTTCCCCTTCTTTTAAACTGTTCAATGCATTCCTACCAAAAGAACTTTGTCATCCTGTAATGAGTTTCAGATAAATTTTCCATCTGATAACTTGTTTACACTGCTTGGATAACGGTCTTGTAGGAGATATTGCAGCACACTTCTAAATCAAACTGCGTTTAATGCAAACAGTATGGAAACAAGGGTGGGTTGTAGACAAAATAGTGGTGTTCCACCTGAATGAATTAATAATAAACCTAGAATTGGGTATTGGGTGTATTCAGAACAGGGAATGAAATTTCCATCTGATCTGTTGCCCAGGATCATAGTTTGTAAAAATGTATGGTACTGTTGGCACGTCTACCTCCAAACAAAATACTGGACTTTAACCTGGGCATCTTTTCCAGCTAAGGCATTTTCAACCATATTTCTGTTCCTCTATTGGTTAACTTTTTTAAAAAAGATTTTTCAAATGTTCTGTACAAAAAAGTTCTAACTCTACTGTTTGAGAAAAATGAGAACTGGGCCATTACAACGCAGTGTTTTGTCATGATAATATTCAATAACGCACCCAAACAGATGCAGAAACAACAACAGCACTTATGGAACATCAAAACAGCAATTACTGATGTCAGCAACTCAAAGAGCTTCAAAAATACCACTGAGAAGAAGAGTGGAGCTGCACTTATGTTCTATGGAATTATATACACAGACTGAAAAGGTTACATTTTTGACAACGATACTTAAACCCACTTTCCAGTTACCATTCATCTCAACTTAAACAGAATTAGCTATTAGTGATTGCATTATTAAAGATCCATCTGAAGGCTAAATGTTAAAGTATTCATTTTTATCTAAGGTTGTTACACACAGCAACCACTGAAATCACACCAGAATTCAACTGAGAAAAAAATCATAATCAGACTTCATTTTAAGACTGGACACTTCAAGCTACCAAAGACAGAAATGAATATTTCTAACTCTGGTACACAAAGATACTCTCACAGGTGCCTTTGACTATTCTAGAGCTGAAAAGTTAGCCGTGTGTCATGAATTGGTGTAATTTTTAACCCATATTTAGAAAAGTTAAAGTATCCTTGGAGACATTTTCATGCCCCACAGACTTGCACAATCCATAGCTTTATTTAATAATGTTACATAGTTTAAATTACCTTCTGCAATTTCTCTGAATTTTGCTTCTGCACCAGGACTCTTATTTTTGTCTGGGTGGTATTTCATGGCCAGTTTGTGAAATGCCTTCTTGATCTGGCGGTCAGATGCATTTTTTGGAACTCCTAAGATGTCGTAGTAGTTTTCTGTAGCCAGTATTAACTCAGTTATCATTAAAATACAGAGAGCGAATGCAAAGACAGACTGTGTGGTAGCCATTTCTCAAGCACCTAGAAAGACAGAATACTTGAATACAAATGGTCACTTTTTTGCTATGAAGTTATTGTATAACTTTAGACAATCCAGTTGCAACTATGCTAATTAAAACAGTTAAATCTAATGTCTAAAAAGTAGGAACCATGCAACAATTAGAAATGGAACCATGCTTAATTTCATTTTTGCTGGAGAATCCATCTTTTGCAAAATTTTCACTATACAGTATAATGGTTTGGGAGATTTTAGTTATCTCCACACCGACTTCTCACCTGTAACACAAATGCCCAGTTTCTTCTTTTGTTCCCATTTACACCTGCTTCATCCCTTCCTGTCCTGGCCCCAATTCTTGGGCTTCAGTGAATAGTCATTTTCACTGCAAGGCCCAATATTTACTTTCTGTACTTTGTCCAACAGCCACATATACCATTTTTAGGAATACTTGTCAGTCACCAGAAAGGAGCAGCAGCATTCCAAAGAAAGTGAAAATAGCTGTGCTGTGCTAAAATTACCTAAAGAGATGTCTCTGCTGGGCAGAAAGCCCAAGCAAGGCATGCTCCTCACACACACCAAGCTGCTACAGGGACTAATGTTGATCTCACAAGAGAAAGGAGTCTGAACCCCAACCCTCTCACACCCCTATTTGAAAGAGTCAAATGACTGGCCTAAGAGATTACTGTAGTGGAACAAGATATTACTAGCCAGAGTACCATTACACAATACAGCAGGGATGGGAAGGGGGGCTTGGGGGGAGGGGAGGGGGAGGCAAACACCAAGTTTCTTAATCAAAGTACAGTCCAGATCCAGCTTCAAGGGGGAAAAGCATCCAACAATGACAACAAATAAAATTATTTCAGGGTCCATTAAAAGCATCTGGCTGTCCAGGTGGCGGATGGTCCACCTACTGTTTACCCCTGCAATGCAGATTCTTCTTTTTTGGTGAGAGAAAACATGGGGTGGGCTTGGCATTAATTAAATTTTAATTGCAGTTTTGAGAACTAAATGTCTACAATATCCTTGATACAAAGAACTTACAATCAGTATCATGGGGAGTTAGTTATGTGAGCCCTCTATATACCAATAAGTGAACTAAGCTCTTGGAATTGAGTCTGGTTTGAAGATTCAAAACAACTTTAGCACACAAGATCAAAGTGCACAAGAGGAACTTTTGTTGCTTTTGTGAAAATTGAAGAATTTGTTCGATTTATCACAGTCAAGAATTTTGTTCAATCTAGCAGATGAAGAGAAAAAATCTGGAGTTAAAAACAAGCTAGTGTCAGGTTAAAAAAACGCTGACCAGTAAAGCTTTACAGTACTTGTATCATCAGCCGCTTAAAAAAGAAAAGTTTGATGTTAAACAGATACCACTTACAAAACAGGCACATGTTATATTCAATTAGCTTATTAGGAATCCTTTCCAGAAGTAGCACAACTCTAGTATTTAGATGCTTCTCCTTATTCCAAGGGGCATTCAAGATACGTAATGGGGACTCAGATGGCTAAAGATAGAGGAGAAGAGCTGGACTTCACCCAGCCAGCAGAATGCCTGAGAACTACGCTAAGCATACTCAGAAAATAACATATCTCAGTGCAGGATAAGCAAGGGAGGGAGTGGTGAGGGAACAGACACAGTAGTTTTGATGGGAATTACTGACTGTAACTCAGACAGGGAAAAATGGTGAATCTGAGCACGAGTTCAATACATTTCTTCCTTGGTGACAACTCCATTCTAACTCCTCTAAATAAGTCAGAATTCTTGGCTTTGAAGACTGATTATTGACTGTATGTCTTTGAAGACTGATTATTTTTGAATAATATGGACCCTAAAACATTCGCTGTATAAAATTTTTGTTTTGTAGATTTCCTTGATTACAAAGGATTTTAAGAAGAGCATACATATACCCATAGAAATAAATTCACAGCTAAGGATCACACCCAGTATTTAGTAGCAATAAGACTAGACTGCTTTATTTGTATACCCATTTGTATTTAAATAGAGGATTTCCTTTTGGTTTTAAATTTAAGACCAGGCCTAAGCAGTCTAATAAAATAGATTATGTTCAGTGACTACTAATACCAAAGTGCACCTGTTCCATCTCTAAACATTTCTATGAGCTGCCTATTGATTTTAGTATCCTTTCCAAAAATACTCTATTTATTTACAAGATTGCTCCATTCTGTCAGAGATGGACGCTATGCCCACCAGCTCATTCTAGCATCTGCCCCGCCTATCCATTCCCACTACTGAACTGAAGCTAGACCAGAAGTCACCTCTGCAGCTCCTAAAATCTGCTATAAAACTACTACTTTTCTTTCTCCACAAATGCTTTCAAATCTTTTCACACCATCTAAGCTTCTCAGCTTCTATACCGGCATTCCTACTAAATGCAGTCATTTCAATTATTTTTCCATTACTTTTCCTGCAAAACAGTTGTATACTGCATATTGTCCACTGACTTGCATGGAATTTGTAAAGCATTTTAATTTTTTTTTTAATAAGAAAAATACTATACTGAAGATGTACCACATTTTAAAAGAAGCCCCAGTTCTGTACTGAACGTTTTAGACCAGTGGTTCTCAATCTTTTGCAGGTCCTGACATACTTGGTGGCATATCACGACCCTACAGGACACAACAGCCTACCCACCTCCCAGGCCGAATCCAGTCATCTCACTGGCTCCTCCCAACACACTTACCACACTGTTTCAGACAAAGCTCCTGAAAATACTATTTGTAACAAGAAAAAAAATGCAAAAGATCAGCTTGTTTCAACATCCCCATGCTATTCAGACTGATTTACACAAAAGCAACGTTGAAAATAGCAAATGTAAGACCAGCGAATACTCTGTGAGATTAGCTCTAACTATTAACTAGGAAATAGTATATTTTCTTACAATATGAACTTACTTAACTGGTATTATGTAAAATAGATGCATCTTCTATTTCTCAGCACCAAAAATCTTTATTTAAATACAATTTATTAAGCGGTCATCTGTTAGTGTCTATATATATATAGTATAGTTTTCTATAAACAACCATTTAAAAAACACTTTTCCTCATTTATTCTGTTTATTTTTTGTTTCTTTCAGTTTGGAAACAGAAACACAATTGAATCAAGTTTCACTTTCTGGCCCTCCGACATGAGTTCTCAAAATGCCGTCATACCTGGCTGAAAAAGTCATATGGCAGCATTCAGAGCTTTAAACTGTTAAGTATGTCTGGGCTTGGGTGTGTTTTAAAATTAAAATATTTTTTTCTTAACCAAAAAAAAAAAAAAAAAAAAAAAAAAAAAAAAATCGCTGTTAGACTGTGGCTATCAGACACAGTCCACTAAAACAGTTTTGTGACTCTGAACAAGATTCAGTGAGAGAACTTGGTCTCAGTATTATAGTTAGGCCCATTTGACAACAAATTAGTTGAGGCTTTAAGGACACAAAGAATTATTTAAACCCATGTTGGATAATTAGCTGAACGGTAAGCATTTGTGCAGTATTAGTCCGGTTCTGTATTTTAAATGTACTATTTTCTTTGGAATTAATATTACAGATAGAATATTCAGTGCTAATTTTCAATCCATAATTAAGTGTTCCGACAATAAGTCACTGCTACACTAGTGACTAGTACACAATCCACAAAGCATGTTTCTGTGATTTTATTTTGTGCATATTTATGCACTTCAAGATAACCGAATATTACAAATTTCTTACTCCACCCTCTTCTAAATAAAGGAAGTAGGGGCTTTATTACAAATAGAAAATGGACATGTAAAGGTGGAAGAACCTTGAGAAGTCAAGTCCAGCCCACTGTGCTCAAGCAGAACCAAGTAAACCTAGACTATCCATGACTGGTATTTGTCTAACACATTTTTAAAAACTTCCAAAGTAACACCTCCTTTAGAAGCCTAGTCCAAAGCTTATTTACTTTTATCGTTAGAAAGATTTTCCCAATCACTAACTTAAATTTCCCTTGCTGCAGATTAAGCCTGTTACTTCTTGCTCTACATTCAGAGGACAAAGACAACAAATAGTTACCATCTCTTATGTCTGGAAAGCACAATGTATATATACTGAACTCTATGAATAACTATACCAATTACAAACAAATTTTAATGCACTGATCAAGTGAAACAACTTGACTTTTTGAGAGTGCTCTTACAACCATTAGCTATCTATCCCGACAAGGCTAGAGAAGTTTTAAAAATAATGCTCCATTACAAGAGCATAAAAGGTCTTATTTTATGAAACTCTATTATACACTAGGAGCCATGTTGTAGAATGTGAAAATGTAACCAGTGTTTGAGGATGAGAACTTTCCTTTACTTCCCACTCCAATTTTGAAAACTGAAATAAAAAGGGAAGGTTTAAACTCAACTTCAGCAACACAAAGGCATCCCATTTTATGACTTAAATATAACTGCAACTTAATATAACCAACCTTCACACCCATAGTACAAAGTCCTTACAAGGGGAAAAGGTTCTCACTAAACCACAGTTACTACAACAAATTGAAATATACTGTAATAGTTTTATATTATAATTTGTCTTCAGACTGTACCAATCCACTTAGCTGGAGAGTGAACAAGAGACCTCTTCACCCACCCTATTAGGAGGGACCACTGTGATTTGTACTTTATCATATAACTACTCCTCCTTCTGCCACTGACTGAGGGAAGATTTGATAGCAACTTTCAACTACTTGAAGGGGTGCTCTAAAGAAGAGGGAGCTAGGCTGTTCTCAATGGTAACAAAGGACAGAAGGAGCAATGGTTTCAAATTACAGCTGGGGAGGTCAAGGTTGGATATTAGGAAAATCTTTCTCACTAGGAGGGTGGTGAAGCATTGGAATGGGCTATCTAGGGAGGTGGTAGAATCTCCATCTTTGGAGATTTTTAAGGCCCAGTTAGACAAAACCCTGGCTGGGGTGATTTAGGGGGAGTGGTGCTGCTTTTTAGCAGGGGGTTGGACTAGATGACCTCGTGAGGTCCCTTCCAACCCTATGATTCTATGATTCTAAGAAGTAAAATTATGAGGTTTTAGCCCCACATAGACAGACGCCCCTGCACGGAGGAAAACAACATTTCACACAGCTTCCACTGGGGGAAGACAGAAGGAAAAAGGCGGGACAGGAGAACCCGGGACACATTAGGGTGACCCAAAACGAAAACAGCCCAGCGCAGAGAAATCACAGCCCCAGCCCCCCCAAGATCCCCGCACCCCTATGCCCGATCCCCCCACCGCACCATAACCCGGTCCTCCATGCACCCCCAGCGCCTCCTCGTCCCCACTAACCTCCTCCGCGCGCCTTTCTTCTCTGGCGGTCGCCGAACGCTGCCTGCCGTAATAACTCGAGAGACGAAAGCGAATCCTCCACGAAACGCTCGGCTATTGGCCGCCCTACCTCACGTGACGCCGCCGCCTTAGCGCACGTGGAAGGCTGTTGTGTTACCCCAGTGACATACGTTACTTCCGGCTGAGGGGCGGCTCAGCCGCGACCTGGAAGCGGAACTGGGGCTGCGGGGTGAGGCTCAGTGACTGCTGCGCGGTCCGCGCGCGCTGTTGCCTGTGTGGATGGTTCCTCCCCCGAGTGGGTCCGGCAGCGCCCGCAATGCCCCGGTACTGCGCCGCGTCCTGCTGCAAAAACCGGGGAGGCCAGAGCGCCAGGGACCAGCGCAAGCTGAGCTTCTACCCGTGAGTGCCGGGCCCGGCTGCCGCGCAGGCCCCGAGCCCCTGGGGCGGGACGCTTTGCGGCAGCCTGGCCAGCAGCCCGGAAGCTGGTCGGGGCCTGTGG
This sequence comes from Pelusios castaneus, assembly GCA_007922175.1. Classification (NCBI taxonomy): domain Eukaryota; kingdom Metazoa; phylum Chordata; order Testudines; family Pelomedusidae; genus Pelusios; species Pelusios castaneus. Next base: position 9,055,180 of record ML685797.1, read on the forward strand.
AGTAAAGCCCCGGGTGGGCCCGTCGCCCTGGGAACGGGCCTCGACCCTGCCTACCCCGCAGGCCGCCCTCCCTCGTTGGGCCCAGGCCGCTGGTTGTCTCTGTAGCGCCGGCGGGGCCGTGCCGCCTACCTGCTCTGGGCTCCTTGGTACCGCATCAAGCGCCCCTCATCCTCTTGTGCGGGACGAGGGGGATGGAGGCCTCGCAGCTGAGGGGGACCGTGGTGTGGGGGATGCAGTGCGCCCGCTCCCCGCGCTGCTGGGCTCTGCTCTGCTTCTCGCACAAACCAGCTTGGGGTTTGCTGCGCTAGACTGAAGCTCTGCCTGGTCGGTGTTCAGCTAGGAACAGAGAAACAAACGGTATTAAAAGCAGCCGGGAGGTATCCACAGGGGTTCGGGTGTGGGTCTGTGTCAGGGGGAGCTGCAGGAGGCTGGGGATCTGGTGCCTGCAGGCATTAAGGAATAGGGTGGTCTCTGTAAAAAGGCTTTAGGCAGGTCTCCTGGGGGCCTCGAGAAGTTCTGATGAGATTTGCCACCTATCCCAACCATACTACTGACCTTTGTAATCCTCTTCACATCCCCAGGGCTCTGTGACCACATATCTTGACATTTAATCATCTGCCTTTTAATGTACAAAAACACATTACAAGACTTCTCTCAATACACAAGTGCTTTTAGGGAATGTAGTTTAATGGAGTGGTTGGACTTAACAGGGTGGTTTGAGTGTGACAATAAATAAATGTGTTAGTCTTTAAAAGTGCCACAGAACTCCTTGTTTGCTTTGCCGAACTAGACTAGCATGGCTACCCCTTTGGAACTTGTCAATGAGTAGATGTGTGTATTATGAGTTGGTTATACATCAAAACTAAAAAGATGGTAATGCTAACCTTTTTGGGGGCTTGTCTGTTTGGTGAGAGACATGAACCAAGGTTGAACTGAATAATAATGTTACTCTATGTGGAAATGCTTGATTAAAAAAAAAAAAAAAAAAAAAAAGATTGTATCAAAAACAGACTGATAGTGCCTAAAAGTGTTGGTGGCATGCAGATGTGGCATGCAGGAAACTGACTCACTCATTTGCTTTGCTTAAGTTGTTCTTGTTTACCTCTCTATTCTCTTTTCTATAGGGTTTGTCTGTCACTTTAGATACCAATATTTTTAAAACAATTTTTTTAAAAATCCTGTCAATGTATTCTCTCTTTTCCTTTTAGTTGGGATGATGAAAATTACCCCAGTCAGTTTCCTTTTGTTAGCTTTTGTCTTTCACTTTCTAGATCTCATGGACCAAACAATGTTAGTGTTTGGGTTCACAACACTAAAAAATGTTTGGTGGGTGAAAAGAGAAACCTTTCTCATATTAGATTTTTATAAAATTATTTTTTGAACTAAACTAGTAGAGTGGCTTTTCAGATAAGAAAACCAAAACTCAGGCGCAAACTCACATAGATTAGGAGAAATATACTTAATACAAAATAAAAGTAATAAGTGCAAGCCAATAACTTCAGAATTCTTTGCTTATTTGTTAAAACAAAATAAGGATCACATCCTCCAACTTCTCTTCTGAAGCAAGTATTCCCAGGACTTCAATAGAACTCATTTTTTGAGCCAGGGTTTTGGGATCAGCCCCTGATAGAGGTTTTAAGTGACATCCCAGAACCCAAAAGGACAATGTTGGGAATTTTGCCACTAAGTTCAGTACAGCCGGGATTTAACCTCTCATCATTATCTAGATATAAGTTTCTTGGTTATCCGATTTAGCACTTGTAATCCACGGTAATAAGCAATATATAAAAACTTAGGATAGACTCGTCTAAGAGAAGATTTAGGAGTCTGATTTTGTGCTAATCTTTTAAATCAGGTTTCCACTTCATGATAAAGAGAGACTTGAGAAATGGTTACGGAATATGAAACGTGACACGTGGACTCCCAGTAAGCACCAGGTCCTGTGCAGTGACCATTTTACCCCGGACTCCCTTGATGTGCGATGGGGAATTCGATATTTGAAGCATACTGCAATTCCAACTATTTTCTCTTTGCCTGACGATCAGGTAATGTGTAACTTTATTAGTTAGTACAAAGTTTCGCTGGCTGGACATTTTTATAATGAAATTTTCTAAGCCATACATACAGAGTAGCACTCATGAAAAATGTTTTGTGTAACTTTATATTTTAAAAAACTGACTCCTAGTTCTTCATTAGATTTACTGCAATAGGAGAGGGATAAAAAAGCAAATGTTAAAATCCATTATGTAAAACCAGTAAGAAAGAACAATCTTTTGAATATCTTATATTTTCATACTTTGTACTGAGACCCCCAATCTTGGAAGTATTCTGATTAAGAAATTTCTGTTCAAATACTAATATTTCTTTTACAGCTACTATTTTGCTTCAAATAATTAATTTTATTAGGGCCCTCTATTAACAATATATGTATTCATATATGGTACAAAAAAATTAGCTTTCAGAAATGTCATTAGTTTCAAAATGCATTTGTCTTCCCTTTCTTGACTCTGTCCTCTCTCTAATGTATCATTCACTAAAGGATCAGGAGTCCAGGCTCAAATTTAAAAATATTGCTATTATTTAATGCCAATGAAATACAGAACAATTCCCCACAGAGCAGCTACTTGTTTATACTATATAATGGATCATGTACTGTAATAGCTTGGTATCAGTTTCTTCCTAAGTTTTTCAGAACTTAGATATACTTCATATATTTTTTCAGAAGTATAAAACTGCAATCCTGTTTAGTTACAATTTTCTGAATTGCTTTCTCAGATATTTCTTTTACACGCAAGTATAAATTATAGTTACATGCTGTAAATGGTAACCGGCACAGAATCATTTTATACTTAGTATGAATAAGAACTGAGATTTGTCTTTAAACTAGCTAGTGTAAAAAAATGTATATTTGCCTTTTTATCTCACCAAATGTTGTATCATTGAAGACACTTCCTCTATTATGTTACACAGTTATATAACTGGCTAGGCAAAGACACTCTGCTTCACCGATACCATAGTATTGTTTAGTATCAATATTTTGATAGAGGCTACAGAAGTTTACTGCTTTTCTCTAAAGCATCCAATCGAGAACAGTACTGGAGACAGGATTCTGAGTTAGGTGGATTTTTAGTCTCAATTGTGGCTCAATTTTATAAAACTGAAATTTGTGAAAAAGAAAATCTTTAGCACAGACTTTTGATATTTAAAATATTAAATGAATTCCAGAAGTGGGTGTGGGTTTCCTTGAATGGCAGGTGAATTTAATGTAAACACGTGTTCATTCTTCAGGGCTAAAGCTAATTATTATGAATTTCTTAAAAATGAGGAAAAAATCCAGCAGTTGAGAAAGCAATAGTAATTTTTTTGGAATGATCTAAAAATGTTTATGAAATTAAGTTACTATTATTCACTGTATTACCATAGCCACTAGAAGCCCCATTGTGGTAGGAACAGTACAACACAAAACAAAAGGATGGTTCTTGCCTTAAAGAACTTACTGTTGTTTAAACATACATTTGTTTCTAAACGTGGTAGGGAAGGCAGTGACTTACATTCAGCAGAAGCATAACCTCCCACCAGTGTCTTTATAGAAGAGATGTTACATGTATAACTGATCTATAAACTTATATGCTGCCAAAATTTAAATTAGAATTTTCCTTACATCTTCCATCCAGTCAGCAATACATGAAACATTACCTAGATAAGAGTATGTTTTGTGAACCCCAAAACAGGTGGAGGGGGAAAGCATCAATTTCATATTCCCCTCTCATCACTGGCAAAGAGGGGTGAAAAGATAATATTTCCACCTCCATCCAACTCAGTGAATCTCTAAATATTGCATGCTTACCCTGCACTTCATGGAGGCTCATTTCACTGACTCTGGTAACACAATCTAGGAAGGGAGAAGATTAAAAGATCCTACCTGAACACTTGTGTGACCCACTTATTATAGAATCAGAAATCTAGATCATAAAGGTGCTTAGGCATCTAAGTCCCAGACTTCATTTATTTTTTACTGGAGCACCCCTGAGGTGTATGGTATACATCTTTCAGACACTCGAAGAGATGCAAGGTAATTTTTTAGAAAACATCCCAAACTTAATTGACCCTTTTAACATGAAAATATACATGTGAGTGGGAAAATAAAGCCTAGCTGATTGCTCTTTTCAACCCTAGTGATCATTTTACATTGGTTTATGTTTTTAAAGCTATCCTGACATAGAGAAGGGCTAGGAGTTCTTTTAATTAAAACAGAGATTCTCCTTCATAGGGCCCCATGCCTAGTTCTGCTAACAGGTCTTGAGCAAGCATCCTCTAGCTCAGTGCTGAGATAACATGTCAACTGAGAGCAAGGTCAACGTGACATTAAAACTCTTCGATGTGTGTTTAGCCTAACTCAGTTTTCTTGTTTCATATACATGAAGGATATCTCAAAAAAGTTATATTAAATTCTCATTTGCTCCTGTAGATACCCACTGCTCAGGCAAGTAGTGGTGTGCTTTCTGTCTTCATTCCATGTTTTGCAGATCTTGTGTTTTGGGATTTTATCCCTTAAGCCATATTACAGCTCCCTTGCTCTCATGTTTGAGGTACTGCAGCTAAATATTGAGACTCAGTCTTCTGCCTCTGTACAAAACAAAAAATCCTAGATGGAATTTTGGGTTTCTTTTTCTCTCCCTTGCTCCAGCCTAGCAGGGGTTCCAGTAAGACCTAAGGATAGGATTAAAGAGAATCTGGGTGCTTCCTCAGGTCTGTGGACAGAGGAAGCAGGACCCAGCAGTTCCATGTAAGAAGTCCTATTTCAGCTACTAGTAGAGCCGAGGAAGGGGGAGATACCCTGTTTTCTTGAAATCCCTAGGACTGGCTGAGCATTAGGTACCTACTTGGAAGATGATAAAAACTACAAGTAATTAATTTTCTATTTACATAACTTTTTCAATCCTTTGAATTTTGAAATGTGACAAAACTGAATTGCAGTGAAATGGAACCCACTTTACCCATTCCTGAAGTCCTAGTTTATTCTTATTTACGAAAGCAGTGGTTCCCAGCCGTTTCTCTGCCGTGGCACACCTTGATACCTTGAAATTGTTTCAAGGCACACCGCCATTGAAAACTCATGAATATTCAACTTAGCTCAAATTAACTCATGAATATTCATGAACCATGGCGCACTGGTTGGGAAATGCTGCCATGTGGGGTGGTAGGAGTAGCGGGGCAGGGGTGGCAAAAGGGGAGGGGAGGTCAGGAGTCATTCTATGATCTATGTGGGGTGGCAAGAGAAAGTGTAGGGAGCACAGTAGGGCAGGAGTGGCAAAAGAGGACATGGTAGCCATGTGGGGAGCAGGGCAAGGGTGGTAAGAGAGAAGAGGGGAAGGGAGAACAGGAGTGGCTTTATGGGGTGGCAGGGGAAACCTGGGGAGTGAAGGGTAGGGCAGGGGAGCATGGCATGGCACACCCCCTATTCCCCAGCAGCTCCCTGCCGCCCACGACAGACCCTCCATCCACCGCAGGGGTCAGCACCAGCCCCCCACAGGTGTCACCGGGGCCCTTCCAGGCCTTGACGCGGCCCCACCAACAGCACCCCCCTCGTCCCTGCCGGGGCCCCCATCAGCCCCCCACCCATTGGTGGATTTTTATGCTGACCCTGGGGGAGGCAACTACAAAAATCCACCCCTGCCCAATCCAGCTCTCGCCACTGGGGCCAGGGCCAGGTCCCATCGGTGTCCCCGGCTGGGGCCGGATCCCGCCGGTGTCCCCGGAGCTGCCGGGCAGGACGGATCGGGCCAGCGCCGGCATCCCCGGGGCCACTGGGGCAGGACGGATCGGGCTACCAGTGTCCCTGGCTGGGGCTGGATCCCACCGGCATCCCCAAGTCCCTGGCTGAGGCTGGATCCTACTGCCACCACCGGTGTCCCTGGGGCAGGGCAGAGCCTCCACTGGCGTCCCCGGGCCCGCCGGGGCAGGACGGAGCGAGCTGTTCGCATCCCTGGGGCTGCTGGGGCAGGACGGATCGGGGGGCCGGGGCGGCCTGCATTGGGCTGTCGCTGCCCCCGGGGCTGGATTGGGCCGCTGCTGCTGCCCCAGGGACACTGGGGTCAGGTCAGGCAGGATCGGGCTGCCACAGCAGCCCTCCACCCCACCCATGGCTCTTGAAACCCCCTCCTCCCGCTGTCCCATGCCCCCCCCACAGGGACCCCCACCAGCCCCCCAACCCCAATGCCCCCACCCCAAAACCCTATTCACCCCCCTTTCCCAGCCCACATTTATCTGCAGCCAGCATCTGCTGCAAGCTTTTCCTGCCTTGCACAGCCCACGTGGCTGGGCTGAGCAGAGCAGAAGATTTAAATGACCCCAGCTCCTGGCAGATTCTCACGGCACACTTTAGGTGTTGCCACGGCACACAGGTTGGGAACCACTGTACTAAAGACATGGAAAACAATGAACAACTTGATTAGTCAACAATATGGGCAATCTCCACTAGCCATATCTTTATGAATGTACACTTTAAAATTGCTTATCTTTTTTCGGTACACCCCATTTATACATCCTGTTCCATGTTCTTATAAACATTTGCCTGTTTTTATTTTTATATTTAGTTAGCTGAGTTAAAGTTGCTTACAACTTTTTTGTTTTGTTTTTATTCTTTGTCTTCTGGCCTAATCTGACTGCAACTTTCATCGCTTGCCTTCTTCAAATTCAAACCTATTGAAAAAATACACCACACAATGTTAATATATTTTAATGTTAATGACCAAAATGTGAAAAAAGTTTGCTTAGACTATAATCTTATACATGGAGGACATGGTTTGTGTAGATAGGGAGCAGAGAGAGTGGCCAGGAAAGGAAGAGTCTTGAGGATGATATTAAAAACAGTAGTAGTATCAATCTAAGGTCTTCTCACTTGTTAAATTGCCATCAATCTTAAAAGAAATGTCTCCATCCTTAGGAAGTTTTCAAAGTTTCAACACTGTAGTTGCTGGTGTGTTTAAAACCTGTGTAGATGTCCTTGTGCAGCATGCACGCATGAATGAACACATTCACCCATGTAACCTGCTGCAATTAAATATAAATTGGACATCTAGGTTGGCTGAAGGGACCCATCAGTCCACTGAATCACACTGGACTGAAAAAATTCCGTAATGCAAAAATATCATGCTCTATCATTAGGCCTTGTCTACACTGAGAAAACTGTGTCAATCGAGCAGCCAGTGTAAACCCAATCAATTGATCCCGGAAGTGCTCTCCGGTCGACTACGTAACTCCACCCGTCCAAGTGGAGTAAGGCTGCGTTGACCGGAGAGCACTTCAGGATGACGGCGCTGTGTGAAAACAAGTCGGAGTAACTAAGTCGACGGAAGATACGCATTCTGTGGCATGCAGATTGCGTATCTCCCATCGACTTAGCCCCGCAGTGTAGACTGGGCCTTAGTTTGTATATAATAATGTTTTTGGACATAGAATAGGCAAAACTAACATTTGTCAGAGGGAGGTAACTTGCGGCTTCCATTGTATGTGTATTGTGTCATTGATTTAAATGAATCATAAAGCAATGTAAAGCTTATAAAACTATTAAAGAGAGGTTTTAGACTAATACTTGAGAATATCTCAGGTGAGGTACAAAGTTCATGGGAAAACATTCTATTAGAGATAACTGTATGGATTGTTTGCAAAATACTGGTTGAATCTCTGAGCAATACTGTAAAAAAATGATAAAAAGGTTACTCAAGAATACATTACAGAATGAGGAAGCTTTTATGCATTATATATAGTTATAGCTAAAAGGTGTCATTTCTCCTCTAGGAAAAAGACCTGTCTCAGCACAAGCCACAAGAGATAAAAATAGAGAATGGGGAGGAAATCAATGTGTGTGCAGAATCAGATAGTCTATCTGCATCGCTTGAACCTTGTACACCAAAGGAAAGTGTCATAACTACAGGAAGTCTAGATGAAAAAGCAGAAGCAATTTGCTTGTCAACCCTGAGCAACCCTCTGCAGAAGAAAGTGCAACTTCAGAACACAGAAGACTTGCAAGCAGGCACCATAATTCTTAGTTCATCCGAGCAGCATGTACAACAATCACCCGTTTTAATGGCAGGACCTGTCCAGAATATAGAGACAAGCAATGTTCATACATCTGTAGAGAATCTTTTAAGTTGTACAGCCACAGTTTTGCAAGTTACAAACCCTGAGTACTTGGATTCGTCTTTGAAATTTAATCATGCAGGTGGTCCAGTTATTCACCATCCAGCTGAAAATTCTAACTCGCATATAGCAAGCTGCTCTGTGGAAGTACAGCCGAGTGAAAATGCAGTTTTTTTCAGTACAATCACAAGAACTATTGAAGAGTTCAATGGAAATGAAGAATCTGTCATTGCTATCTTTGTACCTGCTGAGTATTCTAAAGAGCCTTCCATGATAAGTAGTTCTTTCATTCCTATTAAACAGGAGTTCATAGACATGGAGGAAATAGAAGCTGAAAAATCTGCATATATAAACAATTGTGGTGAAACAGAAGTATTACAAACTGAGCATTCATATTGCAGACAAGACATAGACAGGGATCATCTCTGGCAAAAAATTGCAAAGCTTCATTCTAAGATAATACTTCTTGAGAAACAGGAAAGAAAAACTTTAGGTAGGCTCAAATCCCTGGAAGCTCTTATTGGACAACTAAAACAGGAAAACCTGCTTTCTGAAGAAAAGCTCAAGATTGTAGAAAATTGTTTCACAACATTTGAAGTGACTATGATACAATAAAATCTTTAAAATGTGTGTTCTAACGTGGCTTTTTTCCTGTCTCTTTGATTATCCTTGCATCATTTTTCCATGATGTTATCATTTATATATCTTTTAAAGATGACACAGTAATGCTATCTAACAGCTTTCTTGAAAGAGTTCTGTCACCCATTCTACCAACTCAAGTGGTAGAATATTGTCTGCAAACATGAATCATAAAAGAGTAGAATGAAAGCAATCTCTAAAATAAAATATAAAGGTGGGGAGGGGGAAATGGGAGGAACTTTCCCAGATTCAAGCTTCTCTAGAAGGGTTAAGCCTTACGGTTCAGCTCAGTACAGACTGAGCTGAGATCATAGTTTTGTGGGGCACAAAATAAATGGTTAAAAAATCAACTTGCTTCAGTTCCCTCTCAAATAAGTAAGAACAATTTAGAGTTACTGCCTCTGAAACTAAGAGGTATAATGTACATTGTGTACTGAGGACATAGTTGTTGTTTATATTCTCATTTAGCATTCATTCTAATAGCTTTTTGTACAGGGTTGATCTTAATTAAATTTGTTTATACAGTAAAACCAAGTTTGCCCTCTGTTATTCAGTAAGAGTATAATTTCCAGTTGAACCTTAGGGACAATGCAGTACAGCTCTTCATTTTCAAGATAGTGAAGTACACACAACATAATTTGAATAATGGCTTCTGTGCTAGTAAAAGACAACGGTTTAAATGTTGCTCAGTAACATAGAAGTTGTTTACTCCCAAGACATTCAATTCTCTCTTCAGATACCAGTATCAGGTCAGCTTCTACACAGTTACCATGGTGATTAGTATCTTAGTTGTACCTTGAAGAAAACAAGACTACCTGCAGAGTGGTGCTAGGGAATTGAGCCCCATTCTGCCCCCCTTAATGTGCTGTTACTTACACCTTAGGCTTGGTCTAAGAGGTCAAAATAAGGCAGTTTGTCAACCTAACTTTCTATATTATAACACTGCTCCTGCCAATTGCACTGAATTAGTAACTCCACCTCCGTCTACTGTAGTCAGGGTGACGCACTGGTTTACTTACATACTCTTGACTGTCAGCCCCACCCTGGGGCACACATCCTGAGCTGTCAGTCAGCTCCAGCTGTGAGCCACTCAGATGGCTCACAGCTGAGGCTGTTGGCCCTCGCGGTAGGGGAGGATCAAGCTGTACATGCCTTCACAGTTAATTTGGTGTAAACAGTCCTGATGAGGACATTCACTTGGGTCACCTTAATTTTGCAGTGTAAACAAGACCTTATTTTTCATGGAATAGTGCTCCATACAGTTGGGAATTGGTGGATATGGAATCCCAATTCACTCCAACTGCTATAATTCTGATGCAGCACATTAAACAGTTTTGGGTGATAAGAAAAATACTAATCACAGCTGCTTACTAATGGAAATATTGAGTAACCTGGATCACTTAGTGAATCCAATTATGAGCTATGTCATTCAATATTTAATTCTGTGTCAGTAACAGGTGCTGAAATAGTGTCCTGTCCCACAGATATTGCCCTGAAGCACATACAGGAATTGAAAAAAAACAGGTTTGGGGGGGAAGGGGAGCTTGTTGGGGAGGAGTGAGTACAGTAGTGTGTACCAATACCACTTTTCCTTAGAAAACACCAAGCTTTCTTTTAAACAATATTAAAGGTGATCTGTAAAGTATCAGAATGTGTTTATCCTATATAGTGTATTAAATAAAAATAATTTTTATTGAACTTTCTTTAAATACAAGAAATAATGGGTGCTCACTTTCCTCTTTCTGCTGAAAGTCCTTAGGAAGACCTTATGAAAGCATGAATAGTGTTTGCATAAGCCTGTAGCCAAACCTGCAGGTGTCTCTCCTGCCAAATGGAGAGGTGAAAGGAACATTGACTCTTAGGATTGGTCTGCACATCCAGTCTGCATCAGTAACTTGTGTGGGTTTTCAGATAGACTTTGTTAAACCAATACACACCCCTGTGTAGAGTAGACGCTTATTTGATTTACATTGGGATTTCTATTAATGTATCTTATTGCTCAATATACGGTGTCATAGAAATTGCTTCAGCATGTCAAATCTGTCTAGTCCAGGATCCCACTTCCTACAGTGGGTGGCACCAGCTAGTTCAGAGAAAGGGGTAAGTAACTCTGTAGTAGGCAATTGTTATTGTGTCCCCATGGCAAGTCTCCTCCTAAGCACCAACAGTCAGATGCTGGATTATAACTTGATACCTGAAGGTTTGTAGCATTTCCAAATATGTTGTTTATATTGTGATATTTATTATTACAGCTGACTATATTTGTTATCAATGTCCTGCTGAGATCTCAAAGGATACCTTGTGACAATGAGTTACATAGTCTAATTATGGATTGCAAGGAAAAAATATTTCCTTTTGCCCAATTTGAATTAACCATACTTCAATTTTGCTAAATCCAGCTGCAGTTTCAGCCCACTTAACACAAGGCTTATTATTCTGTGAGAAGATTTAAAGCTCCAATATGCTCCTCTACTTTCTTTTTGGCTAGCAATATTTGTCCAAAGGTAGTTGGGGTGAAATTTGAAATTCTGCAGTAGGAAGCACATACATTAATTTTATTTTTATATCTAGCAAGCTGTAAGTTAAAACTTAAAGATGTTAGCTCTATGAAGCAGCTATGCAAGTATTTTGAACTGGTTGAATCTTCTGAATTGTAGCCTGGCCCGGCCCAGCCCACCCTGACTGCTGTGTCAAGTTTTCCCTCTCAAGGAGGTGCAAGTAAGAGTAAGACTCATTTTAATGAATCTGTAGCCTTTCTAGCTAGAAGAAAGACACTTTCTGAGCAAGTTAAGAAACAGCTTCTCCAGCTATGACTATTTAGGTTCTTTAGTAGTTCTTTTGTGAGGTAATTTATCAAAGGCCTTGAAAAACCAAATAAACTGAAACTAGTTCTTCTTTATTCGCTATTTTATTTGTAAGTTCAAAAGAACTCTAATACATAAGTGAGGCATAATTTTTTTTTGGAAGCAGTTTTGGTTAAGATCCATTATGTCTTAAGTGTGTTATAATTCTATTTTGTAATTGTAATTTCACCTAGTTTACTAAGTAGAGAAATAAGGCTTTTCAGATCACTCCATCCTTCTTTTTCTAAGTACGCCAGTTTGCTGCCCTCCGGTCCTCCAGTGTAATAGCTGATTTTAATGAGAGGTGGTGTATTGTTACTAGCCGTTCAGCCACTTCATTCTTAAGTTTCTTTAGAACATGGATGTGCGTCAGCTGGGCCTGGTTACACACCAGCTATAGCTTGTGTTCCTTTCTAGTAGGATTTCCATTTTCAGAAGGATTCCTGATTGTCTCACATAACTTTGAGGCTTGCTATTTAGCCATGTGGGTGTACCTCTGGCCTTCCTGCTAACTACCCTTTTCATCAGGGATGGCCTTTTTGTTGAATCTGTATAGGACCTTGCACAATGGGGTCTTGATCTGTGCCTAAGACTCCTAGGTGCAAAAGTAATGTTGCTATTTTTAATTGTTATCTGACTCTTTGGACTCCTGTTATTTTATTCCAGTAACATCTAGGCCAGATATAAGCATTTTAATTTCTTTGCTCTTGACTTGGAGGTCTTTTTTACTAGCTTCCTTTTTAAAAAACTTACTTATAGAGCAGTCCTTATTTTTTTAATTAAGTCCTGCACATTACTTTGGACTACATTAAAAAGTCTCTCCTCTTGTATACCATAATATTCACCATCCCTAAAAGCTATTTTTAAGGTTCTAAGAAATTTTGTCTAAACCTTGTCCTGTTGTGATGTTTAACCAGACCATGTTCAAGTAGTTGAAGTTGCCCATTACTGTTTGTTAGACCTTGCTTCTCTTTTCTTTCTCCCAAGTGTGTTCTTAATATAATTTTCCTGATCTGGAATCCAATAGCATAACCCTGTATGGTCCCCTCCACTCAGAATATTATCTCTCTAAATTCACTAGTATCTTTCAGATACAATATTATTCCCTGACACTGGCTTTCATTGATCCTTCCTGAAGCTGTGAGCTTAAACTTTCTTCCTTGCTTGATTCCTTTGTAAGTGGGACTGGATTAGATGATCTCACGAAGTCCTTTCCAGTCCTACAATTCTATGAATCTGATTTCTAGCAAACTAATCTTAGCTTCTAGGGCCTCTCTTCTATACCTTTTCGCATCACCGATATGGAGTACATCCACAGACTCTGTCCCAGCACTCATTAGATATCTTGTGAGATTTGCTGCCTTTGCACCAAACAATTCTCATGGTCACCATCACATTCTGAGATGCAGTTCCAGACCAGTGAGAAGTTGTCACTGTCTGCCCTGTAAGCCACGGTGCCTCACAATGTCTAACTGCTGTAGCTCCCATCCTTCTCACAACCAGCCTACCAGCATGGTCAGACCCTGAGCATGTCTGTGCGCCTGGTTTAACAGCTCTGACCCCAGCCGCCTCTTAACCCCATTCTGATGTCAGCGAGCCTTGGTTACAATCAGCAAGAAGACCCCAACACACTCCTAGTTCTGAATGTCCCCAAATTAGTATTCCCTGAAGTGCAGCCCTCTTCTGGGCAGCTCAGAGAAATAACACAATTCATTGTGCTGTAAAGAGACAGAACCATAACACAGCACATTTACTTAACCCCCCGCTCCTTCCTGGTTAAATGCACCATTCCCTTGAATGCAGCCTTGAGTTGGTTTATGGTAAAAATTAAATAATGTATTAACAAAATATACATAAGATTAAATGAGTTCAAGTTTAAGGTACAAATATAGTTACAGTTAAAACGAATGCATTTCTGAAAGTCTAAATCTAGCAAGGTATGATCTTTGTTCAAGATGTTTTCCTCTTACCAGTCATTCTTCTTCCCAGCCAGGGCTGATTTTTTTTTCCCCTCAGTCAGGGCCTTCCAGAAAAGTACAAATGCTGGCTTCCTCTGTGATCTGAGGTGAAAGATCTTCCCTCTGCAACTTTCTCACCTATATTCAGTTCCAGAGACTTCAACCACCCTGGATTGAAGGACCCATCTTTCTCATCTTGCAAGGGTTCTATTCCTTCATGTACATCTATTGATGAATGCCGAAAATGGCTTTTTGTCCCTGCTTATATCTTCCAAAGTTCAGTGATCTTGCTTCAAGAGGCAAGAAGAACCTCCATGATCTTTGCTTGCCATGTCCACTGTCCACCAGGAAGCTGAGCTCATGTTGTTCTTCCCTTCCTCTGGGCTTTCCATCCCCTCATAGGGTTGCTATACAAAGAGGGCTTCCATTGTTTCTGATTCCACCATGCTTAACTTACACAGGAGACAGATAGGTAGCTGTGACATCCCCTCCTGCCTGGATAGAATGTACAGTCTAGTATCAATTGGTATCCATAATTCCTTACATTGTGTTAAAACTTACATTTCACAGTGATTTTAATCACAGTGCATTATTAACTTACAGTAAAAATCTCACTTAATATGTTCTTATAATACAGTAATATGGTATATAATCAGATAATTCAATTGCTTTTCACTTGAGGTTCAGATGCTGTCTTTATAGAATAGTAAACATTTGACGTGGATTCTTCTGAAGGTTGCCCCTCAGTAAAGTTTATTCAAGATGTGAGGAAGGCACATTGACTCTGGTGGTGAAGGAAGTTATGCACTTTCTTCCCCCATTTGTGATTGCCAAAGTGCAAACTGTTCTGTTTCTGCTTATATGTAAATATGGACTTTTGTTGTGTTTGCCTACATATTGGGTTAGTGAGAAAATCAAATATAGATTCTTTTGTCTAAAACTGCTCAACTGGTTTGCACAAACTTAGTTGTAATTCCAGCATATCTTCATAAATTTTAAGACACATTGCATGCATACATCACAGAACAACATTATCAGTGAGTTATTAGTTTTCAAAGGATGCCTCACAAGGCATATTTTGTACAAAGATTATTACAATAGTGTGTAGAATGTGAGTACAAGGTGTGTAGTCTCACTGTCACCACATATCAGTCTATATTCCTGGTAATTGAATCCTCTACTATCACTGCTTGCTTCCCAACTGTAACACCATCCACTGGAATAGCCTCCCCTATGTGAAAGATGCCTCTAACTCACTCAGAAGGTGGGACTCATCTATGGGGTGTATTCCTCCATTTCACGGAAGTTCCTTCCTATTACGTGACTGACTTCTACAACAGGAGAACTGGGGTTGTTTGTTCTGAGGTGGGTCCCCTATCTGCCATCCTAGTTCCGTTTCTCTCTGCTTTTCAATATCATCGGTGCTGCCCTCAAGATGCTTTACTTGAGTTGTAAGCGTCATGCCCTGCTTCCACACATCTGCCACTTGGCCATAGTTAAGCTGGGCTTTATCTCTAAGTGGACAGGAGGTTATACTAGCTGCAATCTTCCTTTAAACGGAAGACAAAGTTTTTAGTGATTTATTTCATTTAAAGAATTTTAGTTGCTTTAGTCTCCTTTAATTAATATAGGAGCATCTTTCCCCTTAGTATCATCATCTTCTCTGTCCAGGCTTCCCAGAGCCTTTACTGTCGGTTTCCTCTCTGCTCAGCCTTGGGCCTCTCCTCCCTCAAAACATGACCGTCTACTTGTTTCTTTACTCCATTATTATGTGCTTCTGTTAAAAGTGAACGGTGGTCAGGTGAAATGTAGGATGTGTTCTTTATAAAACCATTGAGATTGTTGTTGAAGGTTCTGTTAACCTTTACATGTTTTAGAATTTATTAATGACCAAAGGTCACCCTGAGGTTGGCTGAACCAATAAAGGATACATATGAAAAACTATGTCCATGTGTACACTTCAGAGCCTTAGGACTTGGCAGCATAGTTACACTAGCAGAGGCCCCCCGTGCTAGTCTGCAGAAGAAGTTCATCTGCTGGCATAGCTAGACCACCTTCCAGAACAACATCAGCTATGCTGACAGAAGCCCTCTTCTGTTGGCAAAATTGTGTCTACATTGGAGGTTCGGCCAAGAGTTTAGCTGAGAGTTGTAGCTTTCCTCCCCTGTGCCAGCACCTATCCAACATAGTTATGCTGGAAAAACTTTGTACTGTAGATCAGGTCGACGTGAGATATCTCAGTGAACCCAGTTTGTGAACATCCAGATGAAGCGAAGAAGTTCGTATTCAGCTTCAAGGAAAGGTTGTCTTACCACTACTGCTTTCCAAATGGACATCAGAACTTGAACCTGGGCTGATTGTAGGAACACTTCTCTCTGCTCTCTGGTAATTTTGTGACCTCCTATAGCTATTTCATGTGCGCTTCTGCAGTCTCAATTGCCTTTTCTGAGCCAGGAAAATATTTAGCATTTTGGTCATAAATTATATCAAATGTCCATTTTCTTGGTTTTTGTTCCTCAGAGGAATCAAATGGAATTCCTTCCCTGTGTACCCGACTACTTACTATTGTGTTTGTTTCCTGAAATATTTTGCACAGTTAAGTACTTAGTCATTAGGCTTAGGTTAGCACCAAAATACAGAAGACTTCTCTTTTTGTAAAAGTGATATACCAGTGGGTGCAGAATGTATACCACGACTTTCGATTTCTACTTTTTCCTATGTAGGACACTTGGAATAAAATTTTCAAAAGTACCTTGATGGTCTGTCTCATTGTCTTTTACTAGGGGAGGAGTTTTTAAAGGCACAAGGAGGCATTGCCAACTCTCTGCCTCACCCCTCCCTGCTGAGGAAGGAGGTAGGGCCAGGTGGGACCCAGGACTGGTGTGATCTGGCAGCAAGATCTGGCCCCGACCAGGGACTTGGGGCTCCCAGTGGTGGCAGGATCTGGTCCTGGCCAGCGATCCAGCTAGGACAAGAGGCCACCAGCAGCAGAAGGATCCAGCCCTGGCCAGGGACCTGGGGCTGCTGGTGGTGGCAGGTTCCAGGCCCGGCCGTGGACCCAGTGGCACCATCGCGGGCTGCAAGAGCCAGCCCAGGCCCCCATCCCGGCAGCAGGAGCCAGATCGGCCCAGGCGGTGAAGGGCCAAGGCTGGAGGAGGCTGGGTCAGCTGTGGAGCTGCCTCCTCTAGGACAAGCTCCAAAATACTCCCATGTCTTTCAATGAGATTTCAATACATTTGCCACTACTTGGTGGTTCTGAAACATTCACCCTTTATGAATAGAACCACTGCCTTATATTAACAGTAGGTGGCGCTACTGGATCACATTGTAGAAGAAACCGTAACAAACTGGATTAGCCTTTCATTTTGTTGTTCTTTGAAATTGAAGTACACAGATTTAATTTTCATACATCCCTGTACTTCTAAATATTGCTGATATATACAGGAGTTAGTCTGAATAAAGGAGCTAGAGCTACAGACTAGATACTCAGCCCAGAATGAAATAAATGAAATTCTGCAGTATTTTTGGTCTCTTCCTATCCAAGTCAGTGGAGGAAACATTCCTTGTCTTTACTCAGACCTTTTGTTATTAAACTGAGTCATGGTGAGTAAGGTTTGAATCCCATGAACGGGTTAGCACTGCTCAACTGCCCATTAATCAGGATAACTGTGAGGGTGTAAACACACACTTCATCAAGCATGTCCATCTTTCCTCACTGTCCACCCAAGTATTACATAAAAAGATCAAAACTGAGCAGATTCAAATAACTGTAGTTCTTCATGTAATTTAATCTCAAAATGTTGAGACTCAAGTGTTGCTTAATGCAAACATATATTGAAATGACTTGGACAGGATTTGAATGTCCAAATATGACAACAGAATTTTGGCCCTGGATAGTGAAGCAATTCTCTCCCAGTTTGTTCCAGCAGGTACTGTGCTAGAAATACAATAGAGAGAGATTAGAGATACAGAGATGTGTTTTGAAAGAGCCAGCACATTATCATTGAGTGAATGAGTAAGCTTAAAATAATAAATTTGAAAAAGTGTAGGTAGAGGATCCAAATCACTGAGCTATAGCTCTTCAAGCTGGCTTCAGTGGCATGAAGAGGTCACTCAGGAGCCCCAGGGCCTTTTTTGGCTGGGTGGGAAGTTCTCATGTGGCAACATCTGGCATAACAGCTCTACACCAAGGAACCCCTTGCAAAGAACGTAGAGGGACATAGGTTGAGTGCTTCTAGGTTTTACTGACTACCACAGTAGTGCCTTGGAACTGTAAGCAATAGAGTGCAAGCTCAGTCAGTCCTGAGATGAGACTGTTCAAAAAGTATCAGGAGCCAGCACCTAGCCCAACATGTTCATGTTCACATCTAAGTCTCCTTGGTACAATCACAATACAAATAATAATTTGCCCTAAGAATAAAACATCTCCATTGCAACCCCTATTTGGATCTTATGCTAACAGAGAATTGCACATGAGAATTGCACATGAGAATTGGGGGCTAGATGCTTAAGTGATCAAAATCTCGAACTAATTGGACTGGGTGGAAGATGGGGGAGACACAAAACGAATGTGGGATATTGTTGCACCAGAATTCAAAATATAGCTAACATTTTAGCTCTTAAAATGCCTAATGGAAAATGGTTAAAATTTACATCAAGACCTGTCATCATTCTGGTATGGCTTTTATATGGCACAATAGCCATATTGCCTAAGTTCCTGGTGGCTGATTATTCCTGATTTTATAATACCTTGAGATTACCCAGAGATGACTTTGGCCTACGGTTTTCTAGTTGCCAGCAAGCAACTGGCATGCTGTCTCTTACAAAAGAAAAGAAAAGACCACATATTTTCTCTGTAGCTGGAGAACAAATACACATGTACAAGTACAACTTTTAGTGGAGATGCATTGGGGGGGGGGGGGGAGGGAGCATGGCTTTCAGCACAAAGCCAGGTGAAAATTGGCAGTTCCAACTTCATTTCATTTGTGACCCTCAAGAAAGCCGGCATGAATGTGAACAGCTGCTCACTGAAACAGAAGCAAATATTTGCACAAGCCTTATTAGCTGATGCCATTGGTCCCAGCTGTGCAGGATCAAGTATGCTGCTCTGCTAGCATAAGAACATAGATGACCCATGTGGAATATCACTGTGAGGGGAGCAGAGTCTCCAGCTGGTATACAAACTCTAAATTGGCCTCTCATCCCTGGAATAGGGGGTATTTTAGTGCTGGCTGTAAGAGATCACGTAGCTAGCACAATTTACAGCAGCCCAAGGGTTTGATCAGAATTACACCAGGGTGAGGCATATCCCCACCAGGGACTAGCATTGTGACATCCTGTCATTTACTTCACCCAGGACAGGAAAAGAGGAAAGGATAAGATGGCCATGCAGAACTGATTGGGTAAGAACATGCTGCAAGAAGTAGAATATGTAGATATGGGTGAAAAATCAGCATGAAATTAAATTTCATTTAGGGAGATTAATTGGGAACAATAAAAACTCCCAATTAGATTTTTAATTAAAAATATATATTAAAAGCTGACACTTATCTGGTAGATGCCATAAAAACATGGGCTCAGCCAACACTTCTATTTGAATTGATTAATTTTCACAGCATTAAAATGTATAATTCAGCATAGTGAGATCACACCCACACATTAAGCAGGATTTTGCATTGCACAGCTGTGACACTACAATCATAAATTAACTTTTTAAACTGTTTGTGTGATATACAAAATATTCATGTAAAAATCCAAATATATTTGAAGGGCTTGAGCTACTTTATTTGGTCACCAACATCCTGAGATGAATATATAGCTTTTTCACAGTTTTCTAAGAGTAGCCATTGTCCTAGCTTCCAAGAGGACAAGAAAAATTTGGTCTTCTAGACTGGGCTAATTCCTTGTTGGGAGAGAATGGTGTAGTTGCTGAGCCACGATACTTTTTCCTCCTCCGTTTTATTTACACTATACATATAGTTCCAAACAGAAGTAGCAAAACTGATAATTTTTCTAGTGCATCCAAACATCTCAGGGCTCAGCTGGGAATAGCTGGAATATTATAACAAAATAGCCAGTCCATCTGCTTCTGATTAACCCAGGCACTGCTTACAACTGATGTACGTCTCTTTTAGCCACACATCTCCCACACACATTAAAATGTGATAAGAACATATAGTTGGCTCATAATTTAAAAAATGTAACTCCTCATAGCCTTGGCGATGTAGTTCTGAGTGCTGGGAAACTTAGTTGCCTTCCACCTGCTGCTGTCAATCTCAGAGATTGTTACTAGCAAACAGGGAACGAACCACTTGAAAACATCACAGCTTGAATGTGTCTCCCTATTAGATTTGAAGGACTCCTAACAATTGTTCAATATCTCAGCTTCTGACGTACAACACAGTTCTAGCTCTGACATTATTTACATCAGAATCTAAGACAGTGCTAGACTGGTCAAGAAAAAAGCAAACAGGGGAGTTAACAATGGCCTCCTCTGATTGATGGTTCCTTCTTCATGGACATCAATCCACTGTAAACTTCCCTAGTCCAGAAACTGATGCAAGGATAGTTTTATAATCATAGAAGATTATGGTTGGAAGGGAACTCAGGAGGTCATCTAGTTTAACCTGCTCAAAACAGGAACAACCCCAACTAAATCATCCCAGCCAGAGCTTTATCAGTCCACACCTTAAAAACCTTTAAAGATTGAGATTCCATCACCTATCTAGGTAATCCATTCCAGTGCTTCACCACAATCCTAATGATTTTTTTTCCTAACATCTAATGTAAACCTCTCCCACTGCAACTTGAGATCATTGTTCCTAATTCTGTCATCTGTCACCACTGAGAACAGCCAGTCCCATCTTCCCTGGAACCTCCTGTGTCATGCTGCACCCCTCATATACCTTTGGAATATGATCTGTGTATGATTCTCTTTGCCCCTGCAGTGTAACTGTGCATGATCTAATGCAAAGTATATTGTCTTAAGTGTGTTGGGCATAGGGATGCTCATGACATTCTGAACATTACTGTTCTGGTAGCATGTTTCCCACAACATCATACATGTCTGACATGGCTTGAATGGATGCAGACAAACACAGAGCTGTGGTTCCATGCCCCGCAGAGGCTTACATACAGGAACACTAGCCTGCCCTAAACACCTTGGCTCAAGAGTGGAAGATCACACCCCTTGCTGGATAGACAATCACCTGACCCCATGGGGTGTTGAGGAAACTTGGTAAAAGAAAGAGATACCTTTGTTTGGGGCTCTGTCCCTGGAAATCATTATATATGTAACAGCAAGGACTGTCACCTAACCTACAAGGGGGGGGGGGAAGAGACTGGCTGCAACACATACAGCAGCCAACATGTGTGGTAAACTGAAACATGGATTAGAATAGCGATGTTAGTTTAGAATGCTAGTTTTCTTTTATTTGGTTGTTGTTAACTCCTTCATTGAATAATCATTTGATTTTATAATATTTTGACTTCTAATCACTTAAAATCTTACTGTAGTCAATAAACTTGTGTTTGTATTATCTAAACTAGTGCAATGTGGAATGTGAGTGTGTGCAGAGGCCTCACTTAGAGCAGGGCTGGATTAAGAGTCCTGGGAGCCCGCCCCACCACGGTGGTTACCGCCTGGGGACAGGAGCCCATAGACCAGCTGGCCATAGGGAAGTGCCGGTGCTTGGCCCTGGGACCTAGTGCAGAGTGCCTTCTTGGGCCAGAAGCCACAGCTCAGCAGTGCTCCAGACCTGCTTCCAGGCTGGCTCATATGGGACCAGCCTGGGAGCACTCTTGGGCCATTGCACAGGAGCCCTAGGCTGTAGCTCTGTAGCACTCAGGCTGGGGGCTGGATTTTAATCCGGCAGCAACCCTTTAGCCTGGGGCTACAGCCCCTAAAGCCCCTGCAATAATCCAACACTGACTGAGAATGAAAGCTGCTGCATATCAATTTATTTGGTAAATTGACAGACAAGTATAAATGAGCTTGCAGGGTGCAGTGGCAAATATTAAACCCACTCAAGACAGTTATAAGAAGGGCCACATCTAAACCAAAGCTTAACAGTCTCCCCAGAAACTAGCACCATGGGCAAAGGGTCCCACTTATGACCAGATTTGGGGGCAAGGAGATGAGGGAAGACAACACAGAGAAATGGACAGGGCCGGCTCAAGGGGCTGTGGCGCCCCGAGCTGGCTTTAGATTTTGCGCTCCCACCCCAGGGGGAGCGGGGAACCCAGCCTACACTCTGGGCCAGCTCGCCCCCCCCCCCCCAAGGTGGGGAACAACCAACCCAGGGGTGGAGCGGGCCAGCCCAGAGGCGGGGTTCTGCTCTGCTGCCCCTCCCCTGGGCCGGTTGTTCCACCCTAGGGGCAGAGCGGGCCAGCCCAGAGGCGAGGTGACAGAGCAGAGTCCACTCCATGGGCTGGCCTGCTCTGCCCCCGGGGGCGGTGGGGCTGGCTCAGGGGAGGGGCAAGAGTGCGGGGTCTGGCTTCTGGGCCGGCCAGTACCTCACTGGCTCATGGCTAGAGCCGGCCCTGGAAATGGAGGATGCACAGAACAGAGAAAGAGGCAGAAAAAAGCCAGCAACAGCCTGTAAGCACAGTGTGACCCTGGAAAAAAAAATAGAGAGAGCACTTTTGGATCTGTTGACAGAAGAGACATGGGCACTATAAGCTAAGAAACTGCTCCTTTTGTTCTTGGTGCTTCCTACATTTGAAGTAATACTCTGTACATTCTATGAAACAAGACTGCATCAGAGAAAACACCAGAGTCCTTCTACTTCCAACTAGAACATCCCCACAGCCCTGAACTTTGATTTTCTGCTTACACGAAAAAGAGGCAACAGTAAGAAAAGAAGATGGAGGAGAGGGGAGACCTGATAAGTCTCCAGATATGGTAAAGGCTGTTACAAAGAGGACAATGATCAGTTGTATTCCATATCCACCAAAGGTAGGACAAGAAGTAATTGGGTCCCCCAGCAGCAAGGGAGATTCCAGCTAGATATTAGGAAAAGGTTTCTAACTATAAGGATAGTTAAGCATTGGAATAAGGTTGCCAAGGGAAGCCGTGGACTCCTGTCTTTGGAGGTTTTTAAGAACAGATACTGTAAGTCATCCAGGAGTTCACATTTATTACTGGCTTGGTGAAATCTTACAGAACACACCACCAGCTTGTGGTGTCTGCACTCTTTTTGCCACTCTGCCATGAGGTCTGCACTCATAGGGTGCGTCTACACTAGTAAATTAAGTCGACTTAAGCCATCTTAAGTCGACTTGATTTACTCTGCGTCTACACTACAGTTTCCTTAAATCACCTTAAGTTGCTGCTTAAGTTGACTTAAGGAAATTTTAAGTTGACTTAATAAGGCCTAGTTTTACATCAACTTACTGTTTAAATTGACTTTATTAAGTCGACTTAAGCCAGTGTAGACGTGGCTTAGCCCTAAGTCAACTTTAAGGGTCCCCCACTGACCTCCCTGCCAGGGTGCCTGGCACAGCCAGACCCTGACATGCCCACCCACAGGGCAGGACACAGCCCTGCCCACCCTGCTCCTGTGGACTGCCCCTGTCCCTGTCCTGCTCAGCCCCCATGTACTTTAGTACAATGGGAAAAATGCTGAGCTTCCTGACACTTTTAAAGGGGTGCCCGGGGAAGGGAGGCACTTCTTGGGCAGCCCCCCTTCCCACCATGCACCACTCCCAGGTCCACCTAGCCCCTACAAGTTGACTTAGGCGTCCAGTGTGGACACTCTAAGTTGATCTGGCAAGGTCGACTTTAAGTCGACCTAAATTTAGAGTGTAGACATGCTAAATTGACTTAACAAAGTCGACTTACTTGAACAAGTGTAGACATAGCCATAGCTGTGAGCCACTCCAGACAAAGTGACACTTTTATCATTTAAATACAAAATGGGACTCAGAGAAAGATATGCTGAGGAATAGGTTCTGCCATAGCCGGTTTTGTATTCTTTTACAGATTGCACTAAATCCTAGACAGTACTATACATTACCTCCTTTACTTCAGCACTATCACACCAGTCCACTGGCATTTCTGTTTTTTCTCTAATTTCTGACATTTCTAAAGGAAAACTACTGTCTGTATTTCCTTTAATAAATAATTCATAAATACTAATACAATTTACATGCATTTAGAAACCACCTCCATCTTCTTATGGAAATGTGTGAGGCACAGAGCAACAGCATGCTGAAGACTGATGAAAATATTTTAATTGTGTAAAAGCTTTCTTGCTTAACTTTTATTGAGATTTGGAGACTAGCCTATTGTAGTCCTTGTGGACTAGTCTATTGACTTCAGCAGGCTTTGGATCAGCTCCATTTAGCAGAAAAAATTCAAAGTTAGTATATTCTTTGGATAATTTATAGGAAGAATGCAAATACTTCGACGTTAGTGGTTTATTTTTGTCACTGAATATTTACTTATTTCTCGTTTATTTTTCCTTGTTTTCTTCTGAATAATCTGCTTTTAGAAAGAAACCAGATTTGAACTAGGACGAAGTATGGGGTAGACTAGGAGGCAGTAGAGTATTTTGTTTAGGAGGTTCTTAAAATACATAGCCTTTGAAGCTATAATGGAGTTAGAAATATTCACATTCCGGTATCATTCAAAGAAAACTAGGAGCATCTGTCTGAATTACTGGTAGTGGAATCAAATAATTCCACCATAATAAGTCACCTTTTGTTTCCAAGTCACGCGGTTAACCTTGAAAGGGCAGTATCACTAAGGGGATGAAAAGAGGGCTGAATATCATTGGAGATTCCTCAGGGTAAGCCTTGCCAATTCAGTTGGCTACTTTATGAGATTCATTCACTGCTATAAATTGTTTAAATTGTATAAATTGCTCTCAAATGTCAACAACCACAACAGCTGAATGTTTAATTATTTCCTAGATACAGAACATGCAGGAAAGTATAAAAATAAAAAGCCAGTCTACTACTTTATAGACAGCAGAAGACACAGTACTATCACTCCTGGTGTTTTCATTATTCATTCTGACATATTCTACTTATTTGTGACAGTCAGCAGATTCAGATTAAAAGTGTAAAAATATGTTCTCAGGGGACAGAAAAAAAAATAAGGTCAAATCTTTTCCCTAGGGAAACAAACTAATTAGTAGAGTATTTGCTCTGAAATAACTGTGACATACCAGAGAGAACTTAAATGATGGTATGAGGGAGAGATCCCATTAGAGATAAATCATTTTTTATTCCACCAGCATTCCAGTTATTTCACTATGTGAAACTCTTGAAAATATTAGAATCCTTTGCTGCTCCTGTGCATTTGATTTTTTTAAACAAATGTATCTGATCTAAGAAGTATGGATATTGTAATGTGCAGGCTATCTTCTTCAATTGACTCAGAGACCCGTAACAGGCCTGTTATGCTGCAAATAAATGTTATAGTCTATACATAGAGACTAAAAGCTGTCTGTCTACTCAACCAACTCTTCTCAGGGCTCATCCGCATGATTCTATCACCGTTATTCCTCCGTCATAAGCATCCAGGCTCAGCAGAAAGACAAAGATTCACACCAAAAAAAAGGCAATGCTGATGAAGCAGGAAGCAACTCAGCACTTTTGTCAAGATGAGAGTCCTGTAATGGAACAATTAATTTTAAACTCATTGAGGGATTAGTTTTTGGCAGTTTCCAGCCCTATAGGAGGTGATCTGCTAAGGGACAGTACTAATGGGATTACTTTTAGTTCATAAATAAAAATTTCTTTATAAACATTTCCTTTTGGTAAGCTCTCATTTCTTCTGTAGTGTCTTGTCTATTCTTCAGAACTAATATTTAAGTGAAGATCAGCTTGGATACCATAATGATAGTTACCTTACAGATATATATTTGGTATTTCTATTTCTCCCCCTCCCCCAAACGCCTTCCAGATTCAAATAAGAATTGCCTACTTGCTAAATCTTACTACTTCTATATATTTTCAGCTAATCTTCTTATTTGGTTTCCCCAGCTATCGTCATACTCAATGGGATTTAATTTTCGTAGCAACTTGCCTATCTTTGAAGTCAGTGTTATCCCTTTCCTGCATTCCTTTGTGTGTCGAAGCTTAGGAAAGTCACTCTTTTAGCATGTTCACCTTCCACAGCTCTTACAGCCAGCCTAAATATTTCCAGCTATGTCAATGTAGATAGGATCATGTTAATTCTGCCCTTGGAAACAAATATACCATTCAGCAGTCCAGTTTAGCTGGGCAGCCTGAAATTAAAACAACTTTGAACACTACAGACAGCTAACAAAATGCTTCAAAATTTGGAGCCATTCGAGCTCCCTGTTGACAAGCTGGATTGAAAAAAAAAATTTCATTATTACAAATCATTCTACCTGTCACTTGTTTTAGAGATTGTAACAAAAGAGTTTAGTGTAATTCCAGGTGGGATATTTCAGAGCTATGCTCCTCCTGTTGTGTTAGCCTGATAAAGCTCTAGTAAGAGGCTATAAGAAATATAACAGCTTCCCATGTATGTTGTATTGCTTTCGGGCTGTTATCTGAGTGGCAGATCTAAGTGTTAGAAGAGTTAGACTACACCACTGGGGCTATATCATTCTGGTACACAGCCAAATAATTTGATATTTGCTAATCAGACTGTAACAGCTGCCTGGTGGCTGCTCATCTTCAGAAGAACCTCTGGCTGCCAGAGAGGTGGTTGTTTCCTTTGTAGCTTCCCAGGTGGTGAATTAAAGCACAGCTCAGCTAGTAGCCCAAGTGCTCCAAGACATTTTTTTCCATAAGCAAAGAAAAGGCTCCTGAATGTTGTGCTCCCAAAGAAAGGATTTGGGCTGTGTTTATGGCACAGTGCTAGGTTGCCGAAGATCTTCTGGGTTCTGTTGATAGTTTGACCTCAGACTTTTTCCCTTGGTCAAGTCACTTAGGGCAACATTTAAATTTAGCAGTCTGCCCTGATTAAAGGATATGCTGCCCTGCAAGAGACCCGCGGCTGCCAAGATCACACGTATAGCATCACATCTGACACTTATATGACACATTTCCACATCTCCACTGCAGTCTCTAGCATCTGGTTGGGCTCCAGGATGGTTGCAGGCATTTATTCTTCTAGACTGCTACAATTTAAACCTCTTCAACATACAGTGATGATATGACACAACATTAGTTGTAACTTCACACAGTGAATGAATGATCAGAATGAGCAAATTGGCTACAGTATGAAGTTGCACGTATTGGCCAATTGAGACCGCTGTGGCACACAATGAGCTGGCAGCCAGGTGCCTCCTCTCCTGCTGAATCAAGGTCCGGAACAGCAGTCCAGAGATTGTGTCAGCAGAATACAGCAGCTGGGAAGGAAGCTAATAGTGCCTGATACAAGGTCCCTCCAGCCTGTTGCTCCAGGTTCTTTCTAACACCACCACCCCCAGCTGCTTAAACAGCTCTTTCCACCCCCAACAACCACCTTTCTCTCCATCCTCCCAAGAAACCTATCCATCAACAGCCCCTGCACCTTCTAACCTTCTGTCCCAGGTGCTCCAGAATCCTTTGCCCCCCAGGAATTTCTCTGCACTCAACAGCTCTCACACCTGCCTACTCTCCAAACAGTATGCCTCCCAAACAGCTACCCCCACTATGTGTTCTTGAGCACCCAACCACCATCCCCTCCACAGCTGCCAAATTCTGTTCGGCTCCATCAATTTCCCTTATGCCTGCCTAAGGCAGAGGGTCAAAATCCAAAGGGGTAGCCATGTTAGTCTATTAAAACAGCAGAGTCCTGTGGCACTTTTAAATACTAACAGATTTATTTATCACATGAGCTTTCATGGAAGAAAATCCCACTTCGTCAGATGCTTTGAAGATGCCATCTTCAAAGCATCTGACGAAGTGGGATTTTCTCCCATGAAAGCTCATGTGATAAATAAATCTGTTAGTCTTTACAAGTGCCACAGGACTCTGCTGTTTTTTTAAGGCAGGGGGTGTTCACCATAAACTGAAGTGTATTGTTATAGGCAAATATGCAACTTAGTTCATTAAATAATTCTCCTGGCATCATGCAGGAAGCAGAACAAAGCTTGACAGAAATGCAAACCAGGGAAGGAATTGTGACCTCCAGGGTCAGAATTTTCTCCCCACTTCCGCACATACCCTATGAACACACACATACAAGCACTTGGTTCATACAGGACATATAATCTACTACCAGTAGACTCCTTTCTACTAGCAGATCACTTCCCCTCCACACTGGCTCAGCTGTGCTGACTAGCACATTGTGGGATGTGAAGTCAAGGTTCTCATGGAATGGGAGAGAAGCAGTCTTGCGCAGGCTGTTTTCTCCCATTTCAGGGTGTGTGAGCCATGAGGTGTGTAGCACACACAGGGTGAGATTGCCCTTCATCACTGCATTTCAGTTCTGCATTTGTAAAATGAGAATAATTCTCTGCTACTATATATGGATGTTGCAAAGATAAGTCCATAAGTAGTTGAGACGTGCTCTGCTATCTGCTGATGAGGACCCTATGAGTTCCTAGCAAGAGAGTAAATGGTTTTCCATTGGCAACTATGCAGTTTGTGATAATAGTACATCTTCGTCTTAAGGGGTGCGTCTACACTTGTAAATTAAGTCGACTTAAGCTTGCTTAAGTTGACTTAATTTACTCTGCGTCTACACTACAGTTTCCTTAAGTCGACTTAAGCAAGCTGCTTAAGTCGACTTAAAGAAAATAAAGTCGACTTAATGAAAATTAAGTCGACTTTATTAAACCTCCTTTTAGTTCGACTTTAGGCTTAAGTCGACATTTTAAAGTCAACTTAAGCCAGTGTAGACCTGGAGTAGCCCTAAGTCGATTTAGGGCTACTCCAGGACTTCCCCACTGCCCTCCCTGCCAGGGAGGTGGCACAGAGGGAGCCTGGCATGCCCCCCCCACAGGGCAAGGCAGAGCCCTGCCCACCCTGCCTCTATGCCCTGCCAGGGTCCCTGTCCCCCTTTGTTCCATTGGACCCATGTACAATGGGGCAAGGCTGAGCCCCCTGGCACTGGGCAAGGGGTGCCCCCCCTGCCACTGTGGACTTGCCCTAGGTCCCCCTAGTCCCTAGAAGTCAACCTAGGCATCCAGTGTGGACGCTCTAGGTCGACTTTGTAAGTTCCCCCAAAGTCAACTTTAAATTTAGGTGTAGACATGCTAAGTCGACCTAAATTTACAAGTGTAGACATAGCCATAGGTTTGTTGACTCATCAGTTTTTGTTTCACAGAGATAACAACAACCAGATATGCTACTTACTCATACACCATATAGGAGAATAGGGAAACTCATACACCATATAGGAGAATAGGGAATTACTAACATTTTGCACTTGAGTTTTCTAGAGGGCTGATCCCATAAATTTCTGAGAGCTATCATGGTAACTTGCACTGCTCTTCATTAAACTGAAAAATTGCATTGGTTCCTTATAAATAAATATATTTGAAAAGCGTTTAATGACTAATCTTAAAATGCCAGTGTTCATTTAACCACAACCACAACCTTAGGATGTCTTTGTCAGAATATGGACATTTAGTTTAAATAATGTTTGCAGGATCAAGATCTCACTTGTTGCATGGAAAATAGTCTGCGCTTCACAGTTGTTTTTAAGAAAAACATAACCTCACCATAAGGTAAACGTCATGCAACCCATGATGTCTTGAAATTGCTTTGCTACAGTGTTATGGAACATTTCCTGTTTTCTACACAACTTCTTTTTGTTACAAAGAGAGGGGTTCAATCCTGCATCCACTGCAATAGTGATAAAGCTTTTGGGTACATCTATACTGGAGCCTTAGGTCGATTTAAGGAAGGTGAAGTCGACCTACAAACTGCTGCATCCACACTGGGCTTTTATTAATTCAACTTAAGCACTTCCTTAAGTTGACTTAATAACACCACCACTTATGGTCAACTTAACGCTTAAGTTCAACCTTATTAAGTCGACTTAATCCAGTGTAGATGGGGAAGCCCTTAAATCAACCTAATTGGCCTCCAGGCCCCCTCCCAGAGCTACCCACAATGCACCACTCCTCCGTCGACCTAGCACCTGCCACTGTGGACGCAGGCAGTTGACAGGAGTGTTCAATGTGGACTCTCTAAGTTGACATAACAAGGTCGACTTTAGGTCAACTTAAAGTTGACCTTGTTAAGTCAACTTAACAGAGCGTCCAGTGTAGACATACCCTTAGTGACTTTGGTGGGTTCAGAACTGACCCAGTGTGTTGTCCCAAGATTTCCTCAAGCTATCAGATTGCATCTCTTTAAAGCATGAATCAGAAAAGTCATGATGCTTTAAAAGATCTTTCGTGAGCTCATCTCAATCAGTTCTGCTTTAGCTTTCTCTGTTCACTTTGCTGCATGCCCACTAGGATTAAGATTTTAATCTTTCATATAGAACACACATCAGTTCTGCGTTTAGATTTTTCTTACAGGGAATAAATTCAGTGAACTAAGATACCATAGAAAATGGGAAAATTCTATTTTTAAAGTTTCTGAACCATTTGCATGTTTATTTCATGTTGTTGATAGTGTATGATAAAAATGGAAGACATAAAGGCTCTTTCCTAATCTAAATTCACTCTCTTGTATAATTCCATTTCCCCAGACACTGTCATACTGTTTCTTAGAAAACCTGCAACTTTTGCCGCTAATGTATTCCATACATTACTAATTCTTTGTGAAGAAAATAGTCCCAGAGATAGTCAGACAGACACACAAAGATTCCCTTTTCTAATTTCTGGTCTGTGCAGCTAATGCTTTTGAAGGCCAGAAGTCTTAGGCATCTAATAAGTGGCCTGATTTCCAAAAGTACTGAGCATCTAGTAGCTACTATTAACTTCAGACACTCCAGAACCACAGGCCGCAATCTACTTGTATCCAGATCTAAGCATTGCCCAGACTTCTACCATCAGTGGGGGCCACTGGCCCTCTGATTGTCCAGACGATACATAATATCAGGCTTCTTTTACACTCCCAAATGGCTTTAATGGCTAGAAATGCCTTTTACCATCTTCTGGGCAGGAAGCTGCCCCACTTTTATTGGATGTGAGCCTGGCCATAGAAATCCACACATTCATCCTCTCTAGGTTTGACTACTGCAACACAAAAGTTCTGGAGACTGACAGAATCCTGTGAAAAAGCTCCAAACAGTCCAGCCTGCTGCATCATATATTCTGATTGTTGTTTCTCAAAGATAACACCACATTCTAGTGCCCTCATACTGCACAGGCTCCTGGTCTGATGCAAAACTGAATGTAAGTTCAGGCCCCCAATTTTCCACTTAATTACACCAAATTTACACTGGTCTAACTCTGCTGAAGTAAGAGTTCTAGTTGTCTAAGTTTCTCGTCTTCATATTAAATACAGATGTTAAAAGAGGCTTAATAAATAGGACTGCATTCAGTGGAAGCAGAATTAGACTGCAACTTTTTCTGCTGGTTTACTGTCCATTTCATTTCCCTATAATCCTACCCCTCGATGTATTCGCTGGTCACCCTTTTGTCCCTTTTTCATTAACAGGACAAGTTTTTAAAAAATTCCTTAATATCCTCTTTAACCTTTTAGCAACCAGTTTATGGATCACAACTAGTATCTCCAAGAATATTCTGAAATATCTCTCAGCCTCAAAATGATAGTCAGTCATGTCAAGATGGGAATCACTTCAGCCCATCAAAAATAAAGATATGGTTTTAAAATGTCATAGCGTGTATGAGTTTAATTTCTGATGGAGGATGTTGGTATCTGTCATCAAGCTTGTCTTTGATTGGTGGCAATTTGCAGACCTTATTGAAGCTGATGGGGATGCTAGCCATCCTTGCCTCTGGCTAGATGAGGGAGCAATGAAGTGCCATTTCTTTAGTGAAACCACAGATCAGCATGGCAAGCTGGTGTCAAAGTTGAGTCAAGAAAACCCAGGCGCTTCCCTGGCACTGAATGCAAAACACAAAGGCTATGTCTACACTAGAAAAGTTAAGTCGACTTTTGTTAAGTCAACTTAATAAGGTCGACTTAAAATTCGACCTTATTAAGTCGACTTAAAGTGGCAACACTTTAAGTCGACTTAGTCCACTTTGTTAAGTCGACCTAACTGCCCTTAGGTCGATTTAACAAAGTGGACTTATGCATCCACACTGGGCTTAGGTCAACCTAAGGAGGCTTACGTCAACATAATGAGTGGTAGTTATTAAGTCGACTTAAGCTTTCATTAAGTCGACTTAAGAAATTTCTTAAGTCAACTTAAATTGCCAGCGTAGACATAGCCAAAGAGCCAGTGCATTGATTTGGTTGCTGCCGCATTATCTCTGCATGTGAAAGGACCAAAAAAAAAAAAAAAAGACAGAAAAAAGACAGAGAAAGCTTAGCAGTATGGCCATCCAGGCGGACTTGGATTGCCAAACAGCTATCTCCTGTTTGTTCCTACTTTGTTCAGGAAAATAGGATTTTGTGTACATTCATTGTAAGTAAACAGAAACTGTTCCAGAGATACCAGACTATCATCAATTTCTTCTCCTAATGGAAACAATCCCAGTAAGGCACTGAATGTTGGCTAACATTTTAGATGATGGGGCAACACTATTATGCGTTATCCAGAGCTGACTGTATTATTTAGGGATTACTCGGTAGTAGATCAGCTGAAAATACATATCTAAACATTGCAAAAATATTTATTCTCTTTACTACCCATGCAAATGGCAGATTGAAATATGGGCATAGTTATTGTCGTGTCATGTTTGTTGTTCTAAACTTTACAAAATAGCCTAACAAAATGAGTATATGCTACAAAACAATACAGATGGGGTAAATTTACTTAGGGTGATAATGATGGCAGTCCATTAAGGACTCAACAAATATATTGCTAAATGTATAGCCAATTGCTTGACTACCCTTGTGGTTTATTATTAATGGTGTTTAAGAGACCAATTAATCAAGCTTAAACTAAATTTCTTGGCTGAAGACAAAGCAGCAAAACACAGAAAGGAGTTAATATATTACCAATCCTTCTGGGAAGCAGTTCTCACAGCATTCAGTTCATCTACCCCAGAAGGTGTGTTCCCAAATATGCATTCAGAATCACCCAGGTTTATTGCAAGGTAATTTATGTGTTTAAAGCACTGTATCTGTCATCCAAGACTAAAATTGACCAATCATCTTTTTATATTGTTATGCTGGTACCTTGGTGAACCTCTCCTTACCTCCATTTGGGATACTATGTTCTGAACCAGTTGCCCATGAAGGCACTTGTGCTGCTTCCTAGGGGTATACAGGGCTGTGGGGCACCTCGATACTGCCTGCTCTTTGCTTGAGGAAGCTTTGTCTGTGCCTGTTATGGTTCAATTCCTCAACTCCTCCAGCTGCAGGAAATAGTAGTACTCCCATCCAGGCCAAGCAGACCCCACTGTAAGGCTACGTCTACACTTGAAAAGTTAGGTCGACTTTATGAAGTCAACTTAATAAGGTCGATTTTTAAGTCGACTTAAAGTCAACCTTATTAAGTTGACTTAACAAAAGTTGACTTAACTTTTCAAGTGTAGACGTTGCCCCTTTTTGACCTTATTAAGTCGACTTCACATTTTAAGTCAATTTAATAAGCTCCAGCAAGGCGCTAATCCCTGTCTCCACTGGTTTAAGTCGACTTAATAAAGTTGACTTAAGCGCTAGTTCAAATTAAAACCAGGAGTTATTAATTCGAACTAACTTTTCCTTAATTTGACTTAAGGAGCAGCTTAAGTTGACTTAAGGAAAGCCCAGTGTAGACACGGAGAATTTTAAGTCGACTTAAGCTTGCTTAAGTTGACTTAATTTGTAAGTGTAGACGCATCCTAAGTTAGCAAATGGCGAACACCTACCCTTAAGCCTCTGAACTCTGTGGAGCACCTAGCTCCTGCTCCACTGGGCACTCACCATATTCACAGATCCCTGGCTTCCAAAGAAATGGTACACGTTAGTTCCACCTCAGATCCAAACCCACCTAACACAGCACCTAAATAAGTTTATATAATAAAGCTTAGAGATCGAAGTAATAATAAGTAGATGTATTGTAAACAAATGGTTATATAAAAAATAAAATCGTAACACACATTCTAGAGCCTAGACTTAATTAACAAGATACTCTGCCTGCAGCACTTTATAGCCAGGCTGACTGTGACCCTCCTCTCATGAGACAGGCACTCTGTTAGTTTGCATCCTAAGTGAACATTTCAGTGTGTCTCTTTGCATTTCAAGATATATGAGATCCATCCTTCATCTTTATTCATAAAAAGGACACCACCTGCTATCTGTTTATTCCTGAAGATATCCTTTCCTGACAAGCAGTCAAACAGGGCGATAAGTATCAGTTACCTCCTGCCTGAAAGGAACATTTCTAAGGTTTGTCACCTCCTGTTGACCTGCCTTAACTCCAAGACTGTAAGAACATAATATTTAGTATTGATGCATAGACCCTTAAATATTACCTGTGTATACCTGTTGTAATGATTATGACAACCAGTGGGCTCCTGGTTCTCAGAACAGGTCTTACATTCTATCCCTTGGTGAACTATAATGCAGCTTTTCAACTCAGGAGATTTCTGTAAAACCCTATGTTCCCCCTCTATCCTCTGCCAGTTGTCCTTGAGGGGCCCTGGTCACAGTAGCTTGACAGAGAAGAACATTCACATTTCTTGTCTGTAATGATCGCACCTTCATGGCCAAAATGGAGTTCGCTCTGCAGACAGCTCTGGCCATGAAAAGGCACACACGGGAACGTAACAAGGAAACTCCCTTTTACCTCAGGAGCATCTGTTCCAACCCCTCCCTGCTCCTGAGTAAATACTCACAGGAAGAGTACAGTGGATATAGGAGAACCGACAATATGGTGGTACCAGTGCTACCACAGTATGAAAGGATACACAAAGAGCAGTGTGTCTAGATTCAGAGTTCAAAAAGTCTGGGCAGGGTTCCAGTCCGGTGGTGGTCCTCCTGGTGGCCTTTGGCACAAATGAACTTTCCTCAACAAACCCAGTGCCACCTTCTTCTGTTCTCTGCAAACCCATACAGAGCAACAACTCCCCAGCTCCCTCAACTAGTTACAGCTTCCCTCCTTATTCCCAACACAAAGTCACAAGCCCCAGTCAGCTCTGGGTGACATTGAGTCCAGCTCCAGTTTGTCCTCCTTAGGCAGTTCCTCCCTGGTACTGGTGTCCTGGGATGTCCCCAGTTTGCTACTCTGTCCCTCCCAGTCTTTGGGCTGGTTGTTGGCTGCTGCAGTCTGTGAGGGCCTGCTTGCTCTAGGCTAGGCCATCTTGCCTAGAGTGCCAGACATACACTCCCTTTCACTCTCTCCCTCCCATACCCTGGAATAATTGCAGGTGGAGCAATGGTCCTGCTATTGTGGGGAACTTTCCTAGCTTATACGCTACTCCAATGGAATTGCAATAGAGTCCTGTGGCACTTTTAAAGACTAACAGATTTATTTATCGCATCAGCTTTCATGGGTGAAAATCCCACTTCGTCAGACGCTTTGAAGATGGGAAACTTACAGTAAGTTTCCCATCTTCAAAGCGTCTGACAAAGTGGGATTTTCACCCATGAAAGCTCATGCGATAAATAAATCTGTTAGTCTTTAAAAGTGCCACAGGACTCTGTTGTTTTTCTACAATAGACTAACACGGCTAACCCTTTGGAATTCGACCCAATGGAATTGGTTAGCAAAAGGATCCGAGTCCCTGCTCCCACTCCCTTTACCCAGAGGCCAGCCTGATATCGAGGGCTCCTCTTCCACTCTCCTGCGTGACTCAAAGCGAACAAGACTGACCCAGGATATCAGGCGGCCTCAATCCCCAATCTTGTCACGGTCACTTCAGACAGGGGCTAGGGTGTCCCCACTCTGGGGTACTCTCTCTGTACTGGATGCTTCCCTCCCACAGTGGTCATTGCACATGGTTCAAAGCAAATGCAATGTATTAAACAGCAATCAATTAGAAAGAAAGAAAGAAAGAAAGAAAGAAAGAAAGAAAGAAAGAAAGAAAGAAAGAAAGAAATGCTTCCCCATTGGCTGTAAGAGACATCCACAGTGTGTTTCTCACATGTCACAGGCCTCCTTCCTAGGCACTGGCTACACCGCAGGGATGCAGAGAGTCAGACACTTGCTCTGGCAATGGCCACACGCTCTCAGGATCTTAGTGGCAGGACTTGTCTACCCAGCATTGTCCCCCCTTGGGATCATGGTCCTCATCCAAGTCTGCTCTGCAAGGCCTTTTGGCTGGTAATGTCTCCCTGCAGTGGGCCCCAGCCAAGAGTCTCCCTCACTCTCTCCATCTAGTCACCGCACCTAGCTCCAGCTCTGCTTCAGTGTGGTTCTGCATGGCTCACTCAGCTCTCCGGGCTGCTCTTCAGTGGTTCTGCTCCAGTGGGTCAGCTCAGCTCCCTGGGCTTCTTCTCTGGCCTCCCTGCTACTGACTACTGTCTCAAGTTGCTGCTTTGGTCTCAGCTCAGCCTCACTCTCTTCAGGCAGCTCCAGCTCCTGTGGAGGACAGGACCATGCCCATTTGCTCGTTGACCCTGTCAATCAGGCTGACCTGGAGCATTAGTCTCTTCGCACTGTCCCTGGAGGCTGTCCATCTCAGGGTCCTGATTTTTCATCGACCCTTCCCTTGTTATTTGGTACTGAAAGACATAGGGGGTCTTAGGTGGGCTGGCATTGTGGACATTTGCTCAGGACTCTGCAGAGGGGAGGGGGGGTGAGGGGCACCCATACTGCAACTCGCAGCAGGGCTGGGAGCCCCGACAGGGGGCTGAGGGGCTGGAGGAGGCCCTGGGGAGAGGCTGGGGGGCTGGCAGGGGCTCTGATGAGTCCAAGGGCAAGGGCCAGGTGGAGAGGGTTGGGGGACTGTGGGAACCTTGGCAAGGCTGGCTGGGGGGCGGTAGCCCAGCAGAGGAGGGGCGGGGGCCCCAGAAAGGCCAGGGGGAGGCAAAAGTCAAGGAGGGAGGCCCCCATGCAGCATGGGGAGCCCCACCCTTGACTTTTGCCCTGGGCCCCAGAATCCCTAAAGCCTTCCTGCTGAGAGATGACCCTCTAAGAAGACCCACTAAGTTTCAGTAAGGGGCCAACAGTCTCCTTACACAGCACTTCCTCTGCCTCAGGACAAGATTGTAAAGGTGCCATGGTCTCTAAAACACCAAGGGGGTTACCCACCAATGTGATATATGCCATCAATGCTCCTCCACCTTATACATCGGAGAAACTGGACTGTCTCTGTGCAAAAGAATAAATGGATACAAATCCGACATCAGAAATATGAACATTCAAAAACCTGAAGGGGAATACTTTAATCTACCAGGCCACTCTATAATGGACCTATCCGTGAATATCCTTAAGCAAATTTATTCTAGGTCAAGGCTTCAAAGAGAGTCTTCAGAATTAGAATTCATATGTAAATGTGATACCATCAGCTTGGGTTTGAATAGGGACATGAATTGGCTTTCTCACTACAAATGTTAGTCCTTAAAAGTGCCACAGGACTTCTTCTTTCTTTTTCATTACAAACAGTGATTTTCATCTCTTTCAACCTCATCACTTTTTGATATGTTGTTACACATCATTTGAATCTATGCAGCTTATTTGATTTGCTGAAGTACTCTGACCTGATACAGTGAAATGTAATCACAGGATTTATCTTTCCCTCCCATACTGTAAGGTTTTCTTCAGTGCAAGTTTCTTCCACTTTCTGGCATCTGATGAAGTGGGACTTCACCCACGAAAGCTCATGCGAAAAATAAATTTGTTAGTATTTGTATTTTCCCATGACTTCAGCTTTGCAGAGCGTTACAGTTATTGGATACTTAGCATGACTGAACAGAACTAAGCAAAGAGAATAATACATTCAATTATTGTAACTTCCCAATACCTAGATATAATATATTAATATTGCATGCTTCATACACGGAAGGGGACTGTGCTCAGCATGGGTGTAAACTAACAACAGAGAAAAATGAGCTAAAACAAAATTAAAACTCCAAGAATTAGGAATGTGAGAACTAGGTGTATGTTATACTGGCTGGCCTACCTTCTAATTTCTGCTACATGTGCACAGCTGTGGCCTAAATGATTTGTTTGCAGTTTTCTTGACAGATTTGAAAACCTAGCCCTTCCAAGCCAAATTTATTCAGCTGACTAAATCTAGTTCAAATTCAGACCTGGTGTTGGTTAAAAGGGATTGAGAGTGACTGGAACTTACATACCGAAAAGGCAGAAGGCTAAAGCTGTAGCAGGAAAAGTGAGTAACTGCAGAGGGTAAAATATAGTGGGGTAGAGCTGCTTTATCTTGTTTTTCATTGGTTGCTTTTCCTTAGAGCAGGTAAAAATATGGAAACATTTTTCACACCAAACAAATGTTAGTGTGTTTTTAAACTTTGAAGTATTTTCTTGCTGTGACCCTGTTTTTAGGCCTATTCCGTATGAAAAGCATTTTTAGCACAGATACCCAGATCTTT
Source organism: Pelusios castaneus (assembly GCA_007922175.1). Taxonomy (NCBI): domain Eukaryota; kingdom Metazoa; phylum Chordata; order Testudines; family Pelomedusidae; genus Pelusios; species Pelusios castaneus. Next base: position 9,093,239 of record ML685797.1, read on the forward strand.
GGCCCTTCTTGCTTTACACTGTTCAGGAGTCAGGCTAGGAAAGGGAGCTCAGGGAACATTGCAGAAGGCCAGGTCTTCTCTAAGACACTAGGTTCACCAAGACACAAGCCCAATTTCCTAATGAAGCTCAAGAATCTGTAGGACAAATCCAGGGGGAAAATACTACATCAACTCCATGAGGCTCTTGTGCAGTTTTTTCCCTCCTGCAGCTGATTACCTGGTATGCTGAAGTCATACCAAAAAAACTGTTAACTGTGCAGTGTAATACAGAATGTGTGATTCTTCCATTTCCCCTTGCATATAGGTCACAGGATGTGTCTGAATATGGCCAAGTCTCCAAGAAAGACACTTCTTTATTTCCCACCATTATATATTATCCCGTGTTTCTGGGCCTCAGTTCAGCTCTTAGACATGTGGATGCAAATCAGCAGTTACCATGGAAATTCAGCTACTCAGTTTGAGCATGCATCCAGACTAGCTGATTTTCAGAGGGACATGACAATGCATTCCCACATAGTGGAGAGCAAGCCCGAGTTCAAAATGTCTTTCCGTTCTCCAGATTAAAGTGTGTTTTCCTGCTAGACATAATGAATCCCATTCAGCTGAGATGAAAACATGTGTAAGTCCAGTCAAAGTCAGTGGGAGTTGTATCCACTTACATCAACCCTGAATTTGGCTTAATGTCATTTGACTTATTACTCATTTCTAACTCACAACTGTCTGAGCCTGGCTTTCAGAAAATTTAGCAATGTTTTCTCCTTCTCCCCAATCTACCCTGAGTTTTTTCTTTTTTTCCTTCCCATTTTTAAAGTGCTTCTCCCCTTTATTTCTTATTTAGAAAACACTGATAGTTACTTAGGGAGAGCACTCAGCTGACTAAATGAATGATTGTTCCTTTCTTGCCAGTTCACTAATCCCCTAAAGGCAAACCAAGAGCCACAGTCAAAGACATTGCATTGATTCTCCCACGGAATGGGAGTCCAGCAACATATTGGTCATTATTATACCTATTCATCAGGAGCATACAGCCAACACTTTGAGTCCTTTTGGAGGTTAATGGAGGATACCATGTGACCTGGCTCTGTTTGACAACTTGCCATCAAAACAAGTTGCTGCAAAATACCCCAAAACCATTTCCTATATAAAAGCCTTTGAACAGATTTGTATCCAGGCAACAGTTGTAAGCTTCTAGATAAATTACTCATTGCTGGTAAATTAGTTTCAGTCGCAGCTAATTTCCCTGAGCAAATGCAGTCTGTAAACCACTGATAAAGCAGACTGATGAAAGCAAGTTTTAGAAAGACCGCCAGTGCATTCCAGCCTGTTGTTTTTCAGTGGATGTTAAACCTTCAATTCATATAGCTGGGTACACACTGGATTTTCCTTTTTGGTTCAGACCAAAAGTAAAGGGGAGGGATGCTGGTCTACACTTTTGAAACAGATAGACCATTGCTTTCTCTGTTTGGAGTCAGGACCTGTTTTGTTGTTGTGTGCCTTCACAGGCTAATGGAACCCTGTGATTTCAAAGAGCTCCGAGGAAAGTTACTGTTTCATGAATAGGTCAGTAGTAGTAGTATTCAAACAGTTTATCACTTAGAGAAAGAGGGTAAAAGACACCACCTAAGACACCAGTAGCAAAAGTCCTGTCCAGAGTCTGACCGACTGTGATACAGACTTTTGAAATCCTTGGCTGCAGCTGTGCAGGAGGCAGAAGAAGGTTTCCCAGACCCATTCAAACAACTTGGATAATCCAGGCTGATTACATCTTGTTCCGTCTGTGAGGAATTTTCAAATTACTTTGCTGGTGAGCTCACTGAGATGCTGCCCTGTCTGTCTCCATGGCAATAGAGTCTATCTGACTGCGAGAAATGTAGAGTCTTCCCTGGTCAGGCTTCAGAGAGTGTCAAGGTGCTGATAGATATACCAGATATGATGCGTGTTAGATTCAGGGGTCTCTTGGCTGGCAAAGGTCAGTAGCAAGGTGCTGAGGCAATTAATTATAGTTCAGAATACAATAGGTTCCTTACATGATGAGCAGCTGGTTCAGTCCCATGGGCATCCTGTCTCTGGGAGCAGCCAGTACCAGGTTGTTTAGAAGAAGGTGCAAGACACCAAATAACAAGCACCTACTTCCACCCAAAAGCCTTTTTGTCTTGAGCTGATTGATATATTAAGACACTATTTCCATCCCAAGGAGCACTTTAATGCCTGTATGCTTATATACAATATATATCCATATTTTTTCTTCTTGTACTTAGTTTTACTTTTGAACTATAATCATGCTTGATGGCTGGGTTATTTTTATTGATAAGAAACAATGCCTATTCATTAGACTTCATAAAAAACAAACTTGGATAACAAATCTGATTCCAGCCACGTTGCTAGTTTCAGGGTAACTGCACCTGTATTCCCCACTCCAACAGTCCACTTCACAAGCTTCTAGTCAGGTCTCAGGTCTCCAGCAGAATCCCCATCTCTCACTGTTTTCTGACTGGCTGGCTTTAAGGTTGCACAGCTCCCTTTTTTATCTTTTGAAAGCCTCAGCTAGCCTGTCAAAAGCCTACCACCAATGCATTGTTCTCTCACTCTCTCTCATTCTGAGCGCTTTAGCTAGTTTACTGCATGTTGTCACACAGCTCTTTCTAAGCAAGAATATTTATTCTTGAGGTAAAAGTATTACAGAACAAAACATAAACATGAGAGTTCCTATACACATGCTAAGCGCTTACTAGAGATCACTCATCAGTCTTATGGGGCCCTATTAGACCAAAGTTTTTCCAACCTTTCCTCAATGGTTTATAGAAGGATGCTGGGCTAGCCCCTGTTACCGAGCTCTAATTAGGAAGGGAGTGGAGCCAGCTGGATGAACTGGCTGGCTGGGGAGCTGTTGAGGAACGGCTCCTGTGCTCATTAGGCCAGGATCCATAAAAGTGCCCAGGCAGGAAGCAGAGAAGAGGGAGTGAGCTACAAAGAACAGCTACCCAAGGGTGAAGCTACCTGCAGCAGAGGTGGCATTTCCCTGATTTGGGGCTGAGTTCCTGAGGGGTGTGCTAGGTCTGTGTTTATTGTATATAGTTGATGGTGGATTGCATAAACACCAATAAAGAGTACTGGTCAAGTCTGATCTTGCAATTTGTGTGTGCCTTGGTGGGGAAGAAGAGTGGACCAGCAGAGGGTGCATGTATGAAATGACTACAGTTGGGCCTCCCACCGCCTTTAGAAGGAAGTTGCTGTCCATTTACTGAAGCAGAACAAAGGTGCTCAGCAGTTTAAACCCAGCCTTTTATATCAAAACCCTTTCTCTGTCTCTGTTGGTCTCTGGAAAATCCAGTTTGACCAGTATAGGCAGACTTCCAAGCAGTGGTACTTCTCTAGAGGGGCTTGCAATCTAAATGATCTTTTAACAACCTCCCCACACACTGGTTTTAGTTCCTGGCAGAGCTGTGGGACCCCTTCACCCATACTGAAATAAACCATGCATAAACTTAATATAATGTGGTCCCCAAAGATATGCATGTGGTTGCAATTTCTGTCACACGCATTATTATATAGAAGTATGAAGTGTGGTAAGAACTGGTAAGTATGCAATTATGCATCTTTGCTATTTATATATTTTCCCCCTCCCGGTTTAATCTGTTCTCTCAGTTTCTGCCAGCATTTGTCCATTTCACTCATTCAGGCATAAATTATTAATACAGTTAAATTTATATGTAAATCTACACTATATTCACAGCCAAAAAAATCTATGCTAAAAATGGAGTTGATTGAAAGTACATAATATACAGTGAAGTACATAACATGGATGTCTAATTATACCCCAAAAAGCACTATAAAGCAAAGAAATGCAGAGTTAAGGGTAAATTTAAAAAGAATCCAAACTCATTAAGGTTTGGAAATGCTCAATTATGGCACCCAAAATAACCTTAATTATTCCTGGTACTGATGCCATGCAATAACTATATGATTGACATTTTAATGTTGGTGGTCCCAGATTAGTTTAACCTCATTTCTAAAAACATTTGATTTTTTTTTCTTTCACTTCTCCTTGTATTATGTATCTGTATTCACTGTTAATACTTAAACAGCTAAGTTTATAGGAAATGTCTTTTTTTCTATATAAAAAAAAAAACCCAAGGGGACTGATACAATATCTTTTATTGGGCCAGCTTCTGTTGATGAAAGAGACAAGTTTTCAGGCTCCACGGGACGTGAAGAAGAGTTCTGTGGAGTTTGAAAACTTGTTTCATTCATCAACAGAAGTTGCTCCAATAAAAGTTATTACCTCTCCAACCTTGTCCCTCTCATATCCTGTGACCAGTACAGCTACAACACTTTTTCTATACAAGCACTTTTGCCAGTTAAAATGTCCACACACACTCATTCTTGATTATGATAGGTATACATGATCTTACAATATAATCCCCTGGAGCTATGCAATAGGTACCTGATCTGAAATCCACTGAAGGATTTGGATTAGGTTTACAGTGAGATGATAGAACTAGGTATTCTCTATAAACTACCTTGTTTTTAGGCATTTCTTGATCTTTCATTCTGATTCAATGAACAAATGTGTAACAGAATCAAAGCAACTTGTCCAAGTCAAGAAGTATAGAGTTTATAATGGACTGTCTCTGGAAGTGGACTGAAGAAAGCTTGGGGAGGAAGGGAGGAAGCAATCAAGACTCCATACTGCCTCCAACTAATTGCAATGCTAGATGTGTTGTTTGGGGGGACATGGAAGAAAGGGACCAAACAAGGAGGATTACTTCTTGAACCTTGAGCTCACCTTAATGTCCTGAAGAATGACATTTAGACTGTGACTCAACTCTGTAGTTACATCATCTCTAATCTAAAAGCTAGAGTGCATCCATAAACAACCTAGCATTTGTTTCTGTCCATAAAAGTGATAATTTTGCCTACCAGGCATTCACATTTGCCTACCAAGTGAGGAGGGCAGAGAGGTAGGAGTACAGGAGTGATTACAAGTGTAAGATATAGGTACCAAATGGCTCTGAAATTTTAGAGGCAGTTATTGGCCCTGGTTGCTCCAGAAATTAATTGGGTAATAGATTCATTCCTATTGACTTCAAAAAAGACAGAAGAACATGTTTGGAGAAGAGGACGCAAGGAGTATCAGACAGCCCAAACTCAGATATGTGGGTGCTCCCATTAACAAATGAATAAGACAAGTATCCAGACTCCAGTAATGTACAAGAGGGGACTCCCAGAATCCCACTATTTAAAATCTCTTACCAAACTGAAGGGAGGGTTGGGTGGTTTCTCTGCCTCCAAAGCATCCCTTTCTGAAATGCTGCTAGATCTGGATTAAGAGGCTTTATCTCTAGGACATAAGAATATTTCTGAGGAGCAAACTTGTTGGCTTCTGAAATGGCTCAAATTGCACCAGATGACAGAAATTAGAAAAAAAATCTCAGATAGGCTCCCCAGAAATCACATTCCAGCATTTACAACCTCTCCCTCCCTCACCTTCCATGTCTTCCTTCTGTTTTACATAAGTGAATGCTGTGGTAGGCTAGCCATGTAATCAGTGTACTGTTTTAGGAACAAATAAGCAGAAGAATTTTTACAAAGTGCAGATTGGTGTAAATTTGTTTCCCAGATGGTGTTGATTCATTCCTTAACTGTATTTTAAGAGTGACACTGTTATTGTATCTTATGTGTGGGGGCGGTGGGGCAAAAAGAAAGTCCCCGAGACAGCACAGATGAATAACAAATCACAGCTTCAAAGAGAGTCTGCAGAACTCGAACTTATATGCAAATTTGACTCAGTTGCCTTGGGGTTAAACAGGGACTATGAATTTTTCTCGCATTACATCAAGTGAATTGATCTCCCCCTCCTCTATGTGCTGTTCCCCAGTGTTTTGAATCCTAACACCTACTTTGATTTGCTGTTACAGCCTGACCTGATGCTATGTCATACACTCCCCTGCATTTAATTTCCTCCCACTCTGTAACTTTCCTATCTTCAAAGCGTCTGACGAAGTGGGATTTTCTCCCACGAAAGCTCATGCGATTAATAAATCTGTTAGTCTTTAAAAGTGCCACAAGACTCTGTTGTATTTTAAGAGAAAGCCTTTCTGTTAAATTGCAAAACTGTGCCCTGCCTCCCAGACATACACATGCTTACTATCAGCTGAGTTTAATAAGAAAATAATAGTTTTGCCAACTCTTATGATTTTATTGCAAGTCTAAAGATGTTTGGTTTATGTTTTCCATAACGTTGGAACAAAGATTGCAAGACAATCTGTTTTCCTGTAAGCTTCTTGCCCTCATACTGGCAGAGAAAAGAAAAATGTGAAGGCTCAAAACAAAGGAGGAAAACAAAAAATAGCAGGTCCAGATGACTCCTATCCAAGACTTTTAGAAAAGCTGGCTGAGGAGCTCACTGGGCCATCAATGTTGATTTTCAATATGTCTTGCAGTTCTGGGGAAATTCCAGAAGAAAGCTACTGTTCTGCCAATATTTTAAAAGGGATGATCTGAGTGATTTTAGGCTTGTCAGTCTATCAATCCTGGGAAAATTAATGGAGCAATGGATACAAGACTCGATTAATTAGAGTTAAAGAAGGGGTGTATAATTAATGCCAATAAACATGTATGAAAAATTGACCCTATCCAAATAACTTGTTTTTTTGTTGAGATTACAAAGTTGGATGATGAAGATAAGTGTTGATGTAAGATACTTTAGACTTTCATAAGGAGTTTGACTTAGTACCACATAGCATTTTGATTAAAAAACTAGAACATTACACTCATTAAATGTAGTAGAAGTTTGCTAACTGATAGTCTCAAAATGTAATTGTAAACAGAGTCTCATCATCAGGCAGAGTTGTTCCTAGTGGAGTCCTGCAGGGCCTAGTTCTTTGCTGTACTCAATTTAACCTTTTTATCAATGTTTTGGAAGAAAACAAAATCACTGATAAAGTTTGCAGATGACAAAAATTGGAGGAGTGGTAAATAATGAAGAGGACATCGATTCAGAGCAATCTGGACTGATTGGAAAACTAGGTGCAAACAAACAATGTGTATTTTAATACACCTAATTATAAATATATACCTCTAAGAACAAAAGAATGTAGGTCATACTTAAAGAATGTAGGAGATACTTACCCATGGAAGCAGTGATTCTGAAAAAGATTTGGATATCATGGTGGATAATCAGCTGAACATGAACAACCACTGTGATGTTGTGGCCCAAAGGGCTAATGTTATCCCTAGAAACATAAACATGGGAATCTTGAGTATGAGTAGGGAGGTTATTTTACATCTGTATTTGGCACTGGTGTGACCATGCTGGAATTTTGTCTCCAGTTCTGTGTCCATAACTCAAGAAGGATATTGATAATTGAACCAGGTAAAGATAAGAGACATGAGAATGACTGAAGGATTAGAAAGCATGCTGTATAGTGATAAATTAAATAGATTTATGTTTCTTTAATCTAACAAAGAGAAGGTTACACTGTGACTTTATTATAATTTTTAAGTACCTGGGAAATAAATATTTAATAACAGGCTCTTCAGTCTAGCAGAGAAAAGTGTGATATGATGCAGTAGTTGAAAATTGAAGTTAGACATATTCAAATTGGAGAAAAGACCCAATTTTTTAACAGTGAGAATAATTAACCATTGAACTTATTTACAAAGGCTAGTGGTGGATTCTCCATCACTGGCCATTACTAAATCAAGACTGGATATTTTTCTAAAAGAATTACTCTAGAAATTATTTTGGGGATGTTTTCTGGCTTGTGTTATACAGGAGGTCAGACTAGATGATCACAATTGCCCTTTCTGGTCTTGGAATCTATGAAAGATAATCCTCCCCCCCCCCCCCCCACCCCCACACACACACACACACACTTTTAAAGCCAATCTTATTATTTGCGAGGGAGGGAGCTGACTCAATCTTTTACTGTTTGGGGTTGAGAGCACTGTGCCTTCTGCAGCTGTATCGCTTGCAGTACCTAGGCTGTAGTGGAGATGAGCCCCCCCCCCCCATCATGGTATATTGTAGGGGTCGGCAACCCAAAAGATAAGAGCCATTTTAAAAAATTTCTTCAATAACCAAATGTTTTGATAGCCACAATAGGTGTAGCCTCCTGGTGTAGAGAGAGTTGGGAGCTGGGCCAGGATGCCTGCCACAGGGTCCCTTAGCAGAGGGGAGCCTAGAAGCAGGAGCAGGCCCCCCCAGGATCCCCTGGTGGCAGGGGAGGAGGGGGTGGAGCACAGAGCCACAAGGGAGCAGCCAAAGAGCCACATGCAGCTCCGGAGCCGCTGGTTGCAGACTCCTGGTATATCGCAATATGCTTTCAAGAGCCATGGTAGATCTGTCATTTGGATTTGATTGAGAATGTCTGAGTGTTTTTAACTTTCTGGTCCTGAGCTTGTGTGGTGGAGACAAGGAAAGGGCAAAGCCATTGGTTGCAAGGGTCCTTTGTCTCTTTCAGTAAAGTTCTGGAAAGTTTTACCAGCTGCATCTCCTTGTATCATTCACAGATGTCTGCCCCCAAAGCTGTCCTGACCTTTTACTCACCTAACTGAAGGATGCCCCCTCTGAGAGGACCTTTTGAAAGGGAGCAAGCCAGAAGTAAAGCCTAATCAAGCAGGAGGAAGGAAAGCATGGAGGCAGATGATCTGACAATACCCTTTGTAGATATATGTAATAGATACCATGGCAGACATCCCATCTTCCTGATTAATTGGGCTGGCCCAACAAGAAACTGTTTTAAAAGTCTGAATAAATGTGAAAAGAAATTAAATGAAACTGAGATTTTCTGCATCTTCCTCTATATCTATTCTTTTAACTTTCATTGACCCTCTCTGTTCTTTAAAGATTTCCTATCTAATAGTTTGTGGAACATAACTTGGCCGTGGCTGAATGTGGTCTCATTAACTAGATAATGTGTAAGCTACAATTATAGCAGTTGACTGTCATTAAGCTAAATCAACCCCTGTTGGGAGACTTCACCAACAAATCAGTTGTCTTGCCAGTCACAATTAAATGGAGAGTATTGTATCTCCAAATAACTACAGCAAGTTAGTTAAGCTTAACCTCCACAGACTCAATCCACGCAGGCTTTTGTCCATCAGCTTGTAGTTGTCCTCCCAAGCAATGCAGCCCTACAATCAGAGCTCTTGTCTTTCTTCAATTTTAACACTTCTTTAAACTATGCCTTGTTTTAACAGTGGCTATAGAAGGGTAGGAAGGCCTGTTAACTCTTGCTGTCTCTTCTTTAAATAATGCCTCCGTTGCTTCTTTCCAGCCTTCAGGACTTTCTTTCAAACAGACAACACTTGCATATAAATAAAGGTTCCATGTTCTCCTTGCTCACTTCCTTTATAAACAATTATTTCATCAACTCTACAGTACTTGCCAGCTTTTTCTTTACATTAGGAAAATTCAGCTTCTCCCTCCATTCTAAAGATATGGGTTACTACTAGAAATTACTCTCTCCCCTGTACATTGTAGCTATAACCAACATACACGCACATTTAGCAAATGGCCAATTGTGGAACTCTTACCCAGAAGTGAGGAGCATTTCAGAAAGTAGCCACTGACTTCAGGGCAGCAGTTTTCATGGGTCAATGCTGACTGTGTTAGTAAGGGTTCTACAGTCAAGGCCATTGTCATCATTCAGGGTTAGCTTCTGTAACCCTCCTTCAAACTTATACTGGGAATCATTTCATTATTTTCTTTTTACATTTAATTCTAAGGGCCTAGACCTTCACCCTACTAAACTCCCTCTGCCAATATAGGACACATGATTGTCCTGGCATAAGTAGTGCATCCTCACCTGGCACGGAGCCAGGAATGTCATCCTTTGCCATTCATCCCCCAGTGGGTGGGGTGTATCATACTCAGACCACACTGTTTTATGGCAGCTCCCACACGCACAATAGCCTATAGGGGACTGTTACAAACCAGCACAATTTAGAGCAGGTATTGGGGTTGCTTTATTTTGCCAGCAGCTGAACTGGCTTCCAGGAGACCATGTGAGTCAGGGCCAGGAAAAATGGCCTTTACTTCTTTGTTGGTAAGCTGCACGCTGCTCTGGCCCATCTGGCCTGAAGACTCCAGTGACTTTATATAGCTAAGGAAAACAAGTGAACACATGAAATTTCAGTGTCACTGTCACTGCTAGCCGGTTTTTGATTCTCCTGTGACATTTCACTTTTCTCACCCAGAGATCATTTACTCCAGCCATCCTCCTGTACATATTTCTCATGTTCTTCCACTTGTTTTATGTTGTCTGAATTCACATGCACTTTCCCCGGAAAAAAAAAAAAAAAAAAAGAATTCTACCTAACCATTTCAAATGATGAGCATTTTCAGTTAATAGCGCACACATCAGATATTGGACCTGACCTTGCCAGCAGGTTCGATACTTTGAGGATCTTGGGGGGCAATTACTACACCAGTGGGGTACAAATTAATCTTTATTAAAATATACAAATCAATACAAAAATTAGTAATGAAATATTGATGTGTGTATATTGTGTCACAGTTTTTCCCAATGGGGTTTTAAACAGACTTGATTTTATTTATAAGGGGGGAGAATCAGTAGGGGTCTTTAAACTAACAACTTATAGTGGTAAAATAAATCACGGTGACTGAACAGTTTACTTCAGGCACTTTGCATAGGGGGAGGGTACAAGATAACTCAGCAAACTCCATCACAGTAACCTAAAGAGGATGTCTTAACACTATACAAAGGGGAAAGGTGCAATGTAAAACACAAAAACTTACTCACAGTGACCTAGAAAGATATCTTAGCACTATACAGAAACAAAGGCACTATGCAAAATGCAGCAAACCCACTCACAGTGGCTTAGAAAGATGTCTTAACACAGTATAAGTGAAAGGGGTACAATGCCAAACTCAGTGTATGGCAGTGACAGAGAAGAATAGAAGCAAGTGGGAGAGCAGGAGCAGCAGGGCTTGAGAAGTGAAAACCCGGACATGTGGTGGCAACACAGAAGAAATGGAGGCAAGCGGGGAAGCAGGGAGTCAGGGTACATGTGGGGAGTCTGAGGAGTAGAGGGGAAGCAAAAGATGAGTCAGGGCACACTTAGAGAACTCAGGGGCTGGAGGAAGGTAACAGGGATCTGGGGCCACAACAGGGAAGTTCAGGAACAACAGAGGGAGGCAGAGGGGAGTCAGGCAGCAACTTGGGAAGTCTGGGAAGTGGAGAGAGAAGCGAGGGGAGAGAAACACGTGGCTGCGTAGGAGATTGGGGACCGGGGGAGAGCAGAGATGCAGAAAAAAGGAGGATTTGGAATACAGTAGGACACAGCACAGCTTTAACTCTACAAGTGAGGCATGCAATCTTAAAACTACAAGTTAGAACAGCACAAAACTAAAACAGAATCTCAAACTTACAAATTAAAGCAGACAATTTCTTGAACTTATAGACTAAGGCGCGCAATCTTAAAATTTACTAATTAAGGTAAATTTTATTCAAGTTAAGAGAAAAAAAGGGGGGGGCAGGCAACTGCAGAGAACAACGGTAGTTTAAGCAGCCAGAAGGCAAGCCTACTCTTAAGGAGTGTGGCTCAGAGAAGGTAGTGGTGAAATGGCAGCCAAAAAGGAGGTAATTCTGTTCTTTAGAGAAAGTTACAGGGGCAGGCTCTTCCCAATTCCACCTGCAGCATTGCAAGCAGAAGGAGAAGGAGAAACTCATACTCGGGTCAGCAATAAACATAATACGCTCTATGAAAACTCACAAGCGGAGGAGGTAGCTCCTGGTTGATCAGGCCAGGCAGCAATATTAGAACCATCCTGCTTTGCTAGCCCAAAATGTCGGTTTTTAAAGACTCAATTTCCCGCAGGTTGCTATAATTGGCTCCCCTTTGCTGCATAGGGTGGTGATTACAGGTAAGGTGGGGAGCTCAGGTCAGCAGACCTGGATGACTCATGCCCTTACCTTACTGCAGGTCTACATGTCTGGGCAGAGCCATAAGCTGTAGGTATGACTCATGCCCCTCCACTCCCTGCAGGTCTTGCATGTCTGGGCAGAGCCCTCCTACACCTAGCCCTATGGCTACTGATTAGGGCTGCTGGCAGCCATTTAGTTAAAGGGGCCAAAGGCTCCATATTGTGTAGTTAGTCAAGGGCCCGAGAGGGGCGGCCAGAACAGCACACTAATGTGCAATGGACAGGACCCTAACAGCTCTGTCTGGGAGACAGTCATTGTCAGACTCACTAAAGGTTAGCAGGAATTGAAGCAAATGCAAGTACAGAAATGTATATTGTTCAGGTTTCTATTGTTATGTTGGGCAACCACTTTGAAATTGTTGGGCGTAACAATCACCTTTATTCAGAATAAATGTAAAAAGCAGTTAAGCTCCTTTGTAGAGTCAATAGTTGAAACAAAAGAAGCCACCAAGTAAAAGACACAGACCTCATGCAAGACTGGTTAGGAATCAGAGCACGTGAGTAGAGGGATCTCATTGGGGGAGCTTCATGAAAATACAAAGTACTAGATAGTATCTGATGGAGTTGTGTGACAGAGAAAGCTGCAGCACAAACACCAGAGGCAGCAAGAAAGCACCAGAGACTGCTAGAGAAGCACCTGTAGTTTGAGCCTCAGGGGGAGAAAAGCTAAAAGAAATAAATAACAGACATAAAACAAAGAAAAGGATGTACTTCTCCACACAATGCCCAGTCAACCTGTGCAACTTGTTGCTAGGAGATATTATGAAGGTAAAAATTATAATTTCACAGAGGATAGGTCCATCAACGGCTGTTAGCCAAGATGGGCAAGGAGGCAACTTCAAGATTTGGGTGTTCTTAGCTTCTGACTGCCAGAAACTAAGAGTGGGTGATGGGGAATGGATCACTCAATAATGGGGAATGGATCACTCCTCTTCTGTTCATTCCTTCTGAAGCACTGGTTACTGTTGAAAGACAGAACACTAGACTAGATGGACCATTAGTCCTAATATGTTCTTATGTTACACAGCACTTTTGGGTGGAGTGCTGGTTAGAAGCAGTGTGGAACTGTGAGCCAAGAAGCTGTCTCCTGTTTGATTCCCACTGTCTTCAGGGAAACAGGACTTTGTGTACACAGTGCATCAAACAAATACCTGACTCTATCTTCAATTCCTCCTCCTAACAGAAACAACCAGCAAGACCCTGGTTATTGACTAACTGCTCAGGTCAAAAAGGCAGTATGTTTGAAAACTCCTTTGGTCTCTGTGTGCAAAACTGCATCTCATTTATACAACCGAAAGATGTGTATAGTCCCAAAAGACTAAACTGATGCTAACATTTAGCATGTCTACAGCAGAGCTGGATGGTGTAATTTGTGGCTCTGGAAGATGTACCCAAATTAGCTGTGATTGACCTAGCGTGCTAAAAATGCGAAGATAGCCACAGTGGTGGAGTGAGCGGGCTATTCACCCAGGTACATAGAGAGAGTCTTACATAGAATGGCAGTCAGGGCAGCTAGCCTTCTGCTCATATTGCAACAACTACATTTCTATTTTCAGCATTTTAGCTTGATCAGAGCCACTGCAGATATGTCTATTTGATCTGGGAATTACCTTCCAGCTGCCGGGTTACATGCTCTTAATTAAGCCTGCTCTACACCTAAATATTAAGTTGACAGCAACATAACTCTGGGCTGTGAAAAATTTTGCACTCTGTGCAATGTAATTAGGTCAACATAACCCTCCCCAGTAGACACATCTAGGTTGATGGAAGAATTCTTCCTAACTTCCATCTCTCAGTGGTGGATTTACTACAGTGATGACAAAAGCCATTTCATCTCCATAGTGAGTGTCTACAGTACAATGCTACAGTGAAGGAGCTACAGCATTGCAAATGTATTTCTGTAGTGCTTGTAGTGTAGATGGACCCTTAGACATAGCTGTGAAACACAGGGATGAATGGACTAGCTTTTGGTCTCAATTATAATGCTGTAAATCTGGAGGAACTCTACTTAAACAAGTGGGGCTATATTCATGTCAGTTAGAAGCATCTGAGACCAAAACGTGGCCCTACATTTGTGAACTCTGCCAATATCACTGCAAAATTCTCTCGTATTAGTGAACCCATCATGCTGTCTGCCACTTCGCAAGGCAGTCCCATTGTGAATGATAGTCCACACACAGACCAATGGCTATGTCTACACTGGCAAGTTAGGTCGACTTAAGGAGGCTTAAGTCAACCTAACTTAAGCCCTGTCCACACTAGGCTTTCATTAGGTCGACTTAAGAAAATCCTTAAGTCAACCTAATGAAAGCTTAGGTTGACTTAGTAAGGCCTGCCGGTTAGGTTGAACTAACCCTCCTTTAGGTCAACCTAAGCCCAATGTGGATGCATAAGTCCACTTTCTTAGGTCGACCTAAGGGAAGTTAGGTCGAATTAGTAAGTACCGGTTAAGGGTAAGCACTTCGTTAAGTCAACCTAATACAGTCGACTTAAAGTCAACCTTATTAAGTCAACTTAACAAAGTCGACCTAACTTTTTATAGTGTAGACACGGCCAATATGTGTTATATATTTATATTTTTGCTGTTAGCAAGGAGGGCTATGGATGGAAATATAATGTGTCTTCTGGCCCACCCAATATCAGCCCAATTATAAAACAAAGTTAATTTCATAGCTTGTGAAATGCATCAGAGTGACAGCCCTCTAAACTGAAATAGTCTCTTTAGTTGTAAAAATAATGAAAGCCCCATGGCACCTTAAAGACTAAAAATTTCTTTGGGCATAAGGTTTCATGAGCTGCAACCCACTTCCTCAGATGCAGTTGCAGCCCACGAAAGCTTATACCCAAAGAAATGTGTTAGTCTTTAAGGTGCCACAGGACTTTTGTTGGTTTTGCTATATACAGACTAACCTGGCTACCCCTCTGGATTTTATTTGTGGAGGTAGAAGATGAATTACACCACTAAAGGAGTGGCTCAGCCCTGACATGGAACAATCATTGTTATTTTTTAAAAAGTTGGCTCATGATTGCAAAAAAGAAAGGAAAGAACATTTATCCAGACTAATATTTAGTGTAACCAAAGTTATGCAAAGGAGAATTTTTCTGCTGATGGAACACTTTGGCTGGTAAAGAGACATTAGTTTTGAGCACATATAATCTACTATATAACTCAGGGAAAATACACATTAGAAGATAAATTGCTTTCCATTTTGAATGGCTTCAAGAAATAGCAGCTAGACTATTTCTGGAGTAAAATGGAAGTGTAGGCTAAATTATATTGCTGCAGCCCAGCATTGACGGCATTGCATTTTTTAGGTCTACACTGGCTGTGGATTGTGGCAGCAGTCGACAGGAGATGCGCAAGCGGCATAGAGTAATTTGCATACATTGCCTCAACTTCTTAACATCTACTTACTGCAGTATCTCCGTTGCACTGCGCCAATGGGAAAGGTCCTCCTGTTAACGCAGCACTACGCTATTTCCCGGGGTGGATTAACAAGGTTGATTTCTGGATTCAATTGAGCAAGTCTTCACTGCCACTCCACTGAAACCATAGAATCGATCCTGCACTGCTGGCATATTCTTAGAATGGAACAGCCTTTTCTCAAATTACAGCTCCTAGTCTGCTCTGTGGGCTGGTAAGGTGTGAAGCAGGGCAATGAGAGCAATCTGTAATTATCCGTAGAGATTGCAATTTTCACAAGCCCATGTACAGGGTGGAAAAGAAGTGGGAGAGGAGTCCATGCAGCCTCCCACTCCTGGGCACTCAGAGGCTGTGCACAAATTGCCCCTACCTGTAAGCCTGATTCAGATTCAGAAAGCCTAATGTTATCCTTTTATGATGTCTTTTTCTTAAACTGCATTCAGTCAATGTGTTAAATCAGCTTGCTTCATAGGAAAGAGTGAGCACAACAGAGATGCTGGAGTGGGGTGAGTGCTGGAGAGGAGAGAGCATGGAAACATTAGAAGGAAGGTGAGAAAGAGACAGCCAGTCAACATTTCCTCTCCCTCCCCGTGAGATGTCACTGGTTTGTGAAGGTTCAGATGTGAACATACCACTCCACTCACTCAGAACTACGCTGACATGTAGTCTGGCTCCAGGGACTTGAAAAAAACTTGCTATAATGCAGGGTATGGTCTGGCTGACTCACAGCTGTTGTTCTGCTTTAACTTTGTGGCTTTCTAAACCAATATATACTTAACATACCACAAATCATTAGTGGGGGTGCAAGTTATACCAGTGCATAGGTGGGTATTTCCAGCTCTCTGAAGATGCCCCCTACTTAAGTGACGCCACGAGTGCACAGAGAGTCAACAATTTCAATATAAACTCACTTTTCCTGAGACCACAACAGCTTTTGCCAGGTGGTGTAGCAAAAGGAAAGAGATTTTTTGATTCTCTGTGTTCTTCTAAGCCAGCCTCCATGGCTTTTAAAAAGCCCTCTGGCCCTTTAAATTTAGATCAGCTTCTGAGATCCAAAACCTTTCAAGACAGCAATCAAATCAGCTTTGACAGTTAGTCCACAGAAGGCAACCAATATGGAATATGTGCATTCTTCCCTGAATTAGAATGGCTTCAGCATTAATTTCAGTTTAGTTTTAGTTTCAACTGGAAGGAAGGTCCTGCCAATGCCAGATCTCTGAAAATCTGTATGCAATAAAAATGTTGCTACCAAGGCTGCCAGCTAACAAACTAGTTCAGTTATGTTAAAACCCATTGCAGAGTGATGAGGAAATAGGAGATGAAACAGTCTTTTTCTCAATGTTTAAAGGTATAAATCTCTTTGAAGAGTTGAGCAATACTACAAAGGCATCCGCTACCAGTTCAGCCCACTGATTTTCTTATTTTTGTCTGCCTTGTAAATGCAGTGTGCCATGTGCTGAATAGATACAGCACATTAGCTATAAAGAGAGGAATAAATATGACTTGTGTTTAGTGTGTGCGCTCCTTTAGTGAGGGGGAGCAGGTTTTTCTAAATCTTAAGGATGATTACTGGCAGTTTGGCTTCATTCATGATTTGAGAGGTTATTTTGCCTTTGTTACCAACAGCTCGCACAATATTGCCTTGCCTTTTCTAAAAATACTGCATATATTAGACATTTCTCCGCAAGAGAGAGGGGCAAAGAAAAGTGGTATTCTGCTTCTTGCTCCAGCTCCACTAGACAGACCCTCTTTAAACCACATAGGGTATGTCTACACTGGCAATTTAGGTCAACTTAAGTAGCCTGAAGTCGACCTAAATTACTCCCCCTCCAAACTGGACTTTCATTAGGTTGACTTAAGAAATTCCTTAAGTCGACTTAATGAAAGCTTAGGTCGACATAGTAAGAACAGCTAGTTAGGCTAGTCCCTAGGTCGACTTAAGCACAGTGTGGACGTGGATCAACCCTTCAGTCGACTTTATTAAGTTGACTTAAGGGTAGTTAGGTCGACTTACTAAGTCCCCGTTCAGGGTAACCACTTTGTTAAATCAACTTAATAAGGTCAACTTTAAGTCAACTTAAGGTCGGCCTTATTAAGTCAACTTAACAAAGTCGACCTAACTTTTTCTAGTGTAGACATAGCTACAGAAATCTCCCACATTTAAAGGATGAAATACATCTATATGCAGAGGGTCCTCCAAAGGCCTATGCATCACATAGTTCCTCAAATTAGACTGAGAACCTGCTCAGCCGGACCCAGGACCAGCCGCACTGGCCACTGCTAGAGCAGCCCCATGGCCAGGGACACTGGATCCTGAGTGGCTTTGACACGATCTCCCCAGAAGAGAAAAACCACAGAGACCTGACTGGAGGGCCAAGCAATGAGGGGGGAGCAGTCAAGTCCCAGGACAATGTGATTGAGAAAACAGGAATGAGCAACCTCAGGAAGCGATGTCAAATTAGTAGAGTTAACTCAGAGAATTGTCAGAAGGGACCACCACCCGGCAATGAGCAGAGCAGCCCATGACAAGGGCATAAAGGCCATTTAAATAACTGCCAAGTCCAGTTGATACACAGCCTGTTTTATTTACTGCTGAGGTGGTGCATGACATACCAACAGACTTTACGCACAGATACTGAATGCAAGCAGTCACTTTATTTTGTGGTTGCACATACAAAGAAGCAATTTGAACCAGCTATACTGATTACTACTTAGGGACGTCTAGGATCCATGTGCAGAAATTGCACATGAGCATCCATTGTACAACTCATGACTGACAGCTGGCTGCATGCATGGTTTACCTGTTTTGTTTGTCTTTTCACAAACAGCAGCCAAAAAGTAGATGTATAAAATTTATTTATTATAAGAGGTATTGATGTCTGGAATAGAGATTATAGGTGTGATTAGTCCCAAAATACTGAAAGAGGCTCCAATCACCTGGTTTGGTGGTGGCAGAATCATGTTACATTGATGCTATTAGGTCCCAGATCATCTTTTCTGTTAAGCAATATGCAGTAAGGATTGTAGTTGATATTTTCTGTCTTTTTTTCCTACAACTTGAGTAACAGAAGGTTTTTTAATGTAAACTTACACTGGAGAGATACTGAGATTGTTGTTGAATTAGTTTATTATGCTGACTGCTTTGGAAGCTTGGTTTTAATAGTAAGACCTTTGCGAGCACCCAAAAACCCATGAAATCCAATGTATTTCCAGTGTTCTTGTTTCTAGCAATCTGATAATCACTTCCTTTGAAGTTGTGTTTCAGCTTATTTATATAGTAAAGCACAAGTAGAGATGAAGCACAAAACACTATACGAAGGGCAATTAGTCAGCCTATTACAGAGATTTTATGATTAAAGGAAATGACCAACGCTCATGTTGCACTCTGCACGGGAAGGGACAGTTCTTCCATTGCCCATACAATTCTTGCAGTTTTATTTGCAAGTGGGTCATTTCATACAAACTTTCTACTAAAATATATCTAAGGATAGCAGAAACTGGTGTAAAGTCCTAAGAAGTATTGCACAGAACCCATAATCAAGGGAGAAGGTGCAACTTCATGCCCTCATGCTCTTGGACCTATGCACAATACATAAATTTGAGCATCTACATAAGTCTTTGCAAGGTGGGGACTTAAGATTGCAACTAGCTTTCCAGCATAAGTTCCAATTTGACCACCCTCCAAAATTCTTCAAACTAGCACTGAACTACAAAATTGCAAGTGAACCAGGCAAGAGGAACCAGAAAGGCTGAAACACTTTGAGAAACATCATAGCTCAAAAAACAGTGTGAGCAAAGAACTTGAGATGTTTTGTATTCTTCTGTCCTTCCTGGGAAGTAGTATCTTATAGTAGACTGAAGAAGGCCTGGTGCCTAATTTGTTAACTATGGTCTTTTAAACACTTCTGTAGTCAATGAACTCCCATGAATTTCAGTTCATAATTGCCAAAAAGAGACAGTAAATGAACTAAATAGAAACTTCAGAAATAGGAACCTTTGGGTTCTTTTATCAGCTCTGCAACACTTCTTAACAACGGGGCTGCGTAACGATAGAATAGAGTGCCTTCCATTCAAGGATCTCAAGGGGTACATCTACATTGGAGGCTCTGTTAAGTCAACTTAACAAGGTCGACTTTAAGTTAACTTAAAGTCGACCTTGTTAAGTCGACGTAGAGAGTCCAAATTGAAAACTCCTGTCAACTGCCTGCGTCCACACTGGCAGGTACTAGGTCGACAGAGGAGTGGTGCATTGTGGGTAGCCCTGGGAGGAGGCCTGGAGGCCAATTAGGTTGACTTAAGGGCTTTCCCCATCTACACTGGTTTAAATCAACTTAATAAGGTCAACTTAAGCCTTAGGTCAACCTTAAGAGGTGGTGTTATTAAGTCGACTTGAGGAAGCGCTTCAGTCAACCTAATAAGCACCCAGTATGGACACAGTGGTCTGTAGGTCGACTTAACTGTCCTTAAATTGGCCTAAGGCTCCAGTGTGGATGTACCCAAGGTGTTATTATATAACCCTTAACTGTGTTTCAAAATACCCACTGAGATAGATGAGCACCATTGTGTTGAGAACAGAAGATGACTATACTAGTTTTATAAGGCTAAGATTTAGCCATGAGTATTTTTAGTAAAAGTCATGGATAAGTCATGGGAAATAAACAAATAATTCACACCCTGTGATCTGTCCATAAATTTAACTATAAATCTCCTTGACTGCTCCTGGGGCATCAATGCTCTGGGGCACCCAGAGGCCAATGGATGGCTCCTGCTCTGGGAGCTGATTGCCCCCAACCACCTGCTGCTGCAAGGCCCCCAGGGACCGCTCTCCAACAGCCTCCATGGTGGCCCTTGTGAATGCTGCTTAGGTCACCTGCCCTAGAGGCCCAGGACTGCTGGTGCAGAGGTCCCCAGGGCCAGCCGCACCGGTCACTGCTGGAGCTACATTAAGAACTACTCACTTAAACTTCAAGTTTACTTGGTTTTGTTTCTTATATATTGTGGAAGATTGGTTTTAGGGGCTAGAATAACATCTTTGCTATATTATATAGCACCAAATAACACTCAGTAATAATGCACAACAATCTTACAGCTTACTTCCAGCAAATACAGAGTGAGTGATTCAGCAGATCTGAATGAATTGCCTTTGAGCACACACATTTTTTTTTAAAATTGAACCTTTTTTTTGGTAGACTGAAGATATGAATTACTTTTAAAATACTGAAGATTGCCTTTATATATTTAACGGCACAGGTCAGGTTGAGACCCCCAATATTTAACACCTCACCAAAAATTACATTTTAATTTAAGTAGCGTAAATAAAATGTGGATGTGCCTACAGCATAAGATTATATACTCTGCTAAATGAAGGATGCGGCAGTGATTAAAAGGCTGATTCTGCTCTCGCTGAAAGCAATGGGAGGTTTTGCAATGCCATCCTTGGACACATTATTGGGCCCAAACCACTGCTATTCAAGAAAAAACAAATCAGCAGGATAAGTTTGTGAGCAAAAACATATGTGTGCACTTTGTGCTCTCACACCATTTCCTTCCATGGCTCATTTGACAATATTACGAGCTGGCAGTGCCTTGGAATTGACATTAAACTTGCTTTGAGAGAAGGAATCTTGCCAATTTCAATCTCTTGTTGGCCCTCATAGCTAGAACCATTGAAGACAGTAAAGAAATAATGTAAAAAAATCACATGTGCATATGCACTAACTTTAATCATATTGTATCATTTTGCAGCTGATGATGTATGCAGAGGCTGATCCCTTTGAGTGTATCATGGATGTACAGACATAGGAGCAAATTAAGACAGAGGTGAAAACATAAGGGCCTATTAACTTTGAGTGTCCTTTACACAAATAAAAGCTGTAGCAGTAGCTACCACAATCAGTGGATGCTGCCCCATAACAGCATTCAGAATGCTGACCCAGATAAACAATGAGCATATTTAACAATATCTAAAAATATAAGATTAAGCCAAAAGAACTTCTCACTGCCTCTAAATCTTTGCAGTAGGCTTGGCTACCAGCAATAGCTTACTCCAGGTCAGGTGAATTTCTCAAAAGTTCATCTTAAAAGTATATGTTTGTCAACTGCCATTAATCTCATTAGCCCATTGTGTTTGCCTCCTTCCCTGGTCCCACAGCGTATGACAGGGGTTCCCAACTCCTGCCCCGCAGACCAAAAGTGGCCCGCAGGGCTCTTTCAAGTGGCCGGTGCTCCCCTGCTGCTGACTGAGAGCCTGACCGTGGCTGTCTGGCTCCCTCCCTCGGTGCTGGGCTCTCTCCAGCCGGGCAGCAGCGGCGAGGGCCCTTGGCAAGGAGGGAGGGAGGCACTGGTTAGGAGGAGCCAGAAGCGGAGCCCGCTGGAGAGAGCTAGGCCGGAACCATGGCTGAGCAGGCTGCTGCTCAGGTGAGGGCCTGGTGGGGGTGCCTCATCCTGGTCCCCAAGTGGAGCAGGACACTCTGGGGAGAAGGAACCTGGACCAGAGCCAGCCTGCGGGAAGCACTGCGCTGGAGCCATTTTGGGCTAAGCAGGGCCCGGTGCTGCCCACCCCAGTACACACATGGAGGAGCGAAGGGGAGGGGGCTCATATCTGCCTGGGACCAGGCTTGTGTGAGATCCGGTTGGAGCATCGCAGCCCTTTTTAAAAATTTTTAAAAATCTTTTAACTATTTTTTTAAAACCATTTTGGCTCAAGGGCCACAAATATATTTTTACAACCCTGAAGGGCCACTAGTCTTTTTAATTAAAATTTAATTTGAATTTAATTAATTGATTTTAATTAAATAGATTGGAAGGCCTTCAGGGTTGTAAAAATTATATTTGTGGCCCTCGAGCCAAAAAGGTTGGGAACCACTGGCATATGATGTCCCATTTCCTCTCAGTGATTGGCATGTTTAAAAACCATTCCATCTGATCATTATTTTTAATCCAAGGTCACCAAAATGTCTGTAAGAGGTTCATTAGATTACACAGCAAACATACCCTCCAAGAATAAGAGCACCACCTTTCTATGCCGAGTAGTGTTAAATGCCTAAAAAAGGTTTGTTTGATGTTTAAACATTCTTTCCTCGATTCCCAGGTGCTGATGCTATTCCTTTTCCATTTGAAAGGGTAAATTTCCTTTCAATTTCAATCCTAATCTAAATTGTACTGATATTTTAACAAACATTTTAGTAGAATCGTGGCAATACATTATAATATACTAATTTTTAAAAGTATATCTATTTGCTTTGAATATAACCTTTCAAACAGAGTAGAAATGTCATATTTTAAAATCCAAAAGAAATCCATTTATATGCTTTGCATGATTAAAGTGTGTCTCACTCATATTTGCATTTGAAATTTATCAAAGGGTTATTAGGGTGTAAATCTGAGATGAGCCTAAACCAAAATCTTGGATCATAGTCACCTGAACTTGGGGGGGAATCCAAATGTTTCACATCACCCCTGGTTTTGTAATGGGCAAGCCAATATTCCAGATCTGAAGACCCAATAAGTTTGGAATTAATATCCAAAATCAGTACTTTGTAGGTGGATGTATGTATACTGCAAATAAACCAAATAGTGCAAGGTTCACCACTGCCTTGCACAAACATTACATATGTGTGAAGTAGGTACGAAACCTACCAGTGGTGTGAGTAGAGATCTGTAATTAGATAGTGATTTTACACTCATTTTGCCCACATATAAATGACTGAGTGGTGAAAAGCTCTGAAGAATTATCCCCTCTCCCCCCCACACACACCCCTTACTTGCTATTTCCCAAGACATATGGCTCAATGTCATGATAGCCTATATATGTAGCACTGAGTTGAAAATAGAAATAAATTGTAGTAGGTGTTACAGTTCAGGGCAAATGCACCTGTATTCCCAGCCTCTATGTCCAGCAAGGGCACTGATGTTCAGGCTTCCAGCTCCTCTTTCATGACCTCTCTTCGCAGAAGCACCTCTCTCTTTCTCTCTCTCTCTCTCTCCCCCAATCCTGACAGGGGTATTTCTAGGCTGTACACTCTGAATTTCCCAGCAAATCAGACAGCCTAAGCAGGCCTATGTTGCCTTCTCTTCTGAGGCTAGAAACAGCATAGTTACCCACAGTTAATTTACCACACAGCTCTTTCTGAGGCAGCACATTTATTTTTAAGGTAAAAGCATTACAGAGAATAAATACTAAAACATAAAAGAAGCTACAGGCAGACTACCTCTGAAGAGAGGTGGGGTGTGAAAACAGGAGCAGGGGAAATGAATCAGGAGTAGAACAAAAAAGAGTAGGTGACCAAGAGGAGTTTAAATGAAGAAACCTTCTCCCCAGGCCAGACAAAAAAAGGAAGTGTGGGGCAAGAGAGAACAATATTGGGTAAAGGGCTCCAAGAGGGAGAGGTCACCCAGCATGTAGTAATTTCATTGGATATGGGGATCCTATCCACTTTCCTGAGTCCACAAGACCCCAAGGACTCAGAATACCTCAAGGGACTCGGACCCCAGCCCAAAGAGTGCCCTGGAGTGGTAAGGAAACTGAGGTAGTGACATGAGTTTAGTGTTCATGGTTTGGTCTGATCTGTAATCTCCTGTGCTTTATGTGATTAAGTAAAAGAGCATTCATGTGTTCCAGAGAGGAATTTTGCTCTGTCTATGTTAATTGTGCCACAATTACTGCATGCTCTTGAGACAGTGAAACCCTGAACTGGAAGCTTCGCTCCTTTGGGGTGGAGTTCTGCGGAGGTGTGTGTTTAACTGAGGTATCTCAAGGGTCAGCATAGCTTCTGAAGGCCTGGGGCAGGTGTACCTATAAAGGGAATAAAATGAAAACATGGAAGGCTGACACCAAATATTCTCTCTGGTAGTAAACAACAAGTAAGAAACAGTTGTAGTTGCACCAGTAGCCACATATCTGTAGCTCACTTCAGATCAAATAACATCTTCAAGAAACAATCTTTGGCTATGTCTACACTACAAAAAGTTAGGTCGACTTTGTTAAGTCGACCTAAAGTCGACCTTATTAGATCAACTTAACAAAGTGGTTTCCTTGAACGGGGACTTAGTAAATCAACCTAATTGCGCTTAGGTCAACCTAAGAATGTCGACTTAAGCGTCCACACTGTGCTTAGGTCAACCTAAGAAGTTGATTTAAAGGTTAAGTCGACCTAATGGGGCGGTTCTTATTAAGTCAACCTAAGCTTTCATTAAGTTGACTTAAGGAATTTCTTAAGTTGACTTAATGAAAGACTGGTGTGGACAGGGACAAAGTTAGGTCGACTTAAGTCTCCTTAAGTCGACTTAACTTGCAAGTGTAGACATAGCTTTTAATATTTATAAAGAAGCTCAGCACTCCCTGCCAAAATATGCAGGAAATCTTCAGAAAGCTTCAACTAGCTCTAAAACAGCTTGAGGGTGGAAGAGTTTGCATGTGAAAGCAAAATGTTTCAACTCCTTCAAGCGCTGAATTAGCAAAGTCAACTTATTTGGCCAAGTGTAGACATAGCCAGTAAGTCTTAAATGCATGAGTTTTATAAATCAGTCTCTCAACTTCAATGAGAGCAGAAACTGACCCACCATTGGCAGCAAGCTGAAAGCAGCATGCCTAGCATCACTTTTATATTACAGTATTGCCTATGAGAAAAAAATGTTCATATTGCTGCACATTACATTTAACTCCAAAGGTCCTTTTTATTTATTCATTAGAAGTGAAATTCACCTCTTATGCAGTGGGACAGCAAATGTGCTATCTATACAACACTTTAAGTTCCACTTAAATCCTCAAATAGGGCTCATATGTGTCCTAAGTGATGCACAGTCCTTTCACTTTATGAGACAAGCTAACCACCGTTACAGAAAAATGTGTATTTATGTAGCTGACCTAGCTGGCTCTTTACTGACACATTTATTTGTTCTATATTTGTATTGGGTACTTCAAGCAAGTTTGTTACCAACAAGGAATCCCGGCTCTAATACTTTGTTTCAATGCAAAAGATTTGTCCCACCCCTGGCCCATCTTCACCAGAGATATCTGAGCTCACAGGTTCCACAGGGGTAGCCATGTTAGTCTAGTTCAGCAAAACAAACAACAAGTGCTGTGGCACTTTTAAAGACTAACAAATGTATTTATCACATGAGCTTTTATGGGAGAAAATCCCACTTCGGCAGAAGCTTCAAAGTGTCTGATGAAGTGGGATTTTCTCTGAGCTCACAGATGACTATTGGCAGTTCAGGAGATAATGCTTTCATAGTGGTGTTGGCCCCTTCGAATTACCTTCAAGAGTGACAAATGAGATCTATACTCTTATCTTAGGGGAACAAATTGGGGCTCTTTGTGCAACATTGTCTGTAGAATTAGGTTCAAGTAGACATATGAATAGGTTAATGGGACAAGAGCTGCTACATAAAGAGTTGCTGAAAGATCACAATCTTTCCATTAGATCCACAATTCTTGGACAGTGGTTTTTTCCCCCCATCTCTTGTTGACATGACTGTTCTGAGCAATCTTAATTTTTATTAATCTTTCTAAAATATCTTAGCAGAGCCCTAAAATTCCCTACAAATAAACCAAAGCAGATACAGAACAAAAGGTGCAACTAAACAGAGAGGAGAATGAAATTGTCTTACCTGAGGTACATCTTTTAGATTTGAACTACCA
>ML685797.1:9119267-9154325 GCA_007922175.1 Pelusios castaneus
TAAGACAATTTCATTTGAATTAATTCATCTGACAATATAAACCAGAACCAAAGCCATTAGATTTTATGACTGAAAGTTTCATAAAGGAACTTACTAATACCTTCTTGATAATGATGATGAAATACCCCAGACTTGTCCTGGGGAGCTCTCACTCCCACAATGGCTCATTTCCTGACCAGCAATTATGCCCCTCACCCTTTAAATCAATCCTGTTCCCATCCGTCAGTTCAGCCCCATCAGTCTCCACTTCACAATTCAACTTCTAGCTTCCCCTCTGCTCTTCCTAGGATTCTTCAACCCTCCCTCCCAAGGCCTACAACAGTGTCCATTTTCCCAGACATAGGCGGGAGCAACTCCAAGAACTCATCAGCCCCTTCTCAGTCTGGGTACTGCGTGGGGAAGAGCAGAGGCTCCATCCTCCCATATTTTTCACAGGAGGGAAGTGGGGAGAACAGATCCAAGTTGCACGGGGCTGCTAGGCTCCTTGCTCCCTCTTCTCTACTCCCCACCTGTGAGAACAGCAAATAGAGATGGGGGACTTTGCTGACTACCATGGCTGAACTTTGCAAGGGGGCTGAGGCATCCCATATCATCACAAGACAAGCTCCAGCATTCTCTGAAATCTTGTCACTCATAAAAACAAATCACAAGAGTTGGCATTGCTGTGTATGTCATGAGAGAGTATTGTGGGGAAATTTGGCATATTACTCTCTGCCACAAATTAATAAGAAAGCTCAATCTTTAGGGCTGACAATCCAATGTAATAAACAAATAAAACAAAAAGAAATCCTGACTGGATTGTGGTCCACCACTAAGATTTATGTTGGAATGAGACATTTAGCTTTCTTGCTCACTTAAGGGTTTATTCCTAAAATAGTAGAACAATGGTGACAGTATTACCATGGCTTTGTCATCAACTATTATATATCATGGTGACAAGCACTTTAAGAATACCACAGAAGAGAAGTAGATCATGATGACTGATGCTGGTTTAATGTCAAAATCTAAAAGACTTGTTTTTTTAACTAAACACCCCGTTACAGTCCTCTTCATTTTTTCAGAGCTCTAGAAAACAGAAACAGACCAAAAGGGGTAGGCTACTTTTAGTATATTAATCACAAAACCTGTTAATATTTAATATTTTAATAAAAGAAAGGCTTAAAATATTTATCTCTCTTCCTTTGTTCACAAATCTGCCTCAAAGGAACCCTGAGGACAAGAAACCATCTGTCAGTTCTGTTGCTAACCATTCAATGGTTTCTCCATTTGGAGCAGTATAGTCTACTCTACATGACAGATGTGCATCGAGTGAGAAATGCTTACATTTAATCCATCAACCCCATCCCCCAAAATCCAAAATAACCCTAAATTCTGACTTCTTATTTTCAAATCTACACCAGCCCAACTGGTTAAAAAAACCAAAACTGATGTGTCTGAGAAGCCCACAGCAGCTTTCTTACTAACCTGTTAAGTTATTGTGGTCTTCCTAAAATATATAGAAAATAATTATAGTTTGGTGTAGGCCCCAGTTCCTGGTGATGGAACTGAAGAGTAGCTCAAGCAGCACCTCCATCTGGTGGCCTGTGCTCCATGTTTTCCCACTCTCTAGTCCCAGACCTCAGCCAGCTGAGTCCTTCCTTAGTTCTCCCCTTCCAGCAAATGATCCAGTCCTACTTATAGTCAGTGGCTGCCATTACTCCAATCTCCATCCACTGGCAATCTGGGGGAGGTGGGAGGGACCCAGGCCCCATCCCAGTGACCCTGTGCATCACAACTTGGCACCACCTCAACCCCCAACACAGTCCATCAGTTCCCTTGGGCCACATCCTCATCTCGCCCAGATACCTCTCACCCTTGTATCAAGGTCCAGGCTCCAGACAACCCCAGGTGGCCCCCACAGAGCTGTCCATGGTCCTGCCTCCTGCAGCCAACCTAACAGTACATCATTCTACCCCACAAACTAAGGGAAGACTTCCCTGAGTTGGGGCTGCAGCCTTCCTTTTATACAGACTCCTGGACCCTGATTGGCTCTGCAGTCACCTGCCCTGATTGGCTGCTTCCTTTTTCAGGGCTTTTAACCCCCATTTCACCAGAGCGAGGAAACTACGCCACTATATACAGATAAAGAAGTACAGCTTAAATTCACTGGAAGTTTATAAAAATAAGTCTGAAAAAATCCCAAATGTGGGAATCTTTAACTCTACTTCCTAGATATTTGTACATACCTGTCTGATAATAGAATACCAGGAGCATATTTCATAAATACAACATACAAGTACTAGGTAATTGTTGGGATAAATAACATATATCAGCCTCTTCACATGCATAGTCAATGGGATGTGATGGTTTTTGGTTTTTTTGTTTGTTTGTTTTTCTTTGCCACACAAGATTTTGGGACATTACACTAATAATTACAATCCATACAACGCACCAATGCTCTAAATAGTCTTTTTTTCCTGTTTAATAACTCCAAGTAAAATTCACTACAAATTATTCATTTCAGTTTAAAATATGCTTAATGAGTGAACAGAATCAAATAAAACCCTGCAACACAAAATCAAAGAGAAAATAATGACATTTTATAGCAGTGTTTTGCCTCTCAGTGCATTAAAGTGCATATCACAGTCCAGTTTTTCAAATGAACCCTGCCAAATCCTAGGTGGCATTTCACAAGGGAAAAGTTGGTGCATGCTACTTTTCTCCTCTCACTGAGAAGCACACCATAGGCTAGGAAATGCTATCATTCTAACAGCGAAATCCTGGGCTACACATGGGTGAGGTATAATAGGAGTTAAATTACTATCTAGATGTGATATACAATCAAACTATCATGAGCAGTAAATGAAAAATGGGTCAAATATATATCTTTCCTGCTCATTTAGATGCGGGTCCAAGCAGTTTTAGCCAACGATTATTTTTCACTTAATCCTGGTCTCATCTGCTGTTCTGGTATATATTGCACCTAACTAAGATGTGACTCAGAAGCTTGTTCTGGTCTGATTCACAAAAAATAGTTAGATAAACACTTTTACGGGGGCATAAGTAAACACAGACTATGTTTACCTGCATCACAGACCTGGAATGGAGGGTATATGT
Source organism: Pelusios castaneus (assembly GCA_007922175.1). Taxonomy (NCBI): domain Eukaryota; kingdom Metazoa; phylum Chordata; order Testudines; family Pelomedusidae; genus Pelusios; species Pelusios castaneus. The sequence goes on from ML685797.1 coordinate 9,122,364, forward strand.
TGTGAGTTGTGTCCTGCTCAGTATAGGTATTGTGGTATTGGTAGGCTCTAGCCTTCAGTGGATTGCGATAAATAAATGCTCATACATTCTGATGAAGTAACAAAGGAGTCCTTTACTAGGGCTGCTAGAAATGGAAGGTGCAAATACTCTAGGCATAATTTCTTTATCAATTACAAAAGAGGGATGAGCCAAAAGCTCTTAGCTCAGCGCTGAGAAGCAACCCAGTACAGAGATATGAAGATACAGTTTGTCCAGCCTCAGGCCCAGAACACTCACTCCACCTCACCTGTTTCCCCAAGGCAATCATGCACTGCTCTACAGATTCCCCAGCCAGAGTTCAGTCTGTTTTGTCCATCTTGTTCAGTGTCCTCTGCATGGTCCCCATTTGCAGGTCACTCCTGACTATCAGCCTGTTGCAGCAATTGCTGGTCCCTTGCCAGCAGAAGACTGTTTCTCAGCCCAGATCTCAGCCTTTCAGTCCCTGCTCTTGAGCTGCCAGCCTCCAGCCAACTGCTTCAGCTCCTACACAGCCTCTTGCTCACACCCATGTTATCCTTTGATTTCTGGTTGTATGTTCTCTGCTAGTTAGATGCTGAACTGGGGCTTAATATATTGCCCAGCCATAACCAGCAAGTCACAACAGCTCCACTCTTCCCACTTGTTCACTCTTTGAAAAGGTTAGATTCAAGCCCTTAATATATAATTGGATTCTTCTTACTTCGAGGAATTATTATTTGTTTTATTGACATTGAACAAGACAACTATCACATCTTCAACTTCAATGAAAAAATGCAGAAGACACAAGTATTTCATTATGTAATACTAATTAGTTTGCTGTAAACTAGCTTGTAGGAAATGGAAATCAGGAATGAGAGAATTTACAAGATTATAGATTTTAAGATTAATGAATTTAGATTCTTAGAAGTTCTAGCAATTCCTGGAATGTCTTGAAACTCTTTAGGAAATACAGTAATTTGTATGGTTTCTTTATGAGGAATTTGTCAGAATAATGCACAACATGCCTTTCCAAACAGAGGGCATTATAAGTGCATACAAATTAATTTAATTTAAAACAGAGCTTGTGTTCAGGGCTGCTAAGTGAGGTTGACCTCCTGCATAAACTTCCCCCTCACTTTTTCTTCTTGGTTATGACCTCTTTATTCTTCCAGATCATTAAGTTTACTTCTTTCTTTCAGCCCTTTAAGCCTTGCTTCCTTCCTTCTCTGTCCAATATCTTACTCTTTACTCACTCAGTCCCAACTGGGGTTCCAATTCCACCAGGTAGAGTATATTGCCATAAGCACAGGAGGAGCACCATTGACTTGTATTTCAAGTTATAGATGTGCTTAACTGCCTTTCAGAATCAGGATTTATTGCTATCAGCAGTGTTTTGATTAAAATATTGCAAAGGCTTTCTTTCAGAGACCTCATTTTTGTCCTCTTGATGTTGCATATCCAGACTATCTTCTGCTACCCCTGCACACCTATGCCATCTCAACCTCAAACACTTAACCATAGATCTTTATTTATCCATGCTGCCTGCTTGCTCACACTGCCACTTAGGAAAGCACAATATTTTAATTATATGACTACGGAGACGATTGAGTCCCAGACTCTACCTCTAATCATCTTTTGACTCTTTATCCTTCAATCTATGCGTATGACTTCAGCAAAGCAATGCAACTGTAGCCTAACTGATGGATTGATTATTGATTAATTTCTTATACTGCAGTGGTCTCCTGACCAGCTATAATACTAGAAAAATTCTTACCAATATTATTAGAATGAGAGGCCTGAGAAGCACATGAGAAACAACTGCAGTATATCACAAATCCTTTTATTATCAAATCCAGAAAACAGATGAACAATCCACAAACACTAAAACACAACAGCAGACAAAGAGATACTGCAAAGTATTTAGCCCTAGGACTGGCATCGCTCACATCTCTTGCTGGGGAACACCAGAGCATCTGTCATTATCTTTCTCATCAGTCATCATCATTGTTGTCACCACCATCCCCAGTAGGTATCATCCAGGCATCTCCCCAGGCATGCAAGCTGGGATACAAGTATTATAATGTGTTACACTGATGCTCACTGGGGATTATACATATTTATGAAGGTTTTGACCCACTTTTCCTATCTGTATTTTCATACCCCACTAAATTTGGTGTGTCCCATTTTTCATACACCAGCTTGTCAGTTCCCTTAATATTCATTAACACTTATGCCCCTCAGTCACTATAACGTGTGGTTGACATATTCCTGATATCCTATGTCGCAAAAATCCCTCAAATATTACAACCAACTTTAACTGGCATATTGCAGTTTTAACTGGTATGTTGCAATACATTTCCCCCCAAACATCACCATTTAATACATCTGTATACTGTAACAACACAATTTACAAGGTTACTTTTTTGATCAACTAATCATGTCAACCTTTTCCTCAGCCTGAGGTCCTGTTTGTCTAAACTAAACATATTACAGAGCTGTGGGTGCTATATTACAACATTAATTAATATGTACATTTGACCTCTATATCCTAAAATATACCCGATCTCTTATCCTTGGTTACAAGTCATTTCACAGGCATTTTAAATTCTTAATACCTCTTAGCATATTCAAAACCATGTGAACCAGCATGAACCTATCTGGCTTCAAAACAGAGCAGAGGTGAAGAATGGGGAAGAGCCTTGGGGGAGTGGGAGTAAGCAGAGTGAAGGCAGGGCTTCAGAGTGGAGCCAGCCTTCTCAAATTCAAGAGGCACACACCACCTGTGAATTACATTGTCAGTGAATTATAACCCTCCCATCAGTAGCTAAAGTACACTTTTCAAGACCATGTGGTATTTAAGGTCCATCGGAGTAGCAGAAGAGAAGGGTAAGGATGAGGTTTTTTTGATTAAGGAATGGGACTGGATCTCAGATCTGAGACCCATTCCTATTTCTCCCACATTGTCCCTGTGCAACCTTGTGCAAATCAATTCAGCTTCTCTGTGCCTCACTTTCACCACCTGTAAAATACTTTCCTAGCTCTCATCTGTGTCCTCAGCAGGTAAAGGATGGGAGAAGGAAGGCTCCTGGAATCTTAAAGTGGTGGCCAAAAACTAAACTTTATTAATCCCCCTCTTTGGGGTGCAAAGGGTTAACAGTTGTGCTGCTAGCCGAGCTAGACTCGGAAGTCAGCTTCACAAGTAACAGGAAAACCACAGATGATTATCCAACAGTTGAACTTACACAGAAATAAAACTTTCAGAATAATTCCTCCTCTTGGATCCTCTTAATAGCCTGGAGACAAAATATAAAAAGACAGAATCCAATACATAAAACACTAAGCGTAACAATAATCCCCAGAGCTACACCAATTGTAATACCTTGGGTTAAAACTGAGGTAGAAGCGTTATTCATAACCAACTATATACAATTTAAAGGGAAGGGAAACAACAGTGAGAAGTAAACGTGGGGGATAACTCGGGTTCACATACGTACCATGACTATCAGGCAGGTGACCAGCAACAGCATGATGTCTAAGACGGAGGTTGTAATTGACTCGGGCCAGCATTCTCGGGAGAACTCCTACTGCAGGGTGATCAGGCCTGGCAGTTAACTCGTGGAGACTCTCTTTGCTCTGTGCAGTATGGTGGCTTTTATGGCCGAGGCCACTTCCTGCAGGGGTCTGTGATTGGCCAGATTCTGCCACAGTAGGAAGGGGGGTGAAAGGCTGCCCGGTCCCTCCTGTCCTTATTTGGGCAAAGAAATTTTCACCAGCTCTCTAGGTTCCAGGTCAGAGCCTTCTATGCCCCTGGGAGGGGGGGGGGGGGCCAGAGCAGCCATAGATGACGAGGGGTTTGGCATGTACTTGCCCTCCAGATGCCCTCACATGGGCGAGGGGGATGACCCACCCCTTTGGGAGCTGGCTGAGAGCGAATCAGGGTTCGAATGAAACCTGTGGATGGCACAAGCCTAGCAGTCATGAGTTACCCATGTGAGCCGGGAAGAGTGTCTGGTAAACAACATCTTGTGCCTTTAGTAGTCATGAGTTACCCATGTGAACCGGGGAAAGTGTCTGGTAAACAACACAAGAGAGGTGGCGGCCATTTTATGGGATACTCATAACAGCCCCTTAACAATCTGGAAGAAATTCATTAGTGTTTGCAAGGTTCTGAAATGCTAACGTAATGAGTTCCATATAAAACCTATAGATTAAAAACAGTAGGTGGATTTCCCTCTGAGAAAATAATACATTGAACCTCTAGGTCATTCGGCTCCTGGATAGAAGAGAGTTTTTCCAGCTGAATGTTCCCAGAAAATAAGTGAATTGAGATTTTCAGTTCTCATTATAAGTAAGAGAATAAACATGCAAAGGGGGGGAGCATAAATGCAGAAGCCTGGGACACTGTGTCACACAGAGTAATTCTTTTTATTGGCAGTTTGATGTTGTTCAAAATGCAAATGGTGTCCTATAATTCTTTGCAGATCCATGCATGCCACTTGTGTGCACTAGTGTCCCTGCCATCTGCTCACCAGCTTTAGCTCATGTCAGATTACTCTCATTTTGGAACTGAATAGACTGCAGCATTTAGAAATTTTAGCTTGAAATTAAAAAAAGATGTCCTAATCAAATAGCTGCTTTTGGGTAACATGCATCAGGAGTAAAATTCCAAGCTCCTGGGATACACAATGAATATATTTTTAGCCTCCCTGATTGCATGTGTAAGCTGCATGCATGCTGTCTCTTAGTTAATAGGCCCAAGAGATTAAGTTGCTTTTCTACTTAATCTTCTCATGCTGGGAGTAGGATTTTCCCAATGCTACTCTTGAAAAAAGGATAATACTGCGCATCATTTGCTGGAGCTCCTAAGGCATGATACCAACATACAACATGAAGCATTTGAAAATGGCAATGGATTTTTTTTAAGCTTCCATTCCTTATCTTCTTCGGAATGAAAATGGGCCTGAAATTCCTTAGAGATTTCTTGGTTCTATAAGAACAGTCCTACTGGGTCAGACCAGTGGTCCATCTAGTTCAGTATCCTGTCTTCTGACAGGGGCCGGTGCCAGATGTTTCAGATGGAATGCACAGAACAGGGGAATTTGTCAAGTCCCTGTCATCGAGTCCCTGCTTCTACCAGTCAGAGGTTTAGAGACAGCAAGAGGATGGGTTTCTGTCTCTGACCATCTTGGGTGATAGGCATTGATGGACCTATCCTTCATGAACTTACTCAATTCTTTTTTTATCCTGATTATACTTTTTAGCCTTCACAACATCACCTGGCAATAAGTTCCACGGGTGGACTCTGAGCTGCATGAAAAAGTAATTCTTAAGTTTGTTTTAAACCTGCTGCTCTTAATTTCATTGGGTGACCCTTGGATAGAGTGTTATATGAAGGACTGAATAACACTTTCTTATTCACTTTCTCCATACTATTGATGATTTTATACACCTCTATCATATTTCTTCTTACTTGTCTCTTTCCTAAGCTGCACAGTCCCAGATGTTCCAGATCCCTAATTATTTTAGTTGCTCTTCTGTGTACCTTCTCCATTTCTAAAATATTCTTTTTGAGATGGGCAAACAGAAATGCACGCAGTAGTCAAGGTATGCATGTGCCAGGAATATACATAGTGGCATTATGATATTGTCTCTCTTACTATTTATCCCTTTCCTAATGGTTCCTAACATTCTGTTAGGTTTTTTTTATTATTGTTGCTATACATTGAGCAGTTTTCAGAGAACTATCCACAATGACTCCAAGTTCTTTTTCTTGAGTAGTAAGAACTAATGTAGACCCCAGTCAGTAAGCTCCTTTTGTAACTCCTTGTACCTACCTGTGAATTTAACTATCTTGAGTAATTTTGCTTCATCTGCCAACTCTGCCATCTCACTGTTTACCTCTTTTTCCAGATAGTTTATGTATTTGTTCCTCCATGTCAAAATGAACTCCATATGGAAGGCCAGATCCTGCAGAAATCTGTGTGAGGTGTAAGTCACTGCATAGAGAATTTGCAAACCACATAACACAAATGAACAGGCTTCTGAGGGACCATAGCTTCTTTCACAATGTGCTCCAGTTTATCTCCTACATAATTTTCATTGTGTCCCATCATATACAAAGAGAGAGAGTGCTGTGACCAGATTACAATGTCAGGGATTCATATCCTTGTCAACAATCTAAGCAGAATGACAACCTAAGCAGAATGACAATGCAGTGTACTTGTCCCGCAGTGGATCAGGCAGGGGTTAATCCCACTTTCTGGGCTGAGGAAACCATATCCCTTCACTCCTACGGGCATACTCCAACAGCAGCAGTAGTATAAACAGATGCAGCTCAGTTCAATTTGGGAAGGCAGCTGAGGAGGAAGGAGGCCTGCCTCAGTGGCTGCTGCATCCTCAGATTGCGGAAGACTCAGGCAAACAACTGGCACCCTGTGAATCCCTGAGGATACGTCTACACTAGAGGTTCTGTTAAGTCGACTTAACCAAGGTCGACCTTGTTAAGTCAACTTAGAGAGTCCACAGCCCCGCGTCCACACTGGCAGGTACTAGGTCGACAGAGGATTGGCCAGGAACTCTTTGAGGGGGCCTGGAGAACAATTAGGTCGACTTAAGGGCTATCCCCATCCACACTGGCTTAAGTCGACTTAATAAAGTCAACTTAAACCTTAGGACAACCTTCAGAGGTGGTGTTATTAAGTTGACTTAAGGAAGTGCTTAAGTCGACCTAATAAGCGCCCAGTGTGGATGCAGCAGTCTGTAGGTCAACTTAACTGTCCTTAATGCGACCTAAGGCTCCAGTGTGGATGTACCCTGAGAGGGCTAAGAATTGCTTAACGCTGTTCACACTGATAAGCCCAGAGATCCTGAAGTTGCTGGGACTTCAGGAGACAGATTAGGAATTCGCCTAGAGCAGGGGTCTGCAACCTGTGGCTCTGGAGCCACATGCGGCTCTTTGGCTGCCCCCTTGCGGCTCTGGGCTCCCCCAACCACCGGGGCTCCCCCAACCACCGGGGTACCCTGCAGGAGGCCCATGCCTGGCTCTGGGCTTCCCCCAGCCACCAGGGACCCCACGGGCAGCCCATGCCAAGCTCCAGGCTTCCCCCCCCTGCATAAGGGGACCCTGCAGCAGAAATCCTGGCTCACCTCCCTGCACCTCCCACCAGGATGCTACACCCATTGTGGCTCTCAAAACACTTTGTTATTGAAGGAATTTTCAAAAATGGCTCTTCTTATCTTTTGGGTTGCAGACCCCTGGCCTAGAGGGAACTAGCTATATTGCAGTAAAGCATCAGTGTGATGTAGCTGGATTCTTGCTGATCTGGTGATGGAACCTTCCACCATTGCCAGAGCGCTGGTGGAATAGGGAGGGCCTGGGTTCTTCTATCCTGCCTGCCACCCACCCCTAGATGGTGGTCTACCCTGTGTGCAACACAATTGGGGAAACATTGACTTTGCTCAATAGCTCTCAAACTCATATCTTTTTCTGCCTGTTACAGTGTGCTGTGCCATAGCATAAGCCCAGGAAAGAGATTGCTTGGATCCTGATTATTGTCTACATTGTCTGCATTTCCTTAAGCGTGTTTGTTTGGTAGCAAGACTGTGAATGTGCTAGTCATTTACACAGCAATCAAGTAAACATTATTTTGACCTACTTTGCCAGTTAACATTGTGGCCTGTGATGATGATTTTGATTCTTTCATGTATCTATAACCTGAAGCACATTTGAGCATGTGTTAAGATAGTTGACAATAATAGTGTAAAAGTTTTGTAAACAGGTATGTTCCTATTCTCCACAAAGATTGGGAAGGGAATGAAAAATACCATGGGTTTTCAAGAGATACTGTAAATATTGGGAATATTTAGGCTTGCCAGGGCTCCTTTCAAATATGGTTGATATGAGTTGGTCTGGTATTTTATGGGGTGTCATCTGATTGACTAGCAATTATTTTTTTCCCCTTTCTTTGGGGCTGGAGACATGGAGTATGGACTCCTTCAGGCTGGCTAATAGAAAGGACACTAAAACCTCATTTACCCAAAGTGCTTGTACAACCCCTATGCTTTCTTTTCCTACTCTGTTCACATGGCTCAAGCAAGTAATCCTACTGATTTAAATAGGACAACTTGTGTGAGTACAGCAAATGGAATTAGTACTTTAGGGTAAATAATGGGGTGTGCTGGAACATCCACAGAGCTCCAAACTCTGACTAGTTGCTTAGATTGAAAAGGGGCAACACTGATGTCAGACAGGGGATCCAGTTTCCAAGGACAGCGATTGAGGGCTATATCCCTGTAGAAAAAGGATGGTAATGGAAGTGCTTCAGAAATCAAAATTGTTTTCAGTTTATATTTAAATTAAATTTATGGCAGGCCAACCCAGTCACAGAAGTCTAGTGAAAGCCTCTTTTCCAGTGTACGAAATGGGGAAACACTGAGCTGAAGGGGCTCAAAAAGCTTGGTGGAAGTACACGGGTCAACCCTACAGTTTTTGTTAAGATAGGGGCAGTTAAACAACAACAATGCACATTATAATATTACATATTGTGATATTTCTGAAACATGTTTTGGTATCCAGGGTTTCAGGAGAATCTTAGGGCATGTACACACTGCAGGTGGAAAAACAAAACCCATTAGAGCAGCAAGTCTCAGAGCCTGGATCACCTGACTCCGACTCACAGGATTAATGCAACAGGGCTAAAAATTAGCTCTGGGGACATTTTCACTCAAGCTGGAGCCTGGTTTCTAAGGGTATGTCTACACTAGCAATTTAGGTCGACTTAAGGACCCTTAAGTTGACCTAAATTACTCCCCGTCCACACTGGGCTTTCATTAAGTTGACTTAAGAAATTCCTTAAGTCGACTTAATGAAAGCTTAAATCGACTTAATAACTACCCCTCCTTAGATTGATTTAAGATTTAAGTTGACTTCTTAAGTCGACTTAAGGATGGTGTGGATGCCTATGACCAATGTTAAGTCGACTTAATAAAGTCAACTTAAAAGGAGCCACTTTGTTAAGTCATCTTAATAAGATCAACTTTAAGTCGACTTAAAGTCGACCTCATTAAGTCGACTTAATAAAGTTGACCTAACTTTTTCTAGTGTAGATGTAGCCTAAGACCCTTCCTGCTATCTGGGTTTAAGTGCCCAGGCTCCAATCCAAGCAGGAACTCTGCATTGCTATTTTTAACCCTTTAGCAGAGCCTAAGTCAGTTGAGGTGGGTTCTGAGACTTGTTACCCATTTTGTTTGGTTTGTTTGGGTGGCGGGGAGGTGTCATGTAGCATAGACATGCCATTAGCTGCTAAATTCTTCTGGATCTGAATTAGGCATGGATATTTGTTCACTTGCTGAATGTTTCTGATAAGTAGCAATTAGTAAAAGCAGGGAAAACATTTCAGCAGGGTGCGATTTAGCATTTGAAGTTGAAAGAGGTTCTTGGGACTGCACATGTCTTGGCCTATCCATATTTCAAACCCTCTTTCATATTGGACATAGATGCTAGTGGCTACAGTTTGGGGAGTAGGGTTTCAGCATGGCTGCCCCCTAGTCTCAAAATGAGGCAGTGGGCGTTAAGGCTGGGAAAGTTGTTAGAGAAGTGGACTCCTATTTGAACAGAATGAGCTGGGCCTCTCTCAGCCAGAAAATGCCACAGAAAGAATGGGCATTCTTCAGGGGCTGATTGAAAAGGGCCCCTTGCTGATGGGTGAAAGGAAATCCAGAGAGAAACCCAAAAGAGATCTCAGAAGGAATAAAGTTTTTATGTTGGTGATGTGAAACTATCTTGACATATACTGTAAATAGTTTTTATTGTATCCTTTGTTATGTGTTAAATTATTCCTTTAGCTTCTGCTTCAGATGGTTTGTTGTCCATATTTTAGGTCTTATATGGAAGAAGCTGAGGTGGGGAGTATTATGGACTAGGTGAAACTTTGGGATGGGTTAAGTTAAATCCCCATTAAGATTGTTAGCATGAGCTATTGTCTACCAATGTTAACTGAATGACGAGTTCACAGCTAAGATAATTTGGTCTTTGTCAATAGCAAAAATTTGTGTCTTATAAGTCTTTACATTCTGACTTTGATATTCCTACTATCTAAAGCAAAAAATTTAAAGTGGTGATCGTACAAAAGCATATACTGTCGAACTTCAATGATAAATACCATAATTATGAACTGACCAATCAACCACACACCTGATTTTGAACTGAAAGTATGCGATTAGGCAGTAGCAGAACCAAACCAAACCAAACAAATAAAAAAAGCAAAAACGGTCCAGTACCATTACTTAACTACTTAAAGGAAAGCAGCATTTTTCTTCTGCATCATAAAGTTTCAAAGTTGTATTACACCATTGTTCAATTGTAAACTTTTGAAAGAACAGCCATAACATTTTGTTCATAAGTTCCAAAGGGGTAGCTGTTTTAGTCTAGGTCAGCCAAACAAACAAGGAGTCCTGTGGCACTTTTAAAGACTAACAAATTAATTTAGCACATGACAAAGCGGGATTTTCGCCTACGAAAGCTCAAGCGATAAATAGATTTGCTAGACTTTAAAAGTGTCACAGGACTTCTTGTTTATTTTGTCCATAGTTATGAACATTTCAGAGTTACAAACTTCCATTCCTGAGGTGTTTGTAACTCTGAGGTTCTACTTAACTCTAGAAATAAGCTTTAGAAAGCATGGGGGTGCGGAGAACAGTCCTATTCTATTACATTGTAATATTTTATGATATTCACTTAACATGTTAATAAAAGATAGTTCAATAAATAGCATATTTATTATGTGGTTATTTCAGAACTCAGTGTTAATTTATAGGGATGATCAGAAGATTTCAAAATTTCTGGGATAAATAGGAGAGGACACTTGACAAAACACTCTCAAATTTTACTTTCAATTTTCAGCCATTAGGGTTGATTGGAGTAAAGGTGTAATTTCCATTATTTCATCTTCAGATTCAAGTACATGGTGAACAATATGAAATTAATTTGAAACCACTTTGAGGGCTGGATCATCTACACCCTGATAGTTACCTGAGTATGTTTGTAATTTCAGTGCATACCATATCTATATATTTTCAACTGATGGCATACATGTACCCACTGTCCATGGACTTTCAGTTCTAGATATAGCTATTAATTACCATCCTCCGATATATAAAAAAGTATCATGCTGTGCAAACTATATCAACCCACAAAATTCAACAAAAACACAATCAGTATTTTGTTTCTGATAGATATGTAATGTTTCATTACAAATTGATTTGCTCTTCAACATTTAACAGCATTCTTAGGCCAGCCTTTTTTGCCTCAATGTTTTATAGGCAACATACAGCTAAACTACTGTATTTCTTTTGAACAATGCCTCAAATTAATTCCTTTTCTCACACCAGTGAATTCATTCTAAGTAAGTGTCATCATAGTTTTGAGTTCAATAGAATTAGCCTAATTGTACATTTATGGTATTCCATTTGACTGCTTTGATTTAAAGAAAAACCTCTTCATTAACTGAGAAACTGAAGCGTATGGATTAAAATACAGTTTAGCTATTCAGTCAAATTGGTTCTTGCTTTATTTTGCATTCCACTGACTGAGAAAGGTCTGAAGAAAAATGTAACTTTCATGATATCCTAAATTAACTAAAAACAAAATTCAGTTTACAGTCAAATATGGTTTAAGCTACAAATGAAATGAGCTTATTTGTCTTTCTCAATTTATCATAATTCTTATGTTCAACAGAAGCATCAGAGCATGGTCCAGTGTCGGTCTCTACTAGACAGAATCCAACAAACATGGTGGTATATAGGTATAGGAGGTCATTTGCAAAACTATGTTTTTTTAAATAGATGGTCTGCACATGCTATTTTTAATTATTAAGCTGATTTGTGTGTGTTAAAGTCCCAAAAATCCAGGAGCTGATTTGGTGCCCTTGTGATAATGCAATGTGCTGACATATTTACAAGTCTGGGTTTGATTTGCAGTTGCATGCTGTCTGCACTGTGCTGCTCTGTCATTAGAAAGAGCACTTAGCCAGCATTTGGCTGAGAGTATCCAGGACTTCAATATAAGATCCAGAGGGGTAGAAGTTGCACACAACTACTGGAGCAGCTTTGCCATCCGTGCCTTTTAATCCCATTGCACAGGGGAGAAGTAATGGGAAAAGGAAGTTTGGCTAGAGTACCCCTACACTCAGGGTATATCTACACTGATTCTGCTGCATTGGGCTCCACAGATCAACCCAGTGGGATCAACTGAGCAACCAGTGGAGACCTGCTCAATCAGTCCTGGAAGTGCTCTCTGTTTGATCCAGTAACTCCACCCCCTGAAGGGCATTTCCCATCAGCATAGTGCAGTGAAGATACTGTGGTAAGGAACTGTAAGTAAGTCAACAGGAGATACACAAGCTTCTTAGTGTAGAATGCATATCTCCTGTTGATCCAGCACAGCAGTGTAGACTTATTTATTCATGGCTGTAGAAGTGGCCCGTAAGACCATTGATAACCAAATATAAATTAGAGAAGTGCCTGAGGACTCTCACTAATGTCATTTTATCAACATAGCTTTGCCTGACTCAAGAATTGGAACCTGTAGTTAGCGACCAGATGCCCCAGTTTTAGAGGAACAATCCCGATATTCATTGTTTTTTCTTATATAGGTGCCTATTGCCCTTTCCCATCCCGTTCTGATTTTTCACACTTGCTATCTGGTCACTCTATCTGTAATTCAACATCCAATACAAATATACTGCTCTATTAGGCAAATCTAGGGAAGGAAGTGTTGCAAATGACCTAAAAATGCTTTCCATGTAGTCAAGATCCAAAGGGGTAGCTGTGTTAGTCTATTGCAGAAAAACAAACAGAGTCCTGTGGCACTTTTAAAGACTAACAGATTTATTTATCGCATGAGCTTTCGTGGGAGAAAATCCCACTTCGTCAGAAGTGTCTGCCGAAGTGGGATTTTCTCCCATGAAAGCTCATGCGATAAATAAATCTGTTAGTCTTTACAAGTGCCACAGGACTCTGTTTCTCTAACAATGCTTCTAGATGATTAAAGAACAGAGGCATCAATAGACTCTGAAAGGATTAATATATAGGTGCAGCTGATAGCACTATCCATATTTAAGGCATTTCCCATTATAGTACCCATTGTCAGTTGCTTATAAGCATCACTAAACTTTAACTTGAGCTGAAGCTTTCCATGCCGAATAGCTAATTCAGAATGAATTCTTCTGGGAAAGGTTCAGAAAAAACTGTTCTAGTCATTTCTGAGAAAGACTAAAGAAAAATATATAGCAAAACAATATTAAAAATAGCATTGCAGCTTTTCATCGAGCAGCTCCAGGGCCATTTTTAGAAGGACTTGAAATTTGGCAGGAGTACTGCTCAGGTCTCTGTGCCTCTTACTGTTCAGGTTTCTTTTTTTTAAAATGGCCAAGTTATAAATCTTTGATAAAATTGCTCTCATGGGCTATGTCTACACTTGTAATTTTAAGTCGACTTTAACTAAGTTGACTTTAACTAAGTCTTTTACTTTAAGTCGACTTAGTTAAGTCAACTTGGTGAGTCTACACTTAAAATTAAAGTCGACTTAAAGGGGAACTTACAAAGTCGACCTAGAGCATCCACACTGGATGCCTAGGTCGACTTCTAGGGCCTTAGGGGGACCTAGGGCAGGTCCACATGGGCAGGGGGGGCACCCCTTGCCCAATGCCAGGGGGCTTAGCCTTTGTCCCATTGTACATAGGTACAATGGGGCACAGGGGGTCAGGGACCCTGGCAGGGCTAGGTGCAGGGTGGGCAGGGCTCTGCCCTGCCCTTTAGGGAGGCATGCAAGGCTCCTCCTGTGCCCCCCCTGGCAGGGAGGGCATTGGTGTAGTCCTGGGGTAGCCCTAAGTCAATTTAGGGCTACCCCACCTCTACGCTGGCTTAAGTCGACTCTAGGAAGTCAACTTAAGCACTAAGTCGAATTTAAAGGAGGTTTAATAAAGTCAACTTAATTTTAATTAAGTCGACTTTATTTTCCTTAAGTCGACTTAGCAAGCTGCTTAAGTCGACTTAAGGAAACTGTAGTGTAGATGCAGGGTAAATTAAGTCGACTTAAGCAAGCTTAAGTCGACTTAATTTACAAGTGTAAATGCAGCCATGCTTAGTAGACGCTTGTTAGAATTTGGCCAGTAAGTTGTTCAAAGATTCCCTCTGAACTGAGCATGTTCCATCCTGGGGCTGACCAGCACCTTCGCTTTTCTCTCCAGTTGCTGATCCCAGTTGCTGTAGCCCATGTGTAATTAAAATCTGTATCATTATGTGTAAGGATGCTGAATTAAGATTTCACAGGAAACCTTAATACTGGCACTTCCTAGCTTTCAAGTACTTGACTTTGTAGCTGTAAAGCTGTACTAGTAATCTATATTATTATTATATATATTCTGTATGTGGAAAAACTTAAGAGCCAAAATACCACAGTGGAGATTTCAATCCCCTCTTCTGCAGCAAAGGCATCATACCTCCAGCTACCGTGGTATGAGGAAGAAAATCAGGATCCCTTTACTGTTCTTTCCTAACGTATCTTTTGAAAATCTTTTGATAACCCAGCTTTATTATTTATCAAGCTGATGCTACATCCTTCTCAATTGTGAATCAAGAATCACATCACCATCAGACTGAAATTTGGACAGCGGGCCAGGCATCAATAAGCCTATGTCCAGATTATGACTATACTTGCCATCAGGCTTGCACTTCTCTGCAGATTTCCCCTTGGGTAAATCAAAACCTAGAGCCACTCAGCATTAAATCATTCCAAGCCAGGCATCAATTAACTCTGTGAATTCACACATAAAAAATGCTGCTCATCCAATACAGTAGCTGGTAGGTAGTTTTATCCCAGACTGTCTTGACAGGTACAGATATAGATTTTAAAAAATCTTGTTGAATTCAGGAATTAAAGACAACAATACAAGACTCAGACCTCAAAAGACCACATTCAGTTTAATATACAGATGAGTAGATGCAAAAAATATTAACCATATTTAGAATGTGGTGCCAAAATCTGCTGTCAGGTAACCCCAGGGAATGCAGTATATATAATGTCAGTCAAGGAATCCAAGAATATGTAATCCTTTTTATTGTTAAATTAAAAAAATGCAATAACTGTGAATGCAGGGGCAAGCATCTAATGAGACACATAAACAGCCATTTGTGCCTGCAAACACCCTATTTATGTCTTGTCCCCAGAATAACTCTCATTTGAAAAACAATGTAAACTAAAAACTGACTTTGGTTTAAAAATTTGAAGGCATTAGACCTTTTTCATACTTTTACATGTGTTTATTGCATCCATTTCCTGAAAAAATGTGTTATTCGCCCCTAATGTGATGGACTCTGGTTACCGCTGCAATTTCAGTTTCACAGCCACAGTCTCAAGATCTCCCCCTTGTTAAGCTGTTTTCCATAGTTCTTTCCTAAGCATATCCTCAAGGGATTACTCTCTGCTTCCCACATCCCTGCCTATTCCTGTATTATCTCAGAATTAAGGGGGCCCTGGTGCATGAAAGGGGGGACTGTTACTGCAGAGATCATGTCTCCATAATTGCAGTCAGCTGGAATGTACTATATGGTTATTGAGCAGTTACTACATAGTTTTTATACAAATCAGATACCCCAACCAATATAAAGTTCTTTGGGCAGGAAGAAATAGAGAAACTAGAGGAGAGGGGGAGGAAATATGGGCCAAGACTCTAACATTCAAAGAATCAGGGCTGTGTGGTGAGAATTATAGTGCTAAATATAAGTCAATAAGCAATGTTATCAAAAATCAGAAAATGCAGAGCTATCCTATAAATAATCATGATGATTAGTGATTTTCTTCTAGTCTTTCCTCGCAATACAGTGGAGCTCCACGGTGCTATAAAAAGACAATGACAAATTCAGGAGACTCAGAGGAGAGCAACCAAATTAGTAAAGGGCTTAGAAACAAAATCCATGAGAACAGATTAAGAAAGTTTGAATAAAGGGTAAGGAAACTAAGTGGAATTCAGTGATTTTTCAAACCTGGAATGTAAAGGGATGTTATAATAGGCTGGGAATCAGTTAGTCTCTTTAATCAAGGGCAAAGCAACCATCTTAAGGATGGTTAAGTCGACCTACAGACCGTTGCATCCACACTGGGTGCTTATTAAGTCAACTTAAGTGCTTCCTTAAATTGACTTAATAACACCACCTCTTAAGGTTGACCTAAGGCTTAAGTCGACCTTATTAGGTCGACTTAAACCAGTGTAGATGGGGGATAGCCCTTAAGTCAACCTATCTGGCCTCCAGGCCTTCTTGCAGAGTTACTGGCCACTCCTCTGTCAACCTAGCACCTCCCAGTGTGGACTCAGGGCTGTGGACTCTCTAAGTTGACTTAACAAGGTTGACTTTAGGTTGATTTAAAGTTGACCTTAATTAAGTCAACTTAATAGAGCCTCCAGTATAGATGTACCCATAGACTCTACGGTCAGAAGGGACCAATGGGTATGTCTACACTGGAGGCTCTGTTAAGTCGACTTAACAAGGTCAACTTTAAGTCGACTTAAAGACGACCCTGTTAAGTTGATCTAAAGAGTCCACAATGAACACTCTTGTCAACTGCCTGCATCCACACAGGCAGGTGCTAGGTCAATGGAGGAGTGGTGCATTGTGGGTAGCCCTGGGAGGGGGCCTGGAGGCCAATTAGGTTGACTTAAGGGCTTCCCCATCTACACTAGCTTAAATCGACTTAATAAAGTTGACTTAAGCATTAAGTCGACCATAAGAGGTGGTGTTATTAAGTCGACTTAAGGAAGCGCTTAAGTCGACTTATAAAAGCCCAATGTGGATGCAGCAGTCTGTAGGTTGTCTTAACCTTCCTTAAATTGACCTAAGACTCCAGTGTAGACGTACCCAATATGATCATCTAGTCTGACCTCCTGCACAATGCAGACCACAAAACCTCACCCACCCACTTCTTCAATAAGCCTCTAATCTATGACTAAGTTACTAAAGTCCTCAAATCATGATTTTAAGATACAGGGAATCCACCAGCAAGTGAGCCATACCCCATGCTACAGAGGAAGGCGAAAAACCCGCAGAGCCCTTGCCAATCTGCCCTGGAGAAAATTCCTTCCCGACCCCAAATATGGAGATCAGTTAAAACCCTATCATGTGAGCAAGTCTCAGTAGCCAGTCACCCAAGAAAGAATTTTCTGTAATGTCACAGAACCCACCCCTTCTCAGGTCACTGGCATATCCTCCACCAGTAGTCCAAAAAAGGTCAATTGCCAAACTAGGCCATCCCATCATACCATCCCTCCATAAATTTATCAAGCTCAGTTATAAAACCAGTTAGGTTTTTTGCCCTCACAGTTCCCTTTGGAAGGCTATTCCAGAACTTTACTCCTCTGATAGTTAGAAACCTGCATCTAATTTCAAGTCTAAATTTCCATATGGTACAACCCTTGAGTTTACAGATTCATTAAAAATCCTTGCTAATGGACTGGCAATTTCCTATGCCAGTTCTTTTAATATTCTTGAGTGGAGATTACCCAGGCCCCCCTGATTTAGTTGGTTCAAATTGCAGTAGGGAATATTAATATATGTTATTATTAGTAAACATTATAACTATGTGTTTACCTAACAATATAAAATGCAAAATAAAATGCATTATTATAGTAAATGCAAGAGGATGGATTGAAATATAATCCCCAATTTTGAACTCCCAGAAAGCTTGTGATTTATGGAAATAGTTGTAAAAGTGTTCAGCAGGATGCTATAGAAATTGGAGTTGTTCTCAAGACATCCCCAAGGCAACTCAGTGTGGAAATTCCAGGCACCTTTTAGGTGGAGTCTCACTGCTTCTGAAATTTAATCTGGAGCTGGAAACCAGATTAACCGGGTGTTTTATTTGCTGTGACTTTCAGGAAAAAGAAAATATTTAGTTGCTTTGGCTTGCTGAATTGGTGATCAGAAAGAAGGGGAGGGGAAAATGCTGATATCCTACATAGATTCATTCAGAGTGGGAGTCAACTGCCAATCTTCTTTTTTCTTCCTGAAGTGGGAGTCACTGGAAATGTTAATGACGGAATACTTGAAGAAATACTTGGAGGTTGTCTTCTGGATCAGCTGAGTCATGATAAGACTTCTTATAGCAATAGTTGAGCCAGCTGATAGGTCTTGTGGTTATTTGGGTTTAAATCAATATATGTTTGGAGGATTTTTCCCCTATGATAAAGAAAATGTTTTCAATACAGTTTTTAACGGATGTATAGTTCATCTGTTTATAATAATGTATGTTGCTTGTAAATACTTAGGACTAAGATTGGCCCTATTGCAGCTAATTGAAGGTTATCATTAAGAATAAGATTTCGACTGTAGCCCGTGATTTTTGTTAGATTTAAGAATTGGTTTGTCTGTCATCTAACCTCACCTTTGTCTGCTGCTCAGAACTCTAATCTAAGAATGATAACGAAATAGGCAGGAAAGAAGTTTAACATCACCACTTCCAACATAATTTTAAAGAAAACATTCAGTGGAAAATTTCTACTTTTTGTTGCAAAATCAAAAGTCAAATATTTTTCAGCTAAAACTTTCATCTGAAAACTGAACTTTTTAATCTGAATTTGCTGCTGTCAGGTCTCATGGAATTGAAGCTCAGGTGTCTCATACCCTAGCAGTTAGGCTTCTGTGCTGGACTACAGGTCCCCTGATGCACCACAATCACCCTGCAGATAGAAGAAAATTGGGGGGTTGAACTATCACAGCTACCATGAGGCACCATATCAGCATTTCTGAACAAAAATATTGGGTTTGCAGGGGATGTTGTAGAACACATATAAAATTTAAGTTATCTTACTTACTGGATAAGGAAATACATATATGTGCTGTAAAGAGAGGCCCTGAGTAACAAGAAGAAAGACCTTGAAAAGAATGAGTTATAAGGCCAAAAGAAATGAAGTAGGGAGGATGTCTGACTCAGAGAATGACTAATGAGATTAGGGGAAGTTTCTAAAAAGAAGACCTCTAACCAACAGGGATGATTTAGTGGGAGTGGTCCTTTTAGCAGGGGATTGGACTAGATGACCTCATGAGGTCCCTTCTAGCCCTATTATTCTATGACTGCAGATAACCTTAAATCCAAGAAAGACAATCTGTTTTAAATTGAGCCAACACGACCCTGTCCACCCCACATACCAATGTTATCTCTTATGTGAACCCATGTACAATTAAAAACAAAAACAAACTATTGGACAGCAAGAATGAGGGAAGGAAAGTCTTGGGGGAAAACTGGTTGTAAATCTTACCTGGACTAAGACTAGAATAAGGGTGAACTATCTCAATTGGGCTTTATCTGAAGTCAGTAATTGGCAATGGCGTCACTCATTTAAGAGCTGACTTTTTATACCCTTTAAGAGTTCATTGCTAATATGAACTGCCTAATTATGCCAGCCAATATGGGTCTAAGTACCCCTGGGTTTAGCCCATTTGTAAGTATCTTGATCAAATGCTTATAAATGTTTTGTTACTGTTTGGGTGTAGTAAATTCCTTAATGGTTAGATTTTTTAGGCATGTGTAGAATTGCATAAAGTACCATTTAGCCTTTGGATTTAATAAAGTAATATATGATTAAATTAGTATTTGGTGATTTCCCATATTAATAATTTCAAATATTATTAATTCCAACGGGGTGCCACTTTTTTCTTTTTCTTTTTAAAGAAAAGTGAACATTTTCTGCCAAAAGCAGACACTTTTTATGAAGAAAAAATTGTTTTGGTGAAAATCCAAATTTCCATTGAAAACCAGTGTTAACTAAATGTTTTCAGCAAACTTAGCCTACTCCAGCAGCAACTTTGATCATTTCTACCACTTCTTGATCATCCTTATCAGTGTATCTGCCAGAATGGGAAGCAAAGTATGAGAGTTGATTCAGCAGCTGATCAGGTCTGTAGAAGATCACTGAACAGTGCTTTCACACTGTAGGTAGAGCTTCAAAGCAACACTATTTGGTACACTAAATCAGAGGTATAGCTTGAAATGCTGAGGACTAGATGAGGAATTAAATCAAATTCCTGGGCAAAATTTAGGTTGGTTATAACATTGGCTATTCCTACACTGGGGAATTTAGGGTCGACTTTAATATGTCGACTTTAAGTCGACCTTATTAAGTCGACTTAGAGAGTCCACACAGGACTCTACACTAGACTCTCTAAGTTGACTAGTTAGCTCCAGGGGGAGGCGAGACTCCTTTGGAGCCTCGGCTCCCCAGGCTAGGAGGGCTTGTCCTGGGGAGAGCCAGCCCCGCACAGGGCCCTCCCAGGCCTCCCCAAACAGCCGGAGCACTGGCAATTGCCAGTACAGCTGCCCTCCAGTTCCTGGGAAACCTCCGGAGGCTTCCCGGGAGCTGGAGCGCACTGTGCCGGCAAGAAGGGAGCCAGGAGAGCCACCCACACCTCCTTGGCCCGGCAGAGCCAGTCGTGCGCCGGCTGGCTCTGCCAGGATGAGCCGGGAGCAGCTTCTTGGTCTGGCACAGCCAACTGGCGCGCAGCTGGCTCTGCCGAGATCAGCCGCCCGCCTCCCCGGCTCTCCTGCCAGGGCTCCAGCGGGGGATCCCCTCCCACTGGTGCCCTGGCTGGGGAGAGCTTCTCCCCAGGACCGCGGCTCCCCAGGCAAGGAAGCCGCAGGTCTGGGGAGAAGGGAGCAGGGGCTCCTGAGGAGAAGGGAGCCACAGTGGCTCCCTTCTGCCAGGGAGCCATGTAATGCTCCCTTGTCCTCCCTGCCCTAAGTCAACCAAGTCGACTTAGGGCATCCACACTGCTGAAGTCGACTTAAGAAGTCGACTTAAGCAGTAAAGTCGATGTAAAACTAGGTTTTACAAAGTCGACTTTACTTTTCCTTAAGTCGACTTAAGCAACAGCTTAAGTCAACTTAAGGAAACTCCAGTGTGGACACAGAGTAAATTAAGTTGACTTAAGCAGGTTTAAGTCAACTTAATTTACAAGTGTAGATGCACCCATGGATAGTGAACTGAATGGCATGAAGCAGTCACTTCAACTTGCGGATGCGGGGTCACTGCCTTTTCTCATCAGCAAACAACATCAGTTATTGGGGGCAGATAATGGGGCAATCTGGAGATTATAGGCCAATCACATTCCCCAGGAGAAGAGCAGACAACTTAATGAAGCAGCTGCTTAAGAATCAGAAGTGGGAATCATTATAATCTTGACACTTCAATACAGATGGAATAACTCTGATGGTTGGTTGGTTTTTGGTCTTGTTCATTTTTATTCTGGCAGTGTAAAACTTGATTATTGGATTTGTTTTGTTTAGTTTTTCTATTATTTTAGAGATTATGTTGAGCCTCAGGAAATAAATAAAGTGAGGAAAAACACTCATTCTGACAGTCTATTTTGGTTTGTGTATTACAGACTCTGAATTTTTGTTACCTCATCTTAACAAGTTGTGGCATATTCATTCCCTTTGGATGATGAGAACATCTGAAATATTAAAAGTTAATACTGCTCCCAAATGGAGGGATAAAAAGGAAACTTCCTCTGCAGAACTCACTGTGTTATTGTAGCTTGGGAAATCCAGTTTCACAAAGTTATTTATAAATCTGTGATGAATATGAAATGTATTGTAAAGCAGCCATCTGAAGTTATTCTTTTATATACTGCAAGCTAGATCCTCAGCTGGTATAAATTGGCATTGTTTCCCTGAAGTCTCCAGGTGCTATTCTGATTACATCAGATTGCTCTGGATCAATGATCTGTCCTCTTCCTTATTTACCACTTCTCCAATTTTTGTGTCACCTGCAAACTCAGTGATGATTTTATGTTTTTGTCTCAAGCATTGATAAAACATATTAATCAGGGTAAGTCAAGGGTTAGATGGGGTGGATTCTGAGTTACTACAGAGAACATTTTCTTGGATGACTGGCTGGTGAGACTTGCCCACATGCTCAGGGTTTAACTGATCACCATATTTGGGGTTGGGAAGGAATTTTCCACCAGGGCAGATTGCTAGGGCTCAGCAGGTTTTTTGCCTTCCTCTGTACCATGGGGCACGGCTCACTTGCTGGTGGATTCTCTGTATCTTAAAATCATGATTTGAGGACTTTAATAACTCAGTCACAGGTTAGAGGCTTATTGCAGGAGTGGGTGAGTGAGGTTTTGTGGCCTGCATTGTGCAAGAGGTCAGACTAGATGATCATATTGGTCTCTTCTGACCTTAGAATCTATGAGACTGTGAATCCCCTTTCTTCCATTTGTTATTTTTTTAATTATTTTTATAACCATCTTCATTTCTCCTCTAAACCAGGTGTTCTTTCAACCAATAGAATCTTCTTCCTCAATTTTTGGATTATGGGTTTTGGAGTATTTAGTAAGGCGTATTCATTTTAAATTATTTCCAGTTATCATTCACATTTTTCTGATTACATTCTTTATTTTTGTGCCTGAGTTGCAAAACCAAACAAAACATAAACAAATAAAAACAACCAATGGTCATTTAGGAATAGATTTTTCAAGGTTAATATTTCAGATGTGCAGAGTATCATCTATAGTTAATTTAAACTGACTGAATATGATACATGTTTTACAGAAAATCCAACTAACAAAATTCATTACAGAAATATGTGTAATATATACTTATTATTCATTTTAACACTGAATATTTTGCTCTTACATGAAATTTAACAAGCTGAAATAAAACCAAGCAGGAAGGATAGAAACACACAATCAATGGATTAAATAATCATGAGATCCTCCGTGAGCTGGTTTCACTGAGAGTTATAGATACTCAGTGGCTGTATAGATAGTCATCTGCAGGGCCTGAATCCTGGACCTTCACTGCAGAATACTGGCATTGGCCATTTGAGAAAAAGGAGTACTCCACTAATTATGAGTAGTACATTGTTATAGTCATTGAGGTCAGCTACTAATGGGAAATGCAGTCAGCACCCACACTTTAAGCAAATGCACATCCATTCATTGTATATCAGCACTTGTCAGGATTTGGTCTAGGTGTTTGGTACATTTTTTGAGCTTAAAATGCACACTAGTTCTTATAGTATATAGTATTTCTCTCATTAGGTCTTGGAATATTAAAATAGCAGCTGCCAAGTACACTTTTATATGATTTTTTTCCTGAATATTTGAGACTGTTAGCACTCATGAAAATGAAGAAATAGCACCTACTTGAGCTAGACATAATATAGTCAAATGATGTGCAAACATCCCCAGAGATCCTCTGTCAATCCACCTCTGTCTTGGCCTGTGACAGACCTACTAATCTTTCATTCCATGCTCTTGAATAGATTGCAGATATTGAAAAAGAGAAGAAATACCTGTCTGCATAAGGTATCCACATATCAGTCTGCAAATAACAGTCTAAGTAAAAATACTGCAGATTCCAGGTAAGTGACTAATTTCTGCCACATAGGTGAGATATTTATTTTCCTCTGTTTCTAAGCTCATAGGCTATGTCTACACTAGAAAAGTTAAGTCGACTTAATAAGATAGACATAGCCCCTTGTCAACCTTATTAAGTCAATTTAATGCTTTAAGTCATCTTAATAAGGTCAATTTAGGCGCTAATCCCCATCCACCCTGGCTTTAAGTCGACTTATGGCTTAAGTCAACCTAAAATGAGGTGTTATTAAGTCAACTTAAGCTTTCCTTAAGTCGACTTAAGGAAGTGCTTAAGTCGACTTAAGAAAAGCCCAATGTGGACGTGGCTTTGTTTAGGTTGACTTAAGCCTCCTTAAGTCAACCTAACTTGCCAGTGTAGACGCACCCATAGAATGCTATATGGCTGAGGAATGACCAATCAAGCTGCCTCTATAGATGCATATTCAGTAATAGCAGCTAGGTGCTAGGAGACAGGACGGGTCTGAATACACCTTGCACAAATGTATGCAGAATTCCAAAATGGCTCAAAGATACCTGTTGTGTCCATTTAGGTGGGGTGCAAATTGATTGTATACCTGTCTATGTGTCTTGATAGAGAATCTAATACTATGTGGTAATTTTTTTATTGTACATAAATGGGAACTACAGTGAGGCCACCATTTGCCTTATACTGGAACATTGCCATAGTGCCTACGCATTTGTGACCCAAGATGTCATTTGAACCTAAAGAAGATGTACAGAGTTGCAAGAGCAATATATAAAGACATTAGGACATCCCAGGATCTAGACACATTAAAGTATTTAATTGGATATGGTATTAATCACAGCTGACCAAGGATTTAGTGATTTTTTGATGCCTTCTCAAATATTTCCCCCATCTCATTCAAATCCTGAATTATTCATGTTCAGCTTCAACACCACACATTCAAATCTAATTATAGAATATTCCTTTACAACAATATCCTAATTTGTCATAATTCTTGTTGAAATCTTCTAGTTGGCAATACAAAATTAGAGAATAGAAAGCAGTTTTGTAGACAAAACTGAATTTATATAAAATAGCTCTACATATCTTTGCTGGTAGTTATGTGAATTTATTTCAATTTTATAGTTCAATATAACTGCTAAAGGTCAGGTTTGCACTGCACTGGAATTTTTGTAACACAGTGAATGCTACAATATTTAAGAAAAATTTATTTATACAATGGACAATTTTTCAACTCATTCCATTCTTCACATAACAAAGGATAGTACTAAAATATTCATGTAAATTTGAATGTAGTTAATATATAAAAGCAACAGAAAGAAGTTTACATTTATACACAGGTTATGTTTTCTTCTGGTTCCCTATCTACCAAACTAATGCTTCCTGTGATCGCAGATTCTTCCTGAGCTGAGATGTGTGTTGACTGCTTTTTGACACAATATGGAATGTGGCCACAAAAATACATGTAAATCCATGGATTGACACAACTATTCAAATTCCCCAGGAGCATGATAATAGTAAATGCTGGACCTGGAATGAAAGAATTGGAGAGATACCAGTGTAAGACATTCCAAAAAGTAGCAATCTTCTTATGAATTGATGCTCTGTGATGTATCTGCTTTTAAATTAATTGACTTAACTGTTGTAAGATCAGTTAAGCATTTTGCAATAAAGAAAAAATTAAAATAACATTAGGAGATTTCAATGTATTCAATGGTTATAAAAAGTATTGTAATTCTGTAGTTATCTAGAGTATACAATACCTTGTAGATTCGTATGTATAAGATGTA
Organism: Pelusios castaneus; assembly: GCA_007922175.1. Lineage (NCBI taxonomy): Eukaryota > Metazoa > Chordata > Testudines > Pelomedusidae > Pelusios > Pelusios castaneus. The sequence continues at coordinate 9,147,549 of ML685797.1, forward strand.
TTTCAGAGCTAGATATTTTTGTATAAACCTTCTAACCCTGCCTTAAATCTACATTAACATTTAAATCTAAATGTTAATGCAATTGCTTGTTACCTTAATCTATGTAAATACTGAACAATCTCAGAAATGTATACCTGTAGAAAGAATTTTTAAAACAAAAATCAGAGCATGAGATCTTTTCAGAAGACAATGTTATTGTTTAATTTTGTCTGATTTATATCAATACTTGATCTTTAAACACCTAAATTTTAGAAATGAAGTTGCATAGAGAGTCTGTTTTTAACAAGATTAGCAATAATTTTAAAAACATTAATATTGTGTACAGCATTTTATTCCTTTGTATTTTAGGTTTGTTTTATTATAAATGTCAACCTTTATACAATTTGTAATTGTTCCATAGTTCATTGAAGATATTTCACTGCCAATAATATTTCAATATTCAAAAACACTTGAGAGGTTTCATATAGTGGTGGTGTTACAAATAGTAAACCTGAAATATTTATTTTATGAATTTAAACATTTAAAATAGATTTGTCATATTGCCTTTCATATCCCTAATATACAAAATGGGTATTTCCATAATCTCTAAAAGATAGCTAGATAGATATCTTGCTGGTACAGATAAAAGTTATAACATTTTGACAGCTTGTTTACTAAAGATTAAATGTGAATTAAACTTAGGTAGCCTTCCCTGCAGAAAAAAGCCTTATTGAAAACATGTGTACACACCCACACCCACAGTGTAACCACCAAAACTATTTTCTATTATGCAATGTAATACGTTACCAGCTTTTGTACATCATTCAATATAGTATGCAAACAAACTAATCCTTCAAATGTAATTATACATAAACTGATTACACATATTTTATGATAAATAATGTGTATTTATAAAGAAGAAATGCAGCAACGTGATACTTCCATTTCTTACCAATAATTATAATAGGCTATCTTACCTGCAGTAACACCACTGGGGTGCCATACAGACCACAACTGTACAATGAAGAAAGGTGCCCAACACAAAACATAAGCAACAACTGTCACCACTGTCACTTTTACAGTCTTGATCATAGCTTTTGAAATACAGTTAATATTGCTTGCTCGGGATGGCGGGACTTGCTTCTGATTTAATACGTCAAATTCATTCTTTTTTTTCCCATGTATATTCATTTGCATTATTTTGCAGATCTTAACCTGGCATATGGTAAGTATAGCTGTGGGACTGAGGAAAATAGCTACAAAAATCCAAGTCACATATGCCTTTAAGCCCCAGGGTTGGATGAATTCACCCCAGCATTCAAAGATGTCTGGAGATATTTCAGTCTTAGAAAAGATAAATATCTGTGGGAGACTAAAAATCAGTGATGTAGACCAGCTGGTGCAAATGGGAGCATTCCAAAGAGCCCTTTTCTTTTGGAAAGTGACCATGGGATAATATACTGCTTGATATCTGTCCACTGTCATGACCACTATCATGTAAGTAGAGGCAAACATGCCTACCAGCTGCAAATATTTGATAGTTCTGCACAATGCATCTGGCCCTATGAAAACATCGGTGATATCCCATATTAGCTGGGGAAGGACTTGAAAAAATGCTACCACTAAGTCTGCTATGCTGAGGTGAAGCATGAATACATACATCCTAGACAACTTTCTTCTTCTTCTCCAAAGTACCAGTATAAGAATAAAATTGCCCACAGATGCCGTCATAAATATTATTCCCAACACAGCAATCTCTATCTGAGCTAATTGTTCATCTCTTTCCGGTCTTCCAGCTGGATCTGACTTATTTGTCAAGCTCAGGGCAAGCTGAGGAAAAGGATTTTCAGTCTGATACACATTAGTTTGCACAGGAAATGAAAAATTCTTCATAGTCCACAGAAGCTACTTATGTAGCTATTACTCACGACTCAGGTTGACAGCTGTGAAGTACTGGCAAGTAAATATGTCAGCACTGGTTCAGGTTTCAGTGTGTCTTGAAACAAATCTCTTCATGCATAAATTAACCTGAAGCAGCAGACCTGCATGTCGATAGACCTCTCTCTTTGCTAGAGTGAAAAAAGGCCTCCCAAAGTCTTCAAATAGAGCCTTATATAACTTCATAATCATTTGGTAGGTTGTAGTAGTCTTAGCCAATAGAAAAGTAACAAATATAATTGGGATAAATATATAAATAAAATGAGAACCACAGAGTCTTGAAATAATCACATCTCTTATTACAATATGGCCAAAATCATACATATTTTTACTCGTGAGAACTTTTCCAAATATAAATGTTATTTAAACCATAACTGTATTCCTCAATTTAGTAACTAGGATTTTGCAGTCATAAATACTTATATGTGGACAGAAAAGTTAGGCCCCTATATCCTGGTTAAATAGTCATTCTAACCCTCTTGGACCCTTGAGATGAAGATCATATCCTAAAAGCCGCAAACACAGAGAGATATTTTTTCCATTAATTTTTTCTGTTTTCAAATCTCAGTCAACTGTTCCAGAAAAGAAGAGACTTAAACGGTTTAAAAATAATCCTTTATTGCAAGACTGGATTCTTTTCTAAGCAAAAAGAAAAATAACATGTGGAATAAATTACATCTTTTGGGACTGCAAGCTAGCTGATGCTTTAATGTGAGGGAAGAAGAGGAGGGGAGAAACATTCAGTAGGAAATCCAGCTGACGAAGAGGTGTGAATGATACAGCCATCTATAAAATCACTTCTAAACTCCAGTCCTATAACCTATAAGGTTGTTTAAATGTTTTAAAGTAAATTCTCTAATCTTTCTTTTCCCTGTATGAAGTTATTTTGATGATTTGAAGAATCTTGTCGATGTATAACTTTAGACTTCTATTTTATATTGGGCATTCTCTGAGAATCTATATCAGATTGCAAACTCCATTTTGAAAGTGGGGCTTGCTGCCTTTTCAGTTCAGTTATCTTTTTGCCTCCAGTTATGGGGTGGACGGACTTATCCCATGCTGAAAGAGTTAACCATACTCTGTGGGAGGTGGAAGTCCTGCCCCACAGCTTCCACTGGGCATGCTCTAACTGTTGCACTAGCATCAAAGGAAGCAGCCCAGTTCAGTCAGGAGAGACTGCTGAGGAGGAAGGTTAACCAGCAGGAGCTCTTGGCCACGAGTTGCTTCAGCCCCAGAGGTGGAGGAACTGGAGACTCCGGAGACCTGTGGGACATCGTCAACAATCTGGAAGTTGACACCCAGCAAGATCTTGATGCAAGAGGACCAGAGGATCTGAAGAGCTCCAGATGGCAGGAAGGGTAAACAGGAAAGTGCCTTGGGCTATGGAGTGAGTGGTACCTCCTGCATGTTGAGGCAGGATCCCTGCTTACCTATGAGGAGACCCCACCACCACCATGAATAGGGCCCTGAACTGGGATGTGGTGGAGTCGGGTGGGATGGTGTCCCCCTAACCCTCCCATTGCCTTTTGGGGGCATTAGCAGTTCTCTACCTGAACCCCAGGCTGCAGAGGAGTGCGCTGCTCTCAGCCATCACAGTAATCTGCTACCCTCATGACCCTGACCCAAGGGCGCTTCTTGATTCTGGCTGCTAGGCCTCAAAGTCCTGACATAAGCATGCTTATTGATGCTGGCCACTAGGCCACACAGTCCTGACCTAAGGGCACTTATTGACTTCAATTATTAGATCACACTGCCCCAGTCCCAAGGGCAGTTACTCTTGTTTCCTTGAGCCACACAACTAGGGAGAGGCCAGTTGGGTAGATTGCAACCTCAGGGTCATGTCGCAGCCTCGTCACTTCCCTAAATTCCCTTTTAAGGGGAGATGGGGTGGGCTACCCTATGACTCTTCCATCTGGGGCTAACTTTTAAGGGGTGATGACACAGTGTTAATGAAGGCTTAGTCTACATTAGTAACTTATGCCAGCATAACTACATTGCTCAGGGGTATCTATTTTCTACACCCCTGAGCAACAGTTAGACTGACCTCACTACTGGTGTAGATCAGTGGTTTTCAAACCTTTCTTCTTGGAACCAATTGAAAAATATCATTTATGGCCAAGACCCAATAATTATATCTTGAGCAATGCATTCTAGTCTTGTGTGATGGCAGCAGGGGGCACCGCGACCTAGTACCTATGGCTATGTCTACATATACAAAAGTTAGTTCAAATTAGTTAATTCAAACTAATTTTAGTTAGTTCGAATTAACTTAATTCTAACTAGCATGGCCCCACTAGAATGCTAGTTCAAACAAGTCATGGTCATGCAGGGCACTTGCTTAATTCGAATCAGTCAGTTGCAGGAAGGTCAATCTGCCAAATAGTTCGAACTAAGCCGTTAATTCAAACTAATATGGCCACATTTGACTTAATTCGAATTAATGGATTGAATTAACCATTAATTCGAACTAAGCAATCGAATTTATTAGTTCGAATTAAGGAAGCCCTTAATTCGAACTAATGAAAGTCTAGTGTGGCCAAGACTTAAATTGGTTCGAATTAAGCTTCCTTAATTCGAACTAACTTGCAAGTGTAGGCATAGCCTAAGGGTCTGCAACCCAGTACCGGGTCCTGACCCATGATCACAGGTCTAAGGTTACTTGGCCCCATCTCAACACAAAGGGCTGGACTTGATGACCTCTTAAGGTCCGTGCCAGCCCTACATTTCTATGGGTGCATCTACACTTACAAATTAAGTCGATTTAAGCTTGCTTAAATCTACGTAATTTAATCTGTGTCTACACTACAATTTCCTTAAATCGACTTAAGCTGCTGCTTAAGCTGACTTAAGGAAATTTAAAGTCAACCTTATAAAACCTCGTTTAAAGTTGACTTTACTGGCTAAATCGACTTTATAAAGTCAACTTAGCCAGTGTGGACGCAGATTAGCCCTAAATTGACTTAAAGTCAACTTAAAGGGCTCCAGGGCTCCCCCACTGCCCTCCCTGCCAGGGTGGCTGGCACAGGCAGAGCCTGGCATGCCCCCCCACAGGGTAGGACACAGCCCTGCCCATCCCACTCCAATGCCCTGCCAGTGTCCCTGTCCTGCTCAGCCCCCATTGTATCCAGGTACAATGGGGCAAATGCTGAGCCCCTTGGCACTTGGCAAGGGGTGCCCCCCCCCCCACCGTGGACCAGTCCCAGGTTCACCGAGCCCCTAGAAGTCGACATAGGCGTCCAGTGTAGACACTCTAAGTCAGTTTGGCTTGGTCGCCTTTAAGTAGACTTAATTTTTGTGTGGACATGCTAAGTTGACTTAGCAAAGTTGACTTATTTGGCCAAGTATAGACATAGCCTATGATTCTATCATTGACGGATGATTGTGTCTTTATCTGATCATAGCTTCTTTAAGGCCCCTGACTATCTTGCTACAGGAATTCCTCAGACACTCTTTTTGAGTAAGTACAGCTCAATTTGAGACAGCGAGAAAAGTGGGTAACAGCTCAGAAAGTTCCAACTGTTCCTCAAATAGATTGATTTCTGGATGTCTACTACAAGTCCTAGTCTGTAACTTTCTATTAAATTGAGCTGCCTTTTCTACAACTACATCATCTTAGTCTCTTCTGTCTCTAAATTGAGGTTCATTGACAAATGAATATCACATCATGTCTTTATCTTTTAAGGCGCTAAGAACTCTATATTTTCCATTAAGTTAATGGGAGCTGAAGGCACTCAGCGGCTTACAGAATCAGGTCTCGCATCATTTGTTTTCAGAAGCTACTAAGAACAAGCACAGCCATGGGGACCATTGTTAATAAAAGTCTTCTCAGCAGGCTTACTATATATTTGGCTGAGTTGTTTAAATTTAGGATTAACTAGTTTTAATTATTCCCTAAAGAGGGGAAAAATACTGCAGGGATGTGACTGAGTGGAAAAAGCAATGCGAAAGCCTAGCTGTAACACTGAAAATGTTCTAGTCAATTAACAGCATCTGTTCCAGAAACCAGAGCAGCACTGAAAGGAGCTCCAATGTGATAAGACTGCAACTTTTATACCCATCCAATACTTGCCATTCTCAATATTTTGAGAACTTTTAGAGTAAAAATATCAAATTGTGAATTGATCCATACATGACAGTTTTGAAAGAAAACTTTCTGCCACATATGGCTGCCATCTAGTGTTAGGATGTAGAATATATATATAGTCTGTATTTAATTTTTTTTAAAATCAAGAATACTATAACTCTTCTGACTATTGTTAAACTATATGAAAATGTGAAAAACAAACAGCATTTCATCCAAAGCTTAATTTGAGATATTGGAGAAAAGCAATGATCTTATAATATGTCCATAATCTCAAATAACATTATTTTGCCTAATTCCAAAGGGGTAGCCGTGTTAGTCTATTGTAGAAAGACAACAAAGTCTTGTGGCACTTTTAAAGACTAACAGATTTATTAATCGCATGAGCTTTCGTGGGAGAAAATCCCACTTCGTCAGACGCTTTGAAGATAGGAAAGTTACAGAGTGGGAGGAACACCTATTTTGATTTGCTGTTACAGCCTAACCTGATGCTATGTCATACACTCCCCTGCATTTTATTTCCTCCCACTCTGTAACTTTCCTATCTTCAAAGCATCTGACGAAGTGGGATTTTCTCCCACGAAAGCTCATGCGATTAATAAATCTGTTAGTCTTTAAAAGTGCCACAAGACTGTTGTATTATTTTGCCTAATATACAACCAACTGGTGTAAAGAATTCCCAGTATTGTCAAGTACTTATTTTAAAAGTGTCTTGTGCTTCTTTCAGGGGGCTACTTTCCATTATTAACAGTTCAAACAGAAATGTCCTCTTTACAATA